>CM042907.1:30165000-30625000 GCA_023653625.1 Triadica sebifera
AATTAACAATTTGCAAAATATTAGCTTGTTAGATGGCGATGCGCTGGATTACTTCTCCTCATAAAGTATGCAAAATGCGAATTTTCGGGATTAGCATGGAAGCTCACCATTGGCTCTAGTTCTAGCTCACCCATTAGCTGCGTTTAACATAATAAATATTAGCAATGACTAATCAAGATTAAATTCATTCCAATTAAAATGATCCTATTACTCAAGTCATGTCATGTCAGCAGATTGTCTCTCAAAAGTTTATTTAATAAGATTTATAATAAATATTGTTAAAAAATTGTAAAATTAATTAAAGTTATTAGAAACGGTAAAATAATAGTATTTATGGATGAGTAAATAATATGGTAACTATTAAAACAATATATATATATATATATATATATATATATATATATATATATATATATATATATATATATATATATATATATTAAAAGAAGTTATATATTATTGATTTGATTCAGTTTTATTGAATTAATAAAAAAAATCTGTTTATAAAAATTTAAAATCATAACCATTCATAAAATCACATAAAATCATGATTTTCAATTTAAATTAAGTTGGATCGATTCGATTTGGTTGATTTGGTTAATTTTTGTGCAACCCTAATCATAACCATTTTCCATAAGGGTGAGTACTTGATCATAACAATTCAATACCCAATTAAGCATTTCATTACTTTAATTTAATAAATAATAAAGAAATTATTCCATATAATCCAATATATAGTCTCATCTAAATTTATCACCGACTAATGAACTTCTATTTTCACACATATTAAGAAAAATTAGTTAAGAAAAAAAAATTACTTTCTATTTAATGGAAAAATTATAAGATGAAGTAATATATAAAAGATAACCAACACTAGTCATTTAATATGATTGGAACTATACATTTTTCTTAATTTATCTTCATATTAATTAGAACATATGAAAAAATTAAAAAGATAAATCATATTTATCGATGATAAAATACACTAAATAAAAATATAATAGAAAATTAACAAATCTAACCGGATCCTCAACAAGAAACTAACCCAATACTTTGAGATAGATGGAATATCAAATATAAATTTCTGTTAGATATAAAAGTTTTAATTGGAAGACTTTCTTATAAATTTAACAAACAAACACAGCATACTTAAGCACGTGAGAGTTGAAAAAGATAATAAGAGTTACAATAAGGTGGATTTAGAATGAATTTTTCCATTTTCCTTACCAATTCCGAAAATCAGATGTGCCCTATTCTCTAAGGGAAAATTTTTTTTGGTCCTGTTTCCGTACCATATGCCCTATTCTCTAATGGAAAAAAATTTTTGGTCCCTGTTCCCACACCATATGAGGATGGATATTCCTTAACTTGACCCGATCCCGGATTTTATTAAAATTTTTTATTTTATTTTAATATTAAAAAATATATTTTTATTTTTATTGTTTTAATTAATGAGTTAATTACATAATTTTTTAAATATATTTTATTATTTTTCAGAAATTAATTATATTAAAAATATAAATAAGTACAATATATAAATATATCGGGACAAGTTCGGAGTAGAGAACATACATACCATTTCTGCCCTGTCCCTACGGCAAAATATTTCGAGTTCGAACGAGGCAAAAAAAAAATATAAACAAAAAAATCTCCCCAAACATCAGAGCCCACGTATTCAGATCCAACTATCATTTCTAAAATTTAAAAAGTATCATAATATATGAAAAGCTGAAAATAAGACTTTATAGTACAAAATTATTAAGAAAATAAAGTATTGACAAGCACATGTCAGTAGTAAAATTCATGTTTACAGTAATGCAGCTGCTAGTAGTACTATATATCAAAATCATATTTTCGGTTGAATATGAAGACCAAAAAAAAACAGAAAACGTTAAAGAGGCATTTGATACACAGAAGAAAAACTATTGCAATGGATACACAGACTTGCCATTCCCATTTGCAGCTTCCTCAGGAACCTGCAAAGGTTCCAAGGAATCAACTATATCTCGCATTAGAGGCCTTGCTTTCGGATTTCTATTCAAGCAATGATAAGCCAGCATTGCTGCCTTATGGACTCCTTTAATAGGATAATCCCCCTCTAATCTTGGGTCTACAATGTTGAGTAATTTCTTTTTCTCTTTAAGCAAAGGGAGAGCCCAATCTGCAAGGTTTTGCTCTCGTGCTGGACGCAATTTGTCTAGCGATTTTCTGCCTGTAAGCAGCTCAAGAAGAACTACACCAAAGCTGTAAACATCACTTCTAGGGGTCAGATGACCTGCACACAGGTGGAAGGCAAAATGATTTCTACTACACTTATGTACTTCATTTAGAACGTTTATCCGCAATATGAGCACTGAGTGTTAGCTTATTTCAAAACCTGTCATTATATATTCAGGTGCTGCATATCCATAAGTTCCCATTATGCGTGTCGAAACATGAGTTTTATCTCCCATAGGTCCATCTTTTGCAAGACCAAAATCAGAGAGCTTCGCGTTATAGTCCTGTGTAAGCAAAAGGTTTTGCTAACTTAAATCAGACTAGCAATAATCCTGCACAAATTCATCAACTTCGACACTAATTATAAAGGAAAAGAGATAAAAAGGACAACTTTGACACTCATAGCAAAAATTTTATTTTTGGCATTTTCCTTTACTTTATGCAGAAGCTAAGTAAACTAATTGAATTTGATTGTTTTTCTCTCAGGTGATAATAACAAACTAACCAGATCAAGTAGAATATTGGATGTCTTAAAATCACGGTAGATAACAGGTTTTTCAGCTTCATGGAGAAAGGCAAGTCCTTTTGCTGCACCAAATGCAATCTTCATTCTAACATACCATGGAAGAGGAAGCAATACTCCTGCAACAATCTCAAAACATGGAAAAAAAATGACCAAAAATCTAAAATAATATGTATATGCATCACTTGTTTGCTCGTATCCGTCAAGCATATTTTCCTTGCTAAAATCAGCATGGTTTATGTTTATATTATTTAGACATGTAAAGTTAATTAAAGAAAAGGTTCCAATTCTCAAAGATTTCAATTTCTGAAAGATATGCTTACTTGAAAACAGATTATTTTCAACACTACCCCGAGCCATATACTCATATATTAGAACCCGATGTTCGTCTTCACAGCAGTATCCAATCAATTTCACCAAATTTGGATGAGAAAGCTGGCCCAGAAATATCACCTCTGCCTAAAAATCATAAGAATCACTTGATCAACAATATGATCGACAGAACAGAAATAGAAAAAGTAAGAGAAAATAAAAAGGATTACCAGCCATTCTCTGTGGCCCTGATAACTATTATCACCATCATGAACTTTTACAGCAACAGCAACAGGCTCAAGTCCCTCTCTTAGATCCTCAGTAATAAATCCTTTATAAACACTTCCAAATCCTCCTCCACCCAACACGCGATCTTGCCTAAAGTTTCCAGTGATTATCTTAAGTTCATCATAGGCAAATGCAATTAATGGATTCGCAGCTGAATCCCGGCGTAGGTCTTCTACTTCCTCAGGATTTGATGGCAACTTCCTATCATCATTTCTTGCTTTGCTAGATGGGCTTTGATCTTTTGGAGAATCTAGGATAGAAATATGAGAATACTTAGAATCACATTTAGCACACCAACTTTCAATTTTTAATCTAAAACAGAACAGCATCAAATATATTTCGTCAAAACAAGGCAGTAACAAAGGCGGTTAATTTAAATCATTCCTAATACTTTCATTTTTATCACCAATAAACAGAAACTAGTGTCTCGGTAAAAACAATCATGCATAATAATAAAAGGGCGCACAAAGAAAACTAAAAATATATTGGGAGAACAGAAATTTAAAGTAAAACAATGGATTTTCCTTTCCTAAACACATGCATGATCCATAAAATAATTTATTGACTATCACTATTCCACCTACCATATATGTACAAAATAATAACTATACTTTAGATGCATAACAAATTACAAATTGTGATCGAATTAGTCATAATTTTATTAATGTAAATAGTAAAGGTAAATATTAAAATAATATCAAAGGCATTGAGAAGCTTCCACTTTCCAACTTGGAAAAGAACATAGAAAAAGTATGGCACCTTTATTAGTGGGCAAAAAAAAAAAAGGAAGTTAAAAAGTACATTTCCTTCCATCCTTTTGATTACTAAGTCATGCTTGTAAAATTCCGCAATTAAATGGACCTGGCCTAACTCTTCCAAAAGCTAATTTAAGAGAGGAGTTAGCTCTAATACCAAGTAACCAAAGTAAATTCAAGAGAGGATGGTTGTCCAAGTCAAACCATTATAGGCATCGTTTGGATCTGATGTGAAAAATTATGCAAGTAAACGAGCCTTGATCTAACTCTTCCCAAAAACTAGTTCAAAGGAGTCCAAGCCATAATTTATAGTTATAGCCAACCCATCCATCAATCTTTTGAAGATCCAAAATTCTACTGTTTCAAAAAAATCAGTTGGAAAATCCCAAAAGAAAATATCTGGAATCCTAACAAATGCAAGAGAAACAGAGCACGAACGCTAAAAGTATACAAATATCAAATCATGCAGAATTTTTTTGATAAAGACATACTCATCAAAATCAAACTTCATTCCAAAATCTGAGCAAGCAAAGGAAAAGAAATGAAACTGGACAATGAGAAACGGAGAGCAGAGCAGAAAATTAATAACAGAGCATGATCATCATCTTAACCAAACTAAAAATTTCTTGCTAGCTGATTGTAATAATGGATAAAGACACAATCAAAGAAACTAATTTCTTAAAATCAAACAGGCAACCAAATACAGATGGGTAGATTGGTATTAGAAAGCAAAGAGAGTAGCAACCAACCTGGTTTAGCATTTGATGAGACTCCGTAAACTGAAGGCTCCCATTTACACCAACAATTTCCCATTATAAAATTTTATATATCAGAAAAAAGAAAAAGAAAAAGAAAAATACAACAAAATATCTGCTTTCTAATTTCTTCACCACCAACAAAAACCCATCAACAAAAGGATGGAACTTAATATCAATTTAAGGCCAAATAAGTACAAGAAAACACATGAATTAAAAGAAGAAGTTTAATGTTAAGTGAAATGAGAGGGAGGGAGAGAGAGAAAGTGATTATCTTGTGGGTGCATTATGTTGATGACAGAAAGAGATTTTCTTGATGGAAATGATGAAAGGAAGTGTTAGGATAGAGGTGGGTTGTGGCAAATGGCAATTGCAATGCCAATTCTTCGGCTATGGCGGAGATGGGCCCACAACACACATTCACAATTGTTCCTTAAATTTATTTATTTGTGTTTTGTTTTTTGAAATTTTCAGAAAACAGATGCTTCCAATTCGATTTTCATGCGCTTTCGTTTTAGTGCGCACTTTGATCCCCACCGCATCACTAGCCACCAATCTTTTCCTATATAGCTAATAAGAGCTTATTTTTCTTTTATTTATTTATTTATTTTTCCCACCGTGTGTATAGTCCAGTATTAATACCACATTTACAAGAAACTTTGCAACCACCTTACCTACTGATACTATCATTGCAATTATTACTAATTTTTAATAACTTCATTACTACTTAAGTGGATATGTATATCAATTTCGCTTTATTTTTTTTCATTTATATTTATAAAATTTTCAAAAAATCCTGCGGGCATTCATTATAATTTCCTATCCATCAATTACATAAAAGTAGTGGGGAATTTCAATCGATAATTTTTGAGTTAGGACGTTGCTGATTTAATTCAGTCCAAGGTGCCCTTTATCTCCATCATTTGCAATTACATGCAATTCTCAACTTATTAATTTTTCTTGCAGACTTTGCCAAAAAAATTTTGTTATTTGGTGAAAACAAAATAGCAACCACGACAATTATAAAACTTGTATTGTGATTGTTAAATATTGACCATGTATTGTGAGAGATAAATTGAGAGTATATTGGAAAGAAATGACAATTTTATGTGTCGTTATGTTATGGTCATCAATGACCACAATTATTGTAGTTGCTAATACTTCTAGTTGTCTGTGACCACAGTTGAAGTGGTCACTAAAAATGTTTTTAGTAACTACTTTACTGGTTGTCGCTAATTAGTATGATAGAATTGTGGGTTTGGCCATGAGCCGGTTGGACTAGTGGAATTGGCCTGGTCCAATGTAAACCGAACTAGACTAGACCGGTTCCAGGCCTAGTCCAGATTATGCTCCCATGGGAGAAGGGTACGGTTTGGACCATTCTTTAAAAAATTGAGAATCGACAGTTTTCGATTCTGACTGTGAAACTCAATTTTTTTTTTTTTTGGAAGTAATGGTCATAAAACAGTTACCTTCCCAACCCCCTCCCCTGGTGCAATGCAATAGGTGTGCAACTGTCATATTTTTTTAATTTAAATAATAAGATATATTAAAATATAAATATAATAAAAAAATAAAAATACATTTATAACAGAAAAGTAATAATTATATTTTAAGTGTATTACTAAAATTTTAATTTTAATTTTTTTACTTTCTACGTAATCTCAATTCTTAATTTCTTTCAATTTATCTACAATTTAATTTCAATTATCTCTACATATATTTCTAATTTCTCTCTAATTACACTCTAAATTATTTTTTTCTCTAATTTCTTTCTAATTATAATCTCTACATAATCTCAATCTATTAAATTTTTTAATTATCTCTAATTCTCAATTTTTTTAATAATATTTCTCTACAATTTTTTTAATATTATCCATTTTTCACAAAATTTATTCATAAATAATGGTAAGCCATAGTGAGAGGAGTAATTTTTTTGGTGAAAATATTATTGATTTGAAAATTTTTATTGAGATATGGATGAAGAGGGGAAGTTTAAAATTTCTAACCGAAAAAAACCAAATAAATATAGGCAATAAACAACCAGATTTAGGTCTGACGACGGTAGTATTATCTAAAAGCAAAAATTCAAAATATGATATTTTTTCAAATTTATTTCTAAAAAATTCAAAAAAATGATATGTCATTTGATATTATGTGCAATTATTATATACAAACATACAAAATTAAAGTTAGATATGGTTATGACGTATTTTAAAAGCACTTACAAAATGAACATACTATCCAAATTGGAATAGAGATAAACCAAAATCAAATTTCTGGGTACGCAATATCTTCCTTTACTCCTCATTTATTTCAATATAATGATAAAAAAAATAAAAAAGAATTGACAAAAATGATAAGTATATAACATTTATCTTTTACTTTATGTGAGAAAGTAGATTGTGTTAATTATTGTCAAAATACATTAAATACATATGCTAAATATATACCTAGAAATGCCCTTAAATGTGTTTTATTTAATTTATATAAAAAAAATAAAAAATAGAGCAAAATATTTGCTTTTTTAAATGAATATATTTATATTTGTAATGATATTTGGAGCGATCATTGGTAATAACATTCTTATATGAGTCTTTTATATAATTAGATTGTGGTGAATGACAATTACAAAAAAAATTACATGAATTTCGAAATTTTGATGATCGGTTTACCGCCAATAATATTTTTATGATAATAAAAAATATTTTAAAAAAAATTGAATTAGTTCAAAAAAATTTCATTTTTTTATGATGCAACAACAAATATCACATTAATTTAAAACCTTTAAGCATTATGTCAACCTAATATTATATATATTTTTTCAAATTAGATGTGCATATTTTGTGTTACATTTATGTATTTAAGATAGTTTAAAATTTTTAAGTTGTATAATTATTCAAATTAAAGTAACAATTTCAATTTTATGGTCACACAAACAATAAAATTGTGGATTCAATTTTTTCATGAAAATGATAAAAAAATATAAAAGATTTTCAAGATATGTTCTTACTTGTTGGAATTCAACTTATAAATTACTTAATGAGTCATATAAATATAGAAAATTATTATGCACATTTATTTTCAATAATGTGTCACAAATTAATTTATATCCACAATATTATGATGTTTGTCTATAACTTTTAGATATTTTAAAAGTTTTTAATGATGTAATATATATTCTAAGTGATATTTATTATTCAACATGTCATTTATTATTATGTGAATGTATTATTATTATTGATGCATTTCGAGAATATATTAATAATTCAATTTTGCGTGATTCTATTTGTATGATGAAAAATAAATAGTTGATTTATTTTAAATTTATTCATTTGATTAATTTTGTATATTGTATTTTTGATCCTAGATGTAAAATAAATGATTTATATGATTATTTGAGTCTTTATTATTCATATTTAGATTTATGTGATTATATTAGTATTGATGTTATAATTAATGTTGTAAAAAAAATTACCTTGTGATTATTTATAAAATTTAGTTTGATTTATAATATTTCTACTACTAGTAGTCAAAGTTCGGGTAAATCGATAAAAATTAGAGGAATTGATCGTTTGATATTGCAAAAATATAAAAAATTAAAATTATCATCTATTTCACCTAAACTTGACATTTATTTAATAAATATTTTTAAGAATTTTTCAATTATTGATTAGTGGAGTTGATATCAAAATACTTATCTGATAATCTTCTAAATTGTGAAATAAATTTTTTCAAATTCAGTCTTAAGCAGTTAAACAAGTTTTTAGAGTGAGAGATAATATTTTGAATGAAACACGATCTAATTTAATTCTCGAATCGCTAGAAATTCAAGCATATGTTATGATTGGACCAAAGTGATATTAAGACAACAAGAAATAGAGAAATATGAAAATGAGGACCAAAATGACTTCACAATCAAAGGAACAACTTACACATCTGGTACTCGTAGTTTCGATTAAAAAAAATATAAAAAGGATCAATCATTAAAATTTTAAAAGTAAGAGAATTATGTAAATTTTGATTTTGTTAAATCCAAAGAGGATACATAGACAACTTAATTAATGGTAAAAAAATTAAGTTCAAACTCAATTATTAATATTAATATTTTTTAAATATAAATTCAAACTTTTATAATGAAATTATTTTTTAAAATAAAAAAATTAAATTGATTAGGTTTTTAGCCCAATTATAATTTTTATAATTTATTAATTTATAAAATAAATATAATCATTTTTAAATTCCAACTTATAATTTCTCAAAATCAAATTCTTTTTTTAATAACAATCTAACTTATTATACAAAATCACAAATTAATATTTAATAAGTTAAATTGTTTCTCAAAATTTCCATTTTTTTATAACTTATTAGTTGTAGAAATTTATAATTTACAAAAATTAATATTTCATAAGTTAATATTTTTCTCAAAATTCTCATTCTTTTTAACTAACTTATTCCCCAATTTTTTTTACTTTGTTTAACTTAATATTTTTTTGCTTTATTTATAAACAAATTGATAAGTTAAACTAATTTTTTTGCTTCAAATTCACTAAACAATTAAATTTAATTTCTAAATTTAATAATTTTAATTATATATATTTATTGTGTTAATTACATAATTGTATAATTTTTATTAAAAAATATTGGATCTGGCTGAATTGTCAGTTTATGAATCGGAACTGTCCTAAAACCGGTATCTCCCCAATTCCAGTCTGGTCCCATAATCTTAGGACCTTAGAATCGACATTTCCAAATTGTGGTCGGGGCTATAGAATTGTTAAGTTTGTGCAGTTTTGATAGATATACCTATTTGAAAATTTAGTAAAACCTAATTATTTCTCAGTCAACATAATGTAATAACATTTAAGTTATTTATCTTATTTAGGCTCTCACTTTATAGGAGAAGAATAATGTCAAAAACAAAACACTAGTGTATAGCTCAATATGTAATGCATATTTAGTTGAGGAAGTATCAATGTTCTGTTCATACTATTTTGATAATCATGTGCAAACAAAAGTCACGATCGTGCTTCAAAATTATGAGGGCAAGGACAAATATAATCCAACAGATGATGCCAATAATTTATCCATTTTCAAATATATTGGTAGGTCACTTGGTCATTCCAAAATAAAACAAATGGAACCTTAATAATATGGGGCTACTTAATCTTATGTGTAGCTTAACTATGAAGATGTAAAACCATTTGTAAGGTTAGTATCCTAATCTAAGACATCTAAAACAAACTATATATAATATTGCTTACAAGTCATATATCCTAATTAACATGTCCCCAATTCAATCAAATGCTAGGATTTACACTAAATAATTGTGACACCAAAATTCATACATTACTAATATAAAAGTGAATGCAAAACTTGAGGTGAACTTCGTTAATTGGTTCAAAACATATATGAACATTTTTCTTATCAACTTACTCATTGAATGTCATATTCTTCACTTGTATAAAAAACTCTTATTTTTTATCAACAACTTCATTAAAAGTCTTGAAAAAGGTCATCTAAGGATTGTTACAACATACAATGGGTATTTTGTGAACAACTATAAATGTTATACAGTTGGACATGATGCTATAATAATGCAATGAATAATGGGATCTACATAAAAGGGCTAAAACTATAGTCATTTTGTGAATGATTGGTATGATCAGTTAAAGGAAGTTGTTTAGCTTGAATAACCTAATTGGTCAATTAAGTGAACAATTCTCTTTTAAGTGTGAGTGGTTTGATCCAACTCCTAATGTAAGTACAAAAGTTTATGAGCAATACAATATTATGTAGGTAAATTATAAAAGATGATACGACAAGTACAAATTTTTTGTCCTTCCAACACATGTTGTTTAAGTAAATTTTTGTTGTACCCAAGCCTGCGATGAGACAAAAGAGGTTGGTGGGTGGTTCAAAAATCAAACCTCAATGAAATGTTGATTTGTCTCAAAGCTCTTCCTTGAGTACATGTGAGCAGACAATTGAAATCCACAATATTGAGATTACTGAAGAGGATCGACAAATGGTGTTAAATGATCCAACATGTGTAGGAAGAACCAAAATTACAATCAAAAAGTTGCTTTGATATAAAGGAAGACTTTGATATAAATGATATGAATGATACTATGTAACATCATTGACTTTTTCCATATGCATTTCTGCAGCATCTCATTTGCACATATGCATTTTGCATATAAATCACTTGAATACATGCATAATATGCATTTTTATTTAAATATATTCATGACATACAATTAGTTTATTTTCAAATATTTTACAATTGTATAGAAATGCACATGTCTGTTTTATAACATAGATGCAAATGATATGAAATTAATATTTAAGTGAATAAAGAGACTAGATTGAATTAATAAAAAATTTGACATAATTAATTTAATTAAATTAAAATAAGTGATTAAATTATATATATATATATATATATATTTTATTATTGGTTAGTAAAATTGGGTAAATGTTTATATGTATACATGAATGTATGTATATGTATGTATGTATGTATGAATAATAATAATAATAATAATAATAATAATAATAATAATAATAATAATAATAATAATAATAATAATAAGAGAAAAAGAAAAGTAAAAAAAAGGAGTCAAAAAAAAAGAAGAGAAAGGGACGGGTGAAGAAAAAAGAAAAGGGAGGCAAATTTTTTTTAACTTAGGCTAAGTCGTCTTCTTCTTCCTCATCATCTTCTTCTTTGCTTCATTCCTTCAGCCTATTTCTTTGAAGTTCCAACAATATATTTTTCTCTATTCACTCCAGAAATTACAGCAACAAGGTTAGCCAATGGTGATTATATCTGAGTAAACAATTATTTTGTGTTAATCTTGATTATGATGTTTAAGATTCATAAATAGACAGTGTTTTGTACTAAGGTTTTGATGATTTTAGAGATTGAATCTGGAGAAGTGTAAAACATAAAAAATGTTTCTTTATGTCTTATATTTATGGATATATGAATAGGTTTGTAAGATTTCATGTATAGGAAGAGAAATCCTCTCTATACTGAAATTGGTCCGGATGCGAATCCTACCTAAGTTAGCTACTGTGTTTGTTGGTTTCGAATATGATAAAGTCATTATTTGAAGTATCTCTAAACATAACCGTTGTAGATATATGTGTTTTATATTTTTATACCAAATTTCAACTTCATATATTTTGTGTATTTTGAGTTATGATAAAGAGAACTATGACTGTTCCATAGTTGCTAAGTGCCCTGTACAGGTCCAAAAACGTGTTTAATTATTTTGAGCTCCTTAAAAATATATTCTATAAATTATCAAAACCTAAAATTTATAGGTATATATATTATATAAATTTGGGTACTAATTGCATCTTAATATGTTATATATAGAGTAAGTTATGACCATTACAAGTCATACTGTCCTGAAAACCAACTATGTTTTATAGCAGTAAAATGTTGCCTATAATTTGAAGGTCTTAGATATATAAATGATGAAAGTTGTAAACATGAAACATATTCTATTTGAACCCATATGAGTGTCTGTAAATATTTATTACAATATGAGTTATATATCATAAGCTATGAGGAGATTAAGTTGGTATCCTGAAACTGCCTAAAGGCAGAAAACAGGGTAGAAAGTAGAACATGTTTAGAAATTCCATCACAAATTGTATAGTGATCAAATTGGTCTAAAATTTTAATATGTTATATAATTATATGTTAATTTTAATTAGGAATAAGAATCAGATTAATTAGTCAAGTACATAAAAAGTTACAGGCAAAACAGTCCCATAAGGTCACACTGCCTCATAGGAAAAATTTTAATTATTGATATGAATAATGCATATTAATTTGTTTAAGCCACATTAAGTTTCTCTAGTCATAAATTAACCAATTATATTTCAATACTAGGCTCAAGACAAATTGGAGATATACAAGAAGGGGGTAGACAATAAGTTAAGGGTTGAAATCAAAGGAAAAATGTGAGTCTAATTATCAATTGAATTTTTTAGTGCATATGAGTGTTGTTTGCTATGTGATTCATATGATTATGATGATTTGTCCTTGATAATATGATGATGAATAATTTGTGACATTTGTGGTACATATAAGTTTGTATACTTGTGGTATATTTGAGGTATATGTTTGACATATGATATATATATATATATATATATATATATATATATATAGTATATGTATAGTATATGCAAGGTATATGTGTTGGCATATGAGATATATATGTGGTATATGTATGGTATTTGTGATAAGATACAATGGTTGATGAATATGTAAGTACAAGTGCATATGCATAATGACTTAAAAGGCATTGTGACTAGTTAATCGATATTGCAAAGCAAAAGAAGAGGCCTATGGCCCAACAAATGTGCAAATGAAACAAATGATCAAGCTAGCTAGCAAATGCAAATGCAAATATTCACATGAAAACCCGGGGCAATATCTGTTTAACCTGGTCACAACAAAATAAAACGAATAAGCATAAGCATAAGTAAAGATCAATTATTGAATACTTGATTTTATCTATATTTATATGTTATTGACTGATGAAATGGAGTATAAAGTATGTATTAAGTATACTTGATATTTGCTATTATGAAATGCTTGATGCTTTAGAACTCATTTGATAGTTATTCTCACTGAGTCGCAACTCACCAAATTGCATCATTTTTCAGGTAGAGAAGAGTAATAGTTCATATTGAGGTGCATATAAAAGTCATGGATCAAAGGTTACTAGCCGAGCCTGCTCACTTTCTCTCCTTGCATTCTACATAAGCATAAGAACATATCATTTATATTTGGAGATTAAATACTTGCATATGTATAATTATAATGAATGTGTACTAAGATATATATATATATATATATATATATATATATATATATATATATAAATGGATCCAACTTATAAATTTACTAACTTTTAAATGTAATGTTTAAGTTATTAATATATGTGATGTTTTAGGCTATAATTAAAACTTCCGTATTGATTGTGAATTTATTGTTGATAATATAAGATGAGTTAAAAAAAAAATTACTCTCGCTGTAAACATGAATTTTATTTTTTCTTGTTGCATACATGATAATTTAATATAAAAACAACATATGCAGTATATAGATGTATAATGTGTTAGATGTTACATACTAACAGTGAATAGTGGTAATAGTAGTTGTGTTTAGTATTTTTTGACATTTTTAATTTTTTATTATTACATTATTTACGAATCTGCTTCAAGTATTAGAATACGTCTATACTTTTGAGGATATAATTAATCAGACTAGCAGCTAATGGTTAAGGCTAACTCGATGCCTAAACTTATCTTCATATTTATGCAAATATTTCAAATTTAAGTTGGTTTGGGCAAGTGGCCTTTGCTCTTTTTTTTTTTTGATCCGATAATTCGAATACATCTTAAAGGCTGTTGGCTAATAATAAGAAATTGAAGGCGATGAACATTTATATATGCTCATTAATTATTAATTAAAAGTAGAAAATGTACATTGATTAGATGCAGTTTGAAAAGATATAAGTGATGAATATATAATGGATCTCTAGAAAGTAGAAAAAGTAAAAGAGAAAAAAGGGTTTTTATCTTGCAGATGGTTCTTTAATTTAATTTGCTGCAATGCAGTCTCAAATACACATATTATTATAAATTACTGGACAAATCATGTTTATTAGTATATTCCTTTTTTTTTTTTGTATATTTTAGGGGATAGCTTTAATTAAATTAATATTTACTTTAATCGTCGGCAGGTGATTCATTATGATTCAGATTACACACTCAGGTTTTACCAGATCATGTCATTTCAAGGAAACTTTTTATTCTTTAATTTGTTAATTTACTGTAAGAATAAATTAGTCTTTGTCTGTTTTCTTTTTTTCTCTCGCACGCGATCAAGAAACTTGGAATTGTACTGTAAAAGTCCATACCCACTTTGGGGCTACATTTATGACTTTTGACTTTATACATATTCTTCTTCCCGCTTCATGGCAAAAAAAAAAAAAAAGTTATTGAATGTGTGGTCCAATCCGGGTATAATTGAGTTTGAGTAAAAAAAAAAAAAAGAAATATTCGAATTCAATTTGATTAAAATATTTAAAATTTAAATTTGATATTAAAAAAAAAATCGTTAAAATTTAATCAATTAAAAAATTTAATAAATAGTATATTCAGTTTGACTTAATTCAAAATCGATTTGAATTAATTATACTCTATTAAAATTAAATATATTTAAATACTGAAAATAAATAAATAATTTAATTAATAATAAAAAATAATTACTTGATTAAATTTATAAATTATATATTATAATATTTGAATTCAATTTAATAAATTACTTAGATTTAATTTAATTAATTCTAAATTGAATTCAATTATTTTACTATTAAATTTGAATAAATCGACTCATTTATATTTGTAATCTAATCATTATATATATATTGAGAAAAGATGCTATTAAACTCTTAAAGTCCCAAAGTAGAAAACAAAATTACTTTTCAAACGTTACTTTTCATTACGCTCCTAAATGACACGTTGATGTGGATACCTTATTTAATAAAATGTTGTCATGTGTTAAATTCAGCAGACAACACTTATAGTTCTTTATCCAAATTTTGTTATAAATATATATAATAGCTGATAATCCAATTCAAATCAAAATTTTTAATAAAACTAATTAAACAATATAAAATAATATATTTATATTAATAAAAAATTATATAAAATCTATTTAAATGTATAATATAAATAATTTATATAATATATATGTGTATTAAATAATATAAAATTAATATTAAATATTTTATATTATTATAATAAATATGTCTATTTTTATTTTTTAATATTCTATTATTATTATTATTATATAATTTAATAATTATATTAATATTATAACATATCATTTGATAAAAGAATAAAGACATAAAAGGAAAGAAAAATTATAATCTATTAGCTTCTAATTTGAATATTATATTCTACTAGTTTTTTTAGAAGTTGTAATCTAATTTTCTTTTCCAAATAAATGTTATTGGTCAAATTACATTATTTTTATAGTCAAACTAAATTATAATTTAGTTTGATATTATCGAATAAGATTAATAAGCGTAGATAGTAGAATTCAGAGCTCACTTATTAATAAATAACAAACACATGCCATTTTGTTAATGATTATATATGGCTTTGCATATATAATGAGAACTAATTATATGCATAATTAGAGAGTGAATTAGAAGTATTATCAATCATAAATGTAGAATAAGTGTTTGTTTAATTATATCAACATCAACCAGGCAATAATACATTATAATCGATACAAGTTAATTAGAGTAATTATCATACACTTTTTTCAGCATTAGAGCGATTAAATTCATTTTGGAAAAATAATAATTGCATTTATATGCTTCATTTAACGGCATCCAATAATGAGATTGAAAACTTCTATATTTATCAGATTTTCTTCAAAAAAATTTTCCAACTCTGTGTGTCCCAACATTAATTAATTTTATAACAACGCAAACAAACTAATATGCTGTTTGACCTGCTACATTAAGTAATGCTTTAGCTGATAAAATTCTTTTTTTTTTAAATGAAAAAAAAATAAAAAATTCATGCAAACAAACTAGAGAGAAGACCATATATATATATACATCATATTCATGCCTTTATAAACACATGAATGCAAATGGTCAGTTTCATTTTCATATTTACCATGTTTGTTATATAAATTAATGTTCATATACATACAACATGGCTTGTTTGGTGTGTATTCAAATTATTCTAACATCACTGCACATCATATAGGAATATATATATTCAAGAAATTAAAAGTTTAACCCTGAAACATTAGAGGAAGATCCTTTTAATTAGGATAATAAAATAAACAAGAGGAGTAATCTTTGTGGACTAAGAAAAATAAAGCAAAAAGGATAATTTACTGTGTATATAAAAAATATGATGAAGAGTCACATGCATTTGTATAGGTGGTATTTATGGTATATGATGGAGCTTTATGGAAAGTGCACTTCATCTGTAATTCTATACGCATGTGATCAATCGATTGATCAATGTACAAGAAAAAGAAAGAGAGATGAGGTGAAGGTAGGGTTTCTTTTCCTCAACTATAGCTTTGAAGGCAAAATATATATAATAATGGATCGAAGAATTAGTTATGTTTAATCCCAAGCAGACTAACCATAGGGTTTCTCCTTCCCACATAGGAGACATCATATGGCAACTAACTATTTGCAATGTGTTTGGGGCTTATTCTTCTTCCTTTCACTTTCTTTTGTTCTTTCCATTTCCACTTTCAAGGTAACTTTTATCATTCAATAGTGATTCACCTCTTTTTCTTCAATTTGTCACCCTCCCCACCATAATAATAGGAAAAATTCTATATAATATAATTATTAAAAAAAAAATCAATAGCCTATCTGCTTCTTGAAGAAGCAGACACAGCTCTAAAGACGTGGACATGCAGTCCGCCTCTCAAACAAGCAGACAATTTGTGTTTGACCCAGTCCTAGTAAAAAACATCATGAGTTGGGAATTATTGTATAAATCACCTTAAAATGACAGAGAGTTTTTCAAAATACCCCATTGTAAGAAAAAACCCTAATATATATATATATATATATATATATATATATATAATAGGAATGTGAAATATTTTCTATTAAATTAAGGACCAAAAATTCGGTTCTAAAAAATTATTTACTGGTATTTTGATTAAGAATGTGAGATATCGAATTCAAATTTCCAGTCTGACAAAAAAATTCTTTATGTTATACCACTTATTTAGTGACAGTGCACCTAGCTAGTTGTTTATGTAAAAAAAAAAATGCAAGTCTAACATTGAAATAATTTGGTGATGATCAGCATCCAGAAAGGACAGGATCCATAATCCCGTTCTAGCAGGTGGATCAACTCAAGTAGCAGATCTATTTGACATGGGTGCTGGCCAAATAAACCCATTAAATGCAATGGATCTAGATCTAGTTTATGACGTCAAACCCAGTGATTACATTGCTTTTCTCTACAACATTGGCTACACCGAAGAGAAAATTAGTATGTTGGTCGGGACTGCAACATGTTGTGCCCGGATACATAAAACAAATTCAAACATAAATTACTCGTCCATCACACTCCCTAATCTCAAATCCATTACTACCATCACTAGGACAGTTTGAAATGTGGGTTCTAACAAAAAATCTAACTAATTTGTCAGCATTGTTAAGCTAGTCTAATGGAGTGGATGCAGTAATTTGGGTTCCCATCTTGATATTTTCTAACTTTAAGCAAGAAATAACATATTATGTTACTCTTAAGCCATTGAAGCAATCCCGAGGAAGGTATGATTTTGGAGAGATAGTTTAGTCGGATTCCATCGTGTTAGAAGTCCATTTGTTGTGTCAGTGAAGACTGCTTATGATGATGATTTTGTTATGAAATAATGAGATGAAAGAGACTGTTAATTTAATATTAAGAAACAAAATGAAAAGATCAAGGAGATAATGTAAAATTTGAAACTTGTGTTTCACATAGTATCCTTAAAATAAATTTAGTTATATCATCGGTATTTAGATTCACTAACGTTTATTTCCTATAATACAATAGGTAAAAGAGTAAAGTATAAACACTTCAAACCTCATTCACAATGAATTGATATAGTATTTTTCTATCACAAAAAAAAGAAGAGGAGAAGAATAATTTTTCAACATGAATATATTCATATATTTATTTTAGAGGTGACGAGAGAAAAATTAATTGTGATTTAATTTCATTAAAGTTGCAATTTAATAAAAATTAAAAATATAACAACCTATTCATTTATGTAACTCAAGAAACTGCAGAAACTCAAAAAATATTTTTTGAAAACATGCATATCAGGTGCGTGACAGTCTGTGTTGGTTCCCTTAATATCACAGGTATGACAAAATGTTGTGTGTGCAATAGTTTTCCACAACTCACAGTTGCGTGCGCGCTACATTGTCAGGTGTGCGACCGACTTTCTGTCACCAATGTGACCAAATGTCACAATCGTGATAGCTCACCCAAGTGCTTTAATTTTCTAGAAATAAAAAAATTATAAAAGTTGGGTTAGGCTTGGACCATGGTATTTCGGCATGATAATCATGTGCGCAAGTTGCGTGCCTATGCATAAGCCTTAGTTTGGTTCACAGAATTGCACCCTCATGCGCCTGTGCGCTTAAGAGAAAAAGTCTTTTAAGTTACTCACTTAATATTGGAAAGGATAAACTTTACTACATAAACCTTTCTTCCAACTTCTCATTTTTCCTACGTGAGATAATCCACTTTTCATTTTCTTTCTCCTTAACAATGAGCTTATTTTGAGTTTCAATTTCTTATTCATACATTCACCATTTTGAAGATATGAATATCATAATTTATAGTCCTCATGTCAAACAATCTATAACCAAGTCATCCTCCCAAACAAAGTAATGAGACCCTCTCAAAATGACTCATTAATCACAATTTTTCAATAATCTCTCATATGAATAAAAACTGGACGAAAAAGTAAAACGAATAAAACCTTACTATATAATAGAGTTTGACGATTGAAACATGCATATGATAGGTAGATGTTACCCTTTGAATATTCTCTTATAAATTATATTTATTTATCCGCTAACCAGTTGATATGATGTCACTGAACTGTTCAGTTACTTGAGTAAATAATAATATACTCTACACATAAATCTCTCTTGACATAATTCAATTCTCATTATTATGTTCATTTTGGCCCTAAACATCTGTCTAGTCCTGTGAGAGTTTTAAATAATCAAGTTTCTCACAGTTCTCCTTTGAAGCGGCTCCACTTCTCTTTCACATAGGTGATATCTTACTCATAAGTATCATTAAAATTATAGCTTAAACTTAATTCAAGAATATCACTGATTTATCCCCCACAATGATCTCACCATGTCTTTATAATTAATTGTACTATTGAACCTAGATCTTGGAATCTCTAGTCAACTAGGTTGGATTTTCTTTTGTATTGACTTGTTACTATTTTATGAGTTTAAGTTTCATCACGCTCGATGATTTATTAGCTAACTCTCTATTTAACCTTTTGGTTAAGGGATCCACAATATTATTATTTGATTTTACATAATCAATAACGATAATCCCGATTGAAAACAATTGTCTTATAGTATTATGTAATACAATAAACTCAGATTTTATTATGGATATGACAATAACAGTTTGTTTAAAAGATTTTCAAGTCACAACTGCAATAACTAGTGTGAACACATAAACACTAGTAGATTTCAAATCTTTTATATTAAAAATCCAGTTTGCATCACTATATCCTTATACGATTGTTGGATATTTGCTATAATGCAGTTCATACTCATAAGTATACTTCAAATACCTTAGTACTCTTATAATTCATTTCCAATGATCAGTTCCTAGATTACTCGTATATCCACTCAATTTGCTTATTGTATAAACAATATTTGGTCATGTACAATTCATTTAAGTACATAAGACTGTTAGTTACACACACATATTCTACTTGAGACACACTTTCTCCTATATTCTTAGATAGATGGAGACTCAAGTCCAATGAAGTTCTAACAATACTTCTATAATTCTTATTGAATTTATTAAGTATCTTGTCAACATAGTGTATTTGACTTAGTGTAAGTCCATATGATCTTCTTGAAATTTTTATTTCTAGAATCATATATGCTAGTCCCATATCTTTCATGTAAAGTCTTAAGTGTAACATATTCTGGGTAGACTTGACCATCTTGTCATTACTGCCAACAATGAGCATGTCATTAACATACAAACACAATATAACATGACCATCACTAATATATTTGATATAAACATATTTATCACACTCAATAATTTTAAAATTATTAGACAATATTGCACTATCAAACTTTTTATGTCACTGTTTTGACACTTGTTTCAATCCATATAGAGATTTAACCAATCTACAAACCTTTTTTTTGTCATGAGATAATAAAATATTCAGGTTGTATTATGTAGATTTTTTCATCTAAATCTCCATTTAGGAAAACTATCTTTACATCTATTTGATGTATTTTAAGATCGCGCAATGCAACAATCACAATAATGATTCTAATAGAATTTATTCTAGTTACAAGATAATACATATCAAAATAATCCAGGTATTCTTTTTGTCTGTAACATTTAATCACAAGCTTAGCTTTGTATTTATCAATTGAACTATCTCCCTTCATCTTCCTTTTGAAGATCCACTTGGATTCTAGCAGTTTGCATTTTGAAGGTAAATCTACTAATTCCTAAGTGTGATTTTGCATAATAGAGTCTACCTTACTCTTAATGTCATTTTTATAAAAAAATACTTTCTGAAGAGTTTATAGCCTTCATGTAAGTTTGAGATTCTACCTCTAGTATGTAAGTCACAAAATCTTGTCTAAAAGATTTTTCTATCTTTGCTTTTTTACTGCGCTGAAACTTTATTTCAGTTGGCTGAACTTCAAAACCAAGTTATTCTTCTTAAACTTGATCTTGATATTGACTATCTTCAATAATAGTCTCAGGAGCTCATTTGGATACATTTGCCTCTTTTGAAGTTTAGCAAGAAAATATTTGTTCAAAGAACGATACATTACTTGATTTTATTATCGTGTTTTTGTATATGTCAGGAATTTTCAATTTATACACAATAAATTAATAAGCATTACTGTTATGTGCATAACCAATGAAAATGCAATCAACTGATTTTGGGCTTATTCTTACTTTTTTTTGGTATTAGAACAACCACTTTAGCAAGATAACTCTGCACTTGCAAATATTTATAGGAAGATTTTCTTCTTTTTCATAATTCAAATGGTATTTTATTTTGCTTTACTATGAGGCACCTTATTTAAAAAGGTAATTAGCAGACAAAATGACTTTCCCCATATGTTATGAGGTATTCCAGAACTTATCAGTATTGCGTTCATCATTTCTTTTAAGGTACAATTCTTTCTTTTAGCCACACCATTTGACTGAAAAGAATAAGATGTGGTTCGTGTATAATTCTATGTTGTGTACAAAATTCTTTTAATGGTGCTTCATATTCACCATCACGATCACTTCTTAATACCTTGATTTTTTTATTGAGTTGATTTTCAACTTCAATTTTATAGAGTTTAAATTTTTTTATAGCCTCATCCTTATTTTTAACCAAATACACGTAATAATATTTTGTGCAATCATCAACAAATGTGATAAAATATTTGTTACCACCTCTTGTTTGAATAAATTTTAAATTACATACATCATTGTGTATTAGATTAAGTATTTTAGTTTTCCTTTCAACTGTTTGAAAAGATGATTCGGTTAATTTTATTTCAATGAAAATTTCATATTTATGTTTTAAATCTATATGAAAATTAGGTATGTGGTCTAAGTAAATTAGAATTCTCAAGGTATTATAATTGGTATGTCCTAGTCCACCATGCCATAAATTGGAAGATTCAAGAAAATAAGCAGAAGATGTACTTGTATTCATACATTTGATAATAGTTACATTAAACTTAAAAAACCATTAAGAGCATACCATCTGCTCACATACATTCCACTCTTAGATAAAACAACTTTATCTGACTCAAAATTCATACAAAAATTGTGTTTATTTAATAAAGAACCTGACACCAAATCAAATATAAACAAGAGATTGCTTAGAGTCAGCTCTTTCCCAGAAGTCATCGTCAACACCATTTGTCTTTCACCAAGAACTTTAGACATGGCACCCATATACAACTTTTTCCACTTTTTGGTTTAAAGGTAGAGGACATCTCACGTTCTGAGAAAATATGACTTGTGGCACAAGTATTAATCCACCATTTTTTGGGTTAGACCCAATAATATTTATCTCTGATATGACAACAATAAGATTAATATCAGAGATCTCTTGAGTAATATTCTCTAAGAGATTGACTTCATTGCTTTTCTTTTTTTTGGGAGCTTGCAATCAGAAGCCTTGTGACGTATCTTATTACAATTGAAGTACTTGCTTTGGAATTTCTTCTTAGAAACTCAACATTTGGATCCCTTATTAGACTATTTGGTTTTCTCTCTCTTACAACTTTGTCTATGTTCGACTATGTTCGTCTTTGCCTCAGAAAAATTAAAACCCATTCTTTCTTTTTCTGAGCTTTTGTTGTCTTCCTCAATTTGAAGTCTAACAACCAACTTTTTAATGCTCATTTCTTTTATTTATGCTTAAGGTAGTTTTGAAATCCTTCCAATTATAGGGTAATTTTTTAATAATGGTAGCCATTTGGAAGGTTTCACTTAAATTCATTCTTTCTGCATTAATATTACGTAGAATAATTTGAAGCTGACTCACCACAGTTTTGGAATAGACCATTTTATAGTTAACAAAACATTCTACTATAAACTTTTTGGCACCAACATCCTTAGATTTGTATTTTCGGTCTAAAGATTCCTATAACTATTTGATAGTATTAATTCCACTATACACATTATATAGGGAATCATGCTACCCATTTATGATATAATTCTCGTACAAAAAATCAGAATGATGCCAACTATCATAAACTATTTTCATTTGGATATTTTGTTCATCTTCCTTTAAAGTAGGAGCGTCACCAGTCAAAAACCATGCAAAGTTCAAGGTGGTCAAATAAAATAACATCTTTTGATGCCACATTTTAAAGTTCAAACTATTAAACTTTTCAAATTTCTCTTTATGATTCACAAGCACCGTGACAAGTACGATAGGAAAGGCAACTCGTGTAGCAGTAACTGATGACCATTGGGAACCATATTAAACATTGGTTGCAATTACTGTATTCTCAATTTTTGAAATAAAACAAAAATATTAAAATTACTAGAGCTAAATACTAAGAATTAATAATTTCCTTTTGGTCTTAAGATTGTTATGAAATAATGTGATAAAAGATGTTGTTAATTCAGTATTGAAAAAATAAAATGAAAAAATAAAGAAAACAATGTGAAATTTGATGCTTGTATCTCATACAGTGCTCTTAAGATAAATTTATTCCCTACCATTAGTGTTTAGATCCACCGTCGTATGTCTCACAAGATATAATAGATAAAATAGTAGAGTATGAACACCTCAAACCCCACTCACAACGAACTGATATAATGTTTCTCTATCACAAAAGAAGGAAAAAGATAAGAAGAATTTTTTTATGAGCAAAAGTTTTTTCAACATTAAAAGATTCATCTATTTATATAAGAGGAGAGGAGAAAGGAATTAATTGTGATTTAATCTTCATTAAGGCTACAATTTAATCAAAATTAAGTACATAATAATAGCCTATTCATTTCAATAATTCAAGAAACTACAAAAGTTCAAAAGATATTTTCTGAAAACATGCATATCGCGCGCATGACAGAGTGTCACTAGTGTGATAGCCTGTGATGGTTGCTTTATTGTCACGGATGTGACAAAACGTGCGTCACAACAATTTTCCACATCTCACTATAGTGGGCATGCCACATCATTGTGTGCACGATAGTGACATACAACCAAATGTCACGGTTGTGATAACTTGCCCGTGTGCTTTAATTTTCCAGAAATAAAAAAATTATAAAAGTTGGATTGAGGCTGAACCATGGTATTTTGGTATGTGCATATCGTGTACCCACATATTGGCTTTGGTTTGATCCATAGATTTATACCCTTCTGCTCCTATGCACGCTCGAGAGAGTTTTTTTAAGTTACTCACTTAATATTGAAATGATAAACTTTACTATATAAACTTTTCTCTCAACTTCTCAATTTTTTTAATATGGGATAACCCACTTTTCATTTTTTTCTCCTTAACAAGAAGCTTACTTTGAGCTTAAATTTCTTATTTACATATTTACCATTTTAAACATATGAATATCACAATTTATAGTCCTCATGTTAAAAAATATATATTTGGATCATTCTCCAAAACTGAGTTATGAAACCCACCCAAATATCACTTTTAAAATGATTCACTAATCACAATTTTTTCAATAGATTCTGATTCACATGGGGGAAAATTTTTTAGATAGATTCAGTATTTCACGTCATTTTTAAACTAAATTAATTACACAGTAACATGCATGCACATTCATTGTATTACTGTGTGATTGAATTAATTTACAGATAATATATTACACTGAATCTATATAATAATTTCTCCACTTGATGTCTCAACATGTATGCCTTCTCCATTAATTACTTTGTCAATCCGTCCATCTTGTGGGATTCCACTACCAATAATGCATGGCTTCTACTTCTTAATTTCATCTTCTTTTGTCATTACTTATGTTGCTATTTAATAAGATCATTATACTTGATTTGTTTCACTTCAAATATTGGTGTTGATATTTTTTTTCCACATCAAATTATCTATTTTAGAAGTTAAAATAGTATCTAATATATATTTTCCCACTTTATCTTTATTTGAAATTATATGTTTTTATTTTTATAATTTTAGAAAAAAGGTAAAGAGAGTATTGAAGTAAATTGCAATGAAATTTTCATAAAATTGATGGTATAATTATATATTTTTTAAACTATGTAGAGATTTGAAAATGAAATATATTTGAAGTGAAGTGGTGGAAGTTTTAATTTAGATCCCAATTTATTATCTTCATCGGCATCTCCTTTGATCTAAGCAAAAGAAATAAATTTACCTGGTTGTTCTAATTAAAACCTAAAATGAGAGGAAGCTAGGAACTTGTTGTAATCAAAATATAATAGGTAATGTGAAAGTTTATATAAAAAAAGACTAAAAATGTAAAGTGGTAAAAT
The DNA here is from genome assembly GCA_023653625.1 of Triadica sebifera. Classification (NCBI taxonomy): domain Eukaryota; kingdom Viridiplantae; phylum Streptophyta; class Magnoliopsida; order Malpighiales; family Euphorbiaceae; genus Triadica; species Triadica sebifera. The sequence goes on from CM042907.1 coordinate 30,190,654, forward strand.
GCAACAAGTACATAAAAATAAAATTACACATGATAATTCATCTCATAAATATGATTTTTTTGGCTAATTCATTTCAACCTCTAAACAGCATTAAAATTGTAAATTGTTTCAAGATTAAATCACATTGAAAAAGAAATTTGGTTTTATTTTCTTACATTATTCAAGGGATAAACCCACCAAAAATTGAAAAAGATTAAACCTTAGCTAGCAATCCTCAGAATTGATTTGAAGATGTATTAGTGATAAGATAGGTGCCCCGGTTGTAATTAAATAAAAAAATAGTTTGTAATGGTGGATTGCTATGCCACATGTATCACAAATTTGTTCACGCATGCTTTGTCTGCTCCTGCTAACTCATAGCATAACGTACAAATTCATCTCTTCCAATCCAATGCTATTATCTCTTTGAACTCCAGAACAAGTTAATCAATGGCGTCCTGTTTGAGAAGATTTGGGAGAAAACTTGCTTTTTCAATTTCAATATGCAAGCAGAGGGAACTCTCCACTGCTTCTCATCAACCACTACAATCAAATGCCGCCAAATCATTGAATCTCTGCTCTGCTATTAACCAAGCTCTTCATCTCGCCATGGAATCTGATCCTCGGTATGTTTCTCGCTATACCCACTTCTTTTTTCCTTTCCGATCTTCGTTTCTGTATTTTCTGTGCTTTTCAATATTGGGTCCTTTTTTCTTTTTACTGCTTCGTTCTCTCTCTTTTTCCATTTTATTTGGGAAATTGATTCGTATTGTCTTTGTTAATGCGGAATTTTTTTTGGAAACTACTTTGCAGTGGTTATTCTTGGCATTGCATGTTGAATTTTATGAGAACTAATCCATTAGTAGCTTTTTTTTTTCTTTTTTTTTTACTATTGTTATTTTTTATTTTTCGTTTGATTTCTTCTAGTGTTTGTACTGAATATAAATTTCTATAACTAATAGTTTGTGTTAAGAAAAAAATTTAGGCTTGAATATCTTTAGGGGATTACTTCCATTGGATTTTGAATATTCCAATGGTAGTTCGGTTTATTGAAAAATAGCGCAAGGATTTTTCTAGCTTTCATGGCTGCCAGAACTAGAAGGGATGCAGCATTTCTATTGTCCTCAAGTTTTTGCTAACCAAAGTCAAAATCAGGAAGGATTCTTGTCTTAAAATGCTCGGAGGACCAAATTATATGGAAAATTAATGGGTGGTAATTTGAGTTTAACAACCAAATTATCTAACTTTATTTTTATATCAGCTTCAACATCAGTTCATTTCAAAGCCATTACTCTTGATGAACTATTTGATACCTAAAAACACTTTGGAAGCGCAGTGGTTTTGCTTAAAAATTATCTTGAATCTTAAAATATTTTTGTTTTCGCAAACCCCAAAAAAAAAATTGTTCTTTTCATGAAATGCCAACTTTATGCAGTTACAACTTACTAATATAATGTGGATTACCGATGAAGCTTCATTTTTCAATTCATTTTTTACACCATCTCAGTTGTTATGTATTTGGAGAAGATGTGAGCTTTGGTGGGGTATTCCGTTGTACAACAGGATTAGCTGAACGATTTGGCAAAAATCGAATTTTCAATACTCCTCTTTGTGAACAGGTATTTTCTTGTTTCATTGAGCGTCTACTGTTTTTAGGGTATAAATTACATAGTTGTTAACCTAGTAGGTGCTTAAATCTCTGGAGGAGTTATGCGTTGAAAACATTTATACACTTTTTCCTCCCGCAAAGTGTTGTGAGGAGCCCTGCCTTTTACATCTTATTTTTACATATGCAAATATAAACCTCCTAATTCTTCTGTTTATTGTTAATTCTTCGCTTTTTCTCATACTCTGTTCGTTCTTTTTTCTCTTTATTAATATTTACATAATTATAGCCATTACTGACATGATCTTGTAGGGTATAGTTGGATTTGGCATTGGTCTAGCAGCAATGGTGAGTATTCATTTCAAATGTATGGATTTCATTGCCTCTATTACTAAACTCTTTGTATATGGTAATTATAACTTTTCTAGCAATCACACATGATAGGACAATAGAGCCATAGCAGAGATTCAATTTGCAGATTATATCTATCCTGCTTTTGATCAGGCATGTATCTTCCCCATTGCCATGTTTTTTTTTCATGAATGTAATTCTCCATAATTGATGAATTCACAATTTATTAGATCGTTAATGAAGCCGCAAAGTTCAGATATCGAAGTGGAAATCAATATAATTGTGGAGGTGAATTTCAGTTTTTCCCCAAGATAATTGCTACAAACTTTTCATTTCTTTTTCCTTCCTCCGCCACACTCCCACTTCCCATTTTTATATTTAAACTGATTTCTCAGGTTTAACAATAAGAGCACCATATGGAGCTGTGGGTCATGGTGGACATTATCACTCACAATCCCCTGAAGCTTTCTTTTGTCATGTTCCTGGTATCAAAGTACGCCTTCCTTTTACTTTTCCATTTTTTTTGACACATTAATATCTTTTTTGGACATAGCTGTTAATTTAAACCATTTCCATGAAATGATATTGAAATTAAATGTTGAAAACCTTAACAACTGCTTATTTGCGGGATGAAAGTATTTCAAAGTATGTGACTTACTGTTTTTTCTTCAGAAAATTTCTTTTTATTTTTTTCTTTTTGTATATGAGAAGAAATGTCAGATGATAATAGTTTAGAGTCACTCCTGTCTGTGATGTTATGGACTGTGCTTGGCTCAGTTCAGTACTCCGGCCAGCAGATCATGCCAAGCACGGTTCTTATCATGCTGTGTTGGATTGCAGGCTGCTGGTGCATTTTGCACCTGTAATTAAAATTATATGTACTGTTAAATACCCAACAAAACAAGATTTAAAGTTCTAAATTTCTATAAAACAACTGAGCGTCCTAAATTGTATCAGATTACCTTTTTTAATTGAGATGATGGTAGCCATTTCTATTATGCTGTATTATGAACTGAAAATGATATTTTTCTTTTTTGTTACGTGCCATTGCTTTCATTTGCTAAATCTAATATTATACTTTTTATTTCTGGTGGCTCCTAATCTTACAAGGTTTCTAAATCCGCTGCAATTCTCTTTCCAAGTATGAGATTCACAGATTATCTCCAGTAAGACTAACTGTTGGTTCTATTGCAGGTAGTTATCCCTCGAAGTCCACGGCAAGCGAAAGGATTATTGTTGTCATGCATACGGGATCCAAACCCAGTTGTCTTTTTTGAACCAAAAGTAATTCTCCTTCTCAGAAGTAACCCACATTTTTTTTATTATTCACACAAGGTTTGATGTCAGGGAATGCCTTGGATTTTCAGTGGCTTTATCGCTTGGCAGTAGAAGAAGTTCCTGAAGATGATTATATGTTGCCATTGTCAGTGGCAGAGGTATGCTGCTTCTATGTTTTGATGGAAGAATTTAGGATTAGGAATCTGAACAGAACTGCAAATAAAATATCAGGTGATCCGAGAAGGCAGTGACATAACTCTGGTTGGTTGGGGAGCGCAACTTTCTGTCATGGAGCAGGCCTGCACGGATGCTGAGAAGGTACATTGCTACCAAATTTCCCTCATGAAATTTGAACTCTATTTTGCACTAGACATCATCCACATCTCAAATTGTAGTATAATATGAAAGATTATTGTATTGGGCCAATAAGACCCTGAAATTAAATTTAGCTGACCCTTTTGGTTGACTGGCCAATGCTGTTGCTAATGGTAATATACCATCATATTGGGTTCTTATTCTATTATAATTGTTTCCCAAACTAATAGAGTGCCAAATCGTTTCTCTCACCCTTTTTGCCCTAACCTTGAATGACCACTGCAAATTAAAATATGGAGTATTGTCATGGCTTGGATCTCATAGCAGCAGTTAAATAGAAAGTTCTTTGCTATCACTTTTGGATGATAGGCCAGGGATATCATAAAACTGTTTCACAAATGTAAGATTTTCTTGAATAATCTTGTTGGCAATGTGTAAGGATGAGTTCATGGCAACATGCATATGCAACTATTTAATGCAATAACAGGATGGATTTCTAACGCAGGTTTAAGCAGATTGGTGAAATCCATGTAAAGCTTGTACCAAAATTAGGAGGAAGAAACTTGGCAAAAATTTCTGCAAATCCCAACTCAAATGAAAATGCATTGCACCTTTATAGAATCTTGATCAACCACGTCTTACAGAAAATGTAAATCAACTTGCAAATGCTTAATGCAAGCTAAATTCAGAATGTTGATTGTGAATAAGCAGATTCCAAGTGTTAATTCTTTGGTATCTGTTTCATATATTTACTTTAATATTAGACAGTCTGCAAAAATGTCAGATTAAAGTCTTTATTACTACTGTTGGCCCATTATATTATGCTAATGATCTATTCTGATGTTCTTCCTGTTTTGTGCCTAAAAGTGAACTTGGATCCATAATTATGTTGCTTTCTTCTGATGTAGTAAACCGATGAGATTTTGCAGGGTGGAATTTCCTGTGAACTCATAGACCTGAAGACTTTAATACCATGGGACAAAGAAACGGTGGAGGCTTCAGTCAGAAAAACTGGAAGACTTCTTGTAAGTACAGGAAAGTCCTAAAAACTGTCTTTGTCGAACTGTGAGCAGTGCAGTTACATTCAATTTGATGCCTCTTGTAGATTAGTCATGAAGCCCCAGTAACTGGAGGTTTTGGTGCTGAAATCTCTGCATCTATTGTTGAACGTTGCTTCTTAAGGGTGAGCAACTAAGCATCAACTCAACTCAAAGATCTATTTGCTTTTCTTCTATGGATTATTTAATGGAGATGATCTCATTATTGATACTTTGATGGTTTGGTAACATCACGAACTTCAAAAATTAAAGTCTATTGAGTTTTAGACCTTTCTATGATTTAGGGTTATCTGCTTGCCAACGTAAATATAAGATAATGTTTCCTTGGTATTGGTGGCATGTAGGACTGTAAATGAACCAAATCACTCGTGAGCTATTCCGGTTTTGGTTCGGAAAAAAGATTGTTCAAAATCGTTTATTACTGTTAACGAGCCGAGATTGAACTCGAAAATCTTATCCAGCTCAAGCTCAAACTTAATACTGTTTGGTTCGTCAGCTCGCGAATATGTTCGTTTATGAGTTTGCAAACACGTTCGCGAACATGTTCATTTAAAAAACTTGTGAACGTGTTTGTTTATGAGCTCATGAACATATTTGCGAATGTGTTCGTTGAAAAGCTCGCGAATGTGTTCGTTTAAATGCTCACGAACGTGTTTATTTAAAAGCTCGTGAATGTGTTCATTTAAAAGTTCGCAAATGTGTTCGTTTAAAAGTTTGCGAATATGTTCATTTATGATTCATTTTATGTTATATTTTGTTATCGATCTCGAGATTTTGTCATTATTAGTTAACGAGTCGAACTCGAGTTTTTGTTATTATTAGTTAACTAGCCAAATTCGAGTTTTTATCATTATTAATTAACGAGTCGAACTCGAGCTTGTGTCATTATTAATTAACGAGCCGAACTCGAGCTAAGTTCGTTAAACATAATAAAAGAGCTTTTTATGAGTCGAGTTCAAGCCGCTCGCGAACTTGATAATTTTCAAACGAACCGAGCTTGAACTCAAGTATAAAAGCTCGAGCTTGTAATAAACTTAATCAAACTGAACTCGAGTTCACCAATATTCGGCTCGGCTCGGTTCTTTTACAGCCCTAGTGGCATGAATGATGGCTGAATTAATTTTTTTCCTTAATAATTAATTACTTGCAGCTAAAAAAACTGAATGTCTTTGCAGTTGGAAGCTCCTGTAGCCAGGGTGTGTGGTCTAGATACACCCTTTCCACTTGTTTTCGAGCCATTCTATATGCCCACCAAGAACAAGGCAAGTTTTGATGTACAAAGCTTTTATAATTTAGAATACAGACATTCTCTTTCTAATTCCGGCCTCTTTGATGCAGATATTGGATGCAATCAAATCAACTGTAAATTACTAGCATTGAAACGACTTTGTTCCTAACAACAACATTTACGTATGCAATGAAAAAATAAATAGGACAGCAGTACAAAAGTTGTATTCGCGTTGCTCTTTAATTACCTTGTAAGCTGGTAAAATGCAAGTGGATAATTTGTATATTCATTAATAATTTAATGCATGGGGATTTTAATGATATCTTGTATGATGAGGACAAAAGGGGCAATATCCCTCAGCCACAATGGTTGCTTCGGGGTTTTCGTGATGTTGTTTCAGAGTGCGGTCTTCTAGAGGGACATTCTTTCACCTGGGAACGTGGTCGTGGAACTCACCGCTGGGTTTAGGAATGCATTGACAGAGCTCTGGTGTCTGAAAATTGGTTAGAACTATTTCCACAAGCCAAGCTTTTAAATTTGGTTGCTGCGGTGTCAGATCATTCGCCCCTCTTGCTTCAAACAAAATTGGAAGCTTCTGTTGTCCATACTCACAGATTTCGGTTTGAAAATGGTTGGTTGAGGGAATCGGATTTGGATAGCCTTATCCAGAGCAATTGGGTGAATTCTCAACACTGATCTTTCTCGTTTGGGTTCATGTTCTCATGAGATGGCCACAAGGCTAATATAAGTAGTCTTTTGTTGCAAACTGATGTTTAGGGTGCTGAGTTACTTAAAAAAAGAAAGAACTTAGTTTTTGGCCCAAGAGGAAGTGTACTGGCGTCAGAGAGCAAAAGTTTTTTGGTTGAGGGAAGGCGATTCCAAAACCCGGTTCTTTCATGCATCTGTTCCACTATAAAGGTAAACAATATTGAGAGGCTACAGAATGGCGCAGGAGAATGGATAGAACTTGAGGAAGGATTGGCAGAAATTGTTAAGGATTATTTTGACCAGTTATTCTTTGATAGTTCGGGTCATTATGAACCTGTTCTTGTTTGTGTGCAATCACGAACTCAGGCTAGCAATGATTTGCTGTTAGCTGATTTTACCATTGATGAATTTTATTGCTCTTTAAAACAGATGCACCCTGATAAATCTCCAGGCTTGATGGTTCTAATCCATTTTTGTTTTATCAGAGATTTTGGGCTTTGTTGGAGTTAATATAGAGCTGTATTTTTTATAGATACCAATTAATGTCTTAGATTGATGCATGATTATAAGCATAATATTAGACATGATTATAGGTATGATTATTGTTGTAAATATTTGACTTATTATTGCTATAATTTGTTGATTTATTTTCCATTTTACATTACATATTCACTATAATATACCCATTAAGCTTGAATGAATAATCAAGTTGATAATTTTTGACTTCTTTACACTTTATGTTTTTTTCTCTAATTTGGTATCAGAGCAGTGGTAAAAATAAATTTATGCTGCTGTTTCTCTGAATTTTTAGCTGAAATCCTAGTTCCTTTTTTTTCCCCCATCTCTTCTTCTACATCATGATTAAGAAAATTAATAGTATCATTCCTAACAGCAAGAAGTCATTAATGGTGACTGTTCATAAAATTTCTTTTCCACCAATTTCTATAAAGTTGAATGATACAAATTATCGTGTTTGATCTCAAATTATATACATGAATATTGCTGGTAGGAGGAAGAATAGATATATCACTGGAAGGAATACTGCACCTGCAGAAAATTATCCAAACTATGATGAATAGGAGGCTGAAGACACACTGGTCAAATTTTGGCTTATTAATTCCATGATCGAGAAGCTAATGACACATTTTGTGCAACATGGAACGATTAAAGAGGTATGAGATGCAGTTAGGGGGAGCTATATTGATGTATCAGACTCTTTTCAAGTATATGAATTGATGAAAAAATCATTTCAATTAAAGCAAAGAAGTTGTCATTTAGCAGATTATTATAATAAACTGAACTTCATATTCTTAGACTTGATTATTACTGATCCAATGATATGAAATGCCTAACTGATATTGAGAAATTGAGAAAACATACTGGTGATGATTTTTGTTTTTTTATATATTTCTTGCAGGTTTTTATCACAATCTAGATCAAGTGAGTGATCGAGCCTTAACTACTTCTCTTATAACAAGTCTAGAGGAAGTATATTCACAAGTTCGTTGTGAGGCACAAAGGCAGACTACTATGGGGTTAGAACATCACCTTGAAGCTTCGGCGATGGCTATCCAGAAGCACAATATAAAACCAACACTTTTTTGCACTTATTGTAATAGCACCAAACAACTGTAGATGTTTGTTGGAAAAAACATCATATGCTTGTTTCCAGGGTTGGGAATAATATCTCCTTATCTCCTACACTTTCAATGTCTTTGGTTTTACTTGCACTTAGTCTTTCAAATAATCTTCTTTCCATCAGTAAAATTACTAAATATCTAAATTGTTTTGTAACATTCCATTCTACACATTATGTATTTCGAGACAGTCTTACAAATATGACGATTGTCACTGGTAAAAAGAAATGAAGTCTCTACTAGTTAGAGGGAACAAGAGAATTGTAATCTAAATCTGATCGTATTTTTCAAGTAACAAGGGAGATACTTATTACAAAAAAATTATTTTATGACATTATAGGTTAGATCATCTATCTTTTCCTTATGTAGAACATTTATTTCCTAAGTTGTTTCAAAATGTTCTAGTTTCTAGTATATAATGTGAACAATGCATTTATGTTAAGAATCATCGTGTATCCTTTAAAATAAGTCTCAATAAAAGTCGGATTCCTTTTATCCGAATTTTTATAGATGTTTGAGGTCATTTCTCTACTCCTTCCACTTTAGGTCATAGATATTTTGTATTTTTTTTATTGATAATTGCACTTGTGTGAGTTGAGTTACATGGTAAAAATTAAAGATGACGTAATAAAAATCATTCATCAATTTTCAAAAATGATTGTCACACAATTTAACACATAGGTTATGGTTTTTTTATTTTGACAACGGTCGTGAGTTTGTTAATCAAACCATTGCTGATTTTTTCAAAGATTATCTTTCACTAGACAACTTGCACATATACACTATAACAAAATGACATAGCCAAACGTAAAAGTTGCTACATTCTTGAAGTGACACGTGCTTCACATTTTACTATGCATGTTTTTAAATTTTTTTGGGCTGATGTTGTCATGATTGTTGTTTTCCTTATCAATTGTATGCCTTACTGTGTCATTAACTACCAGACTTTTTTGCGTATGTTATTTCAATTTCATTATATTCCTTCTGCCTTAAATTTTGGTCCTAAAATTTTTTGTTGTGTCTGTTATGTGCATGTTCACTCAAAACTAAAGGGATAAACTAGATCCATGTGCTCTTAAATATCTTTTTCTAGGCTACTCTACCTCTCAAAAAGGCTATATTTCCTAAAACAACAACCAAGAAGGGGGGTTGAATTGGTTAGCAAATAAATTTTTTTCTTTTAAGCAAATGATTAAGAGCAAATATAAAAGAAGTAGAGAGATGGAGATACAAGATTTATAAAGGTTTGAGTATTAACAAACTATACTCCTCTCCCAAATCTCAAATGGGTATTTCACTAATACTTAAAATATTACAAATGGAGTTTTCCAAACTCAATTCCATTTATAGTGTTTTACTATCTTGACTAATACCTAATCCAGAAACTCTTGTGTTTTAATAATACAATGACAAAATCCTTGTGTTTTTTATGGCTCACACAAAAATCCTTACAAGTGTTTCACTCATTACCAAATCACTCAAATCCACTAATGAATATTTGATTATAGGAATGAAATCACTCACTAACCAAAAGAGCTCAACAAACTGATCAAAAATGGTTTTCACAACAAAAATTATAAAAGGCAGAATAATAATTACACAAATGGCTTTACAAATATTGAATACTTGATTTCTTGTTGTCTAACTCTAGGAAGTTCATAAATGAGCTGTATTTATACTTTCTCTAAGCAATAAAGCCGTTTAGGGTGCAATTAATGCAAAATTAACCATTGAATCACTTTTCAGTTTGTGCCTATCAACATTAAATATGTAGATTCATGAGCGTGACTGAGTTTTCACAGGAGTTACTATTCTTGGTGAAGTTGTGATTAAAGTGGTGAATCTGACCATGAACGCTTTGGCCCAAGAATACACGATCTTTCATAGGTGTGACTAAGTCTTACTTCACAGTTTGCCCAATGCTTCACATCAGTAAATATTTGAACCTGAGAGAATTAGTGCTAAGGATTTCATGGGCGTGGCTATACAAGACACATGTGTGAAACTGAAGTTTCACGGTGGTGGTGATTATTGATCACAGGCATTACACCATTCACAGGTATGATGAACTTTGTTATAAGTGTGAATCTTAGCTAATTTTCAATCTTTTGAACTTCAATTGATTTGAATAATTTTCTTTAAGGTATTAGGAATATATAACATGTCTAAAATACTTAGAACACAATATATAGTTAAATTTTTTATTGCTCAATTATTTATAATCACAAAAATGATGAAAATACTTCTAAAGGTTCAACAATTTCCTCCTTTTGATGGTGACAAATAATCTTGCAATATGTGCGTAAGGAGAAATTAATTTCTCCCCCTCAAAATATGCTTATCAAAAGGTGGAAGAATAAAAGCACAATAATGCCACGTTTTAAACCGTAAGCACATAAAGGAAGAAGTTTAAAAGAGATTCAATCAAAGTATTGATCACAACATATCCCAACTATATAAAAGGTATATGGCTCTTGTGGTAGGTGCCACAAACTGGAATACTATCCCTGGTAGTTCGCGTCTGATTGCTACCTGTTGCAGATATAGATTTGGAGGGCTGCCCTCTCCTGTATGAACCTCCATAAGAATAACCTTTATTTTGTCCCTGACTCTTGCCATGAGACTGTGGGTTAAACCAGTGCCTGAAGGATGGGCCACTGAAGTCATTATCTATCTAGCAGCTTCTTCAGCTCTCTCCCTCTTCCTCTGTTTCACACTAACTACAGCTGAGATCACCTTGGTGAAGCTGTCATGCTAAAGTGCAGTGACAAAATCGCCTTTCTCTACGTTGAGGCCATACCCAAACCTCCTACACTTGTCTCTCTCACAAGTGATAATCTTAGAGGTATATTTACTCAGTCGAGTAAACTCTCTTCGGTACTTTGTCACTGTCATCCTACCCTGCTTGAGACTTAGAAACTCTTTCTTCTTTTCATCCATATAGATAGAAGGAACATATTGTTCCTTAAATTCAACCATAAAGAACTCCCAAGTCATAGGTTGGGGAACATCTGGTTTCAACAGAACTATCTTTCACCAGTTATAGGCATCCTCCTATAACAAAGAGACTACATATTTGGCCTTTTGATCAGTGGCCACATCAAATTCATCACATACCTTCTCTATCTTTTCAAGCCAATATTTTGCTGCAGCAAGATCATCATCCTTAGTTCACAAAAAATCAGTAGCTCTAAATTTATGGAGCTTGTCCAGTTATACCCTCGGTCTTAGTAGTGGAGGTGGAGGAACTAGTGCTGGTGTGGATGGCACTACTCTAACTATCTATTGCAGCAAACCTGCCATCTGCTGCATTAAAGGAATCTGGTCTAGGTTAGCCAGTTCAGGAGCCTGTGGGTTAGGGATTTGTTTTGCACCTGGACCCTGAATATTTGCTCCACTGGGTTGGTTCGGTGCTCTAATATATGGAGAGATTTGGCTCTCAGCCATGTCATTCGATTCAAATGCCATCTTACTCTAGTCCTATAAGTTGATAGAGAAGTAGCCAAAGTCAGAGTCATACGAGATACATATATGCATGTATGATAATCCTGTAATCCACTGAGGTCTAGAACCGCCTAAACCTAACTTCTGATACCACCAAATGTAGCACCCCTCTATATAGTAGAGTAAATCCCGTTGTACAAACAGTTGCCACATGACTAGATCTGAATCTACCTATCTGAATTAAAACTTTTCTAACTTTTCTCTATACTCAGATCACCATATTATATACTACATAAAATTTAAAACATTCATTTACCACAATCCGTGTAACAAAATGCCAAATCCAAAACAATCAAAAACTATATCAGGATATAATATCCCTTATTACATAATCCATAATATTTGTTTTTGTGGAAATCTATTACATGTCTCTATCCCATGTCATGCAAAATAATCAATAAATAAATAAGTGAGAATAAGTAACAGACCGAACATAGGTCAACTCTGATTGACTTGATCTTCTCTTCTCGTCAACTCAACAGTCTACTGGCTCCAAACCTGTGTACAGAAAAATCCTCACGTTAAGCTATTGAAAGTTTAGTGGTACATATAATCATTTGAATTCTAACATGCATTCACAAATTAGCATAATACTCATAATCAAAACTTACCTGTGTGTTTGTCCATTCCATCATAAACATATATATATATATATATATATATATATATATATATATATATATATATATATATATATATTGAACTAAAACATAAATATTAAAATTTGTTGTTTAATTACATGCATTGCATAATTATTATAAATGAAACCATATTATATCATCATATTGTATATCAGTCATAGTCATACTAAATTTGATCATATTCTAAAATAGCAAACTTTTAATTTCATACATGAGATTTTTTTGTTTTCAACAATCATTTTTTTTTCAGGTGGTGTTGTATTATGATTCACTAAATTTCCATTGCTCCATCTAGCTGTATTATTAAATTTTCGGTTTTTTAGCCCAATACTCTAGACTCGGACTATCCGGATGCGGGTTGTGAAATAGGAGTGCTCTAACACTAGCTTAAGCCACCATGCTCACTACTATATCTATATGTATTGCAATCACTGAGCTTCTCAAATCAGAAGTGCTCTAACACGAGCTTAAACCATCCTGATGACTAATGACTGCATATATATGGGTAGAAGGGCACTCTGACATAAGCTTAAACCACCTTGTCCCTAAACCGGATATGCTACCACTGAGCTTCTCAAATCAGGAGCATTATGACACGAGCTTAAGCCACCCTGATGAGTAATGACTTAATGCATATGGGTACAAGGTCGCTTTGACACGAGCTTAAGCCACCCTGATAAGCAATATAATAATTGCATGCAAAAATATTCTACAGTACTGTAACCCCCTCAATGGCATTTCATCTATCCTAGCTAGTCCTTGAATAGAGAATGAGCCTATGTATTCATTTTCTAGATAATTAACATAATTTATGTTATATTCCATAAGTTTCACAATATCATTATGATATTCATAGCACCTAGTGCATTCACATGTCTCATAATCATGACATCATATTACAATTTTCATTTGATCATGCCAAGTGTGTGTTTATATTATACTCAATTTATTTCATCACATAAATCAATTTTGACATTTTTTGGGAATAGGATATTCACGGGCGTGAATACATATTCATAGACGTGAACAGGCATAAAACACCTTCATGGGCATGAAACTTGGCTTCATGGGCGTGATATATTACACAGAAATATAATTTTCAGCACCGTTTTCAAGCATTTCAACACACACATCATGCATACACCTATCAACACTTCTCATATTCTAGAATCTATAATCAACCATAAATAGACATAATATCATATTTAACCATTCAAACTAGGCTTCATGCCTTATTTATCAATATCCCACATCATTTTTCCAAATACAAAAAATTTTCATGCATCACAAAATATTACGAACCATTTAACTCAATTTCAGGATATACCATATTACATTTCTTGTCATGAAACACACCAAAATACAAATTTATAGCACAAACACATTTGAAAAGGAATTAAAATGAGTATATGTACAAACCTTAATAATGGGGCGCTAACACTTGATTCTCTTTCGTCTACTGCCTCTAGTAGGTTTCTCCACCTTCTGTTTTAGCCTTTAGCACAATATTAGAGGCTAAATTAATATACCAATACTGATATTAACCTAATTATGCCATAAACTAACCAAAGTCTTAGCCTTTAATTAATTTAAAACTTATAAACCTAACTCTCCCATTAATCTGAATTGAAATTATCAAAGATTAATGAAAACAACCTCTTTTACCTCTGCTTGGATGATTACAGATCAATTTCTAAGGTTCAGAATGTGTTCTAACCCTACTTATTGTTGAAATTCAATTCTACAATGAAAAAGCTTCATTTTTAATCCGTTTTTATTGTGTTTATAATGAAGATTTCGTGTTTAATCATCTAGGATTGAAAAGAGAATGAAGGGAATTTGTTTCTGGAGTTTCAGAGGATTGACAGCTAGGGTTGGGAATCATTTTATGTGAGTTCTATAAAAAATACGACACTACCATATTTAAACCTGTATGTCTTCATGGGTGCGAACACTATTGTCATGGGCATGAACATTTGCATCATAGTGATGAAGATCCTTAGCTTCTAAAACTAAATTTTACGACATTCACGGACTTGATTAACACTGTCATGAGTGTGAACGATATAAACTTCATTTTTTTCCTATCTTTTTTCTTTATTTATGGTTTTTACTACTCATAGCCTCACATATATTTTTCATATACCATTAATGTACCTTATTTAACATGCACTTTCAGGCCCTAATCTGCAGGTATTATAATGCTGACATAGGTTGGTCACGAACCCACCATTCATGGTCGTGATTCTATTAATTTTTCCAGAAAACAGAGCATGATATTTCATATCTCTCTCACATGCAATATTCTCTACGGTTGACCAATGTCAGCTACCCTATCAACACTCCAACATGCATTTTAACCATTTATCACGACCATATACTTTCTAATCATTTACTTTAACCAAAATGATTTCTCTAACATCTCAAAATAACCATTTAATATAGAAACTCTTATTATGCATATCAACTCCAAAAATCGTAGATTTCATTAATCAATAAACATATTAACATGCATTCAAGTCACACCAACATACAAATGCAAGATTAAATCTTGAGAGGTTGTTATGTACAAACTTTACATCTAGGATGGAGGAAACAACTCTAGCTCCTTAAGCTTGTCTCCTCCCTTGGGATGGACTTATAGCTCTATCTTAGATCCCACCAAAACTAAGCTTTCACACACAAGCTCACAACTTTTCCTCTCACTTATCTCTCTCACTTTACCTTCACAAAACTTAATCTTAAATGCTTTCACAATGGGAGAAAAATGGTTTCTGATGGTGAAAGAGATGAAAAGGTGGCGTGTTAGGTCTATTATAGAAGCATGAAAGCTGATTTAAAGGGATATGGCAAGAAGAAAATTGTGGCTGCCTCACTTGCCCATACTATCTAGGCTTCACAGCTATGACTCATCTTCCATGGGTGTGAACCACTATTTGATGGCGTCAAAAAACTCTTCATAGTCGTGAAGAACTTCATTGCAGCTGCTAACTAAAACTCGATATTCACGGCTATGACACCCATTATCACGAACATGAAATATCTAATTTCAGCAACTCTCAAACTTCTAAAATTTCACTTAATCCCCAACTCTCTCTAACTAAGAATATAACTTATAGGCCCTAATTATGGATGTTACATTTCTCTCCTCCTTAGGGTATTTTGTCCTCGAAATTACCTATTATGATGTATCGGAACAACTGAAGATATTGTGCCCTCATCACTTCCTCACTTTCCTAGGTTTCTTCTTCAACGGTATGACTTTTCCATAAAACTTTCACTAACGGTACTCATTTATTCCCGAGCTTCTTAACCTCTCAAGCTAAGATCTCAATTGGTTCATCTTTAGAAGTCAAATCTAGTCTCAACTATATGCTTTCAGCTGTTATGATGTGAAAAGGATATGACCAATACCTTCTCAACACGGATACATGGAAGACATTGTGTATCATACTCAACTCTGGCTAAAAAATAAGTATGTACACAATTGGCGTGATCTTCTCTAGAATCTCATAAGGTCTAATGAACCTAGGGCCCAACTTGCCATTTTTTTCAAACCTGGAAACCTTCTTCCATGGAGATACCTTGAGAAACACCTTGTCTCCTACTAAATACTCCATATCCTTTCTTTTGAGGTCCGCATAAAATTTTTATCTGTCAAAAGTTGCTTTTAGTCAATATCTAATGATCTTCACTTTCTCTTCCATCTCTTGTACCTAATTTAACCCCACTAGCTTTCTTTCATTAAGCTCAGTCCAACACAACGGTGTTCGATACTTTCTACATAAAGTGCCTTATAGGAAGCCATCTGGATATTAGACTGATAATTGTTGTTGTAGGAGAACTCCATCAATGGTAGATATCCATCCCAACTTTGTGCAAACTCAATCACACATCTCATCATGTCTTTCAAGATTTGAATAATTCTTTCTGACTGACCATATGTCTGAGGATGGAAAGTCATATTGAAGTTGAGCTTAGTGTTCAAAGCTCGTTGTAGACTACCCCAAAATAGAGATGTCAATCGTGGATCTTGATTCGAAATGATGGAGATTGGAACTCCAAAAAGATATACTATCTCCTTCACGTACAACTTTGCCAACCTATTCATATGACAGTCTCTCCGAATAGGTAAGAAGTGCGTCGACTTCATTAACCTATCCATGATCACCCATATGACATCGTACTTCCTCGATGACAAAGGCAATCCAATCACAAAACATAATGATTCTCTACCATTTCCATTCCAAAATTGTGATTGGCTATAACAACACTGAAGGTACATGATGTTTGACTTTCACCTGCTAACATGTAAGACACCTAATTGTAAACTCTGTGATGTCCTTTTTCATCTCTTTCTACCAATACTTCTCTTTCAGATTCTGATACATTTTATTTCTTTCGGGGTTTATTTCAAATTTTATCTCATGAGCCTCTCTTAAGATTTTCTGTCTCAACTCAGAAATGTTTAGCACATATACTCTATTATAGTAGCAGAAACTACCATATAGTCCAATCATAAAACTTGGTCTCTCCCCCTTAAAGACCAACTCAACCAGTTCTACTATCTTGCCATCAGACTTGTGTGCTCTCTAATCTATTGATCTAAGGTTGGTCGCATATGCAACTCTGCCAATGTCTTCGTACTGAGTGCATCGGCCACCACATTGGCCTTTCCTGGATGATAATCAATCACACACTTGTAATCCTTTATCAACTATAACCATCTTATTTGCCTCAAATTCAAATCCCGCTATGTAGGAAGATACTTCAAACTCTTACGATCTATGAAGATGTGGCATTTCTCTCCATATAGATAATGACACCAAATCTTCAATATGAAGACAATGGTTTTCAACTCTAAATCATGCATCAGATAATTCTTCTTGTGAGGCCTCAACTACCTGGTTGCATAAGCAACAACTTTTCTTTCCTAAATTAATACGTAACCCAATTCGTTGTGTTATGCATCATTGTAAACAACATATTCCTAGTTTGGAATCTGCTGTGCCAACACTGGAGCTTATGTCAAAAGACTGTTAAGCTTATTGAAACTGTCATGGCACTTGTCCGTCCATTTGAACTTGATATCTTTCTATAACAACCTAGTTAATGGAGAAGCAATCATAGAAAACTCTTTAACAAACCTCCTATATTATCCTGCAAAGTTGAAAAGACTTTTGATTTTGGTCATATTCGGTGGGGGTTTCCAATCTAAGATCGCCTTAACATTGCTTGGATCTACTCTAATCCCATCGACCGATATCACATGCCTGAGAAAGGCAACCTCATATAGCCAAAACTCACACTTAGAAAGCTTAGCATATAACTTTTACTCCTTAAGAGTCTGTAAGACTGTTCTTAAATGTTGTTCATACTCATCCTTGCTTCTCGAATACACCAAGATGTCTTCTATGAACACCACAATAAACTGGTCCAAAAATGGTTTGAAGATTCTATTCATTAGATCCATGAAGGTTGTCGGGGTATTGGTCAGCCTAAAAAGCATAACCAGAAACTTATAATGACCATATCTAGTTTGGAAAACAGTTTTTTCTACATCACCCGCTTTGATTCTCAATTGATGGTATCCTGATCTCAAATTAATCTTAAAGAACACCTTTGTACCTCTCAACTGATATCATCAATTCATTGTAATGGATACATGTTCTTAACGGTCACCCTATTTAATTGTATGTAGTCTATGCATAACCTCATAGACCCATATTTCTTCTTAATAAAAAATGCTGGTGCACCCCATAAAGATACACTCGGTCTGATAGAGCCCTTATCCAACAGTTCTTGAAATTGTGCCTTTAATTCTTTCATTTTTGATGGAGCCATACGATATGGTGCCATTAATATAGGAGTTGTATATGAAGTAAGCTCAATTAAGAACTCTATCTTTCTTTCCAGAGGTAGCCCTGGTAACTCATATGAAAATATATCTGAAAATTTCTCTACTTTCGGAATATCCTTAAGGTCTAGGCTTCCATTCCTAGTGTCAACCATGTGAGTCGAGTAGGCTTCACACCCTTTCTTGATCATCTTTTGTGCTTTCATCATGGAGATGATCCTTGTTTGTTGTAAGGATCTCTCACCCTGAACAACCACTATCTCATTTTCTGACATTCTCAATTCAATTGTCTTCATCCTGCAGTCCACTACTACACCATACTGAGAGAGTCAATCCATACCTAGGATAACATCATACTTATGAAAGAGCAATTCAATCAAATCTATTGTGAACTCTTTCCCTTGAACCACAATAGGACAATTCTTATACACTCGGTTCACCACTATGCTATGCCCCAAAGGGCTGGTCACCTCTATCTTATAATCTAATCTCTCTGCTAACATGTTATACTACTCAGTTATATTGGTGCATATATGAGAATGCATAGAACCCGGATCAATCAAAGCAATTAGGATTGAGTCAAAGCAATGCATATAATCTATTCAATTGCCTGTAGTATATGCATAACCTTATAGACTCATCTTTCTTCTTAACAAAAAATACGGGTGCACCCCATAGAGATACACTCGATCTGATGGAGCCCTTATCCAACAATTCCTGAAAATCGTGCCTTTAATTCTTTCATTTCTAATGGAGCCATATGATATGGTGCTGCTGATATAGGAGTTGTACCCGAAGTAAGCTCAATTGAGAACTCTATCTTTCTTTCTGGAGGTAGCCCTATTAACTCATCTAGAAATATATTTGGGAATTCCTCTACTATTGAAATATTCCTAAGGTCTAGGCTTCCCCTCCTATTGTTAACCATGTGAGCCAAGTAGGCCTCATACCCTTTCTTGATCATCTTTTGTGCTTTCATCATGGAGATGATCCTCGTTTGCTGTAAGGATCTCTCAACCTGAACAACCACTATCTCATCTTCAGACATTCTCAATTCAATCATCTTCATCCTGCAGTCCACTACTACACCATACTGAGAGAGTCAATCCATACCTAGGATAACATCATCCTCATGAAAGAGAAATTCAATCAAATCTACCGTGAACTCTTTCCCTTGAACCATAATAGGACAATTCTTATACACTCGGTTCACCACTATGTTATGCCCCAAATGGCTGGTCACATCTATCTTATAATCTAATCTCTCTGCTAACATGTTATGTTGCTCAGCTATATTGGTACATATATAATAATGCATAGAACCCAGATCAATCAAAGCAATTAAGATTGAGTCAAAAATAAAAAATGTACCAACAACCATGTCTGATGCACTTGGATCCTCTCTGATCTTCGTAGCATAGGCCCTCATTGGTGCTCTATTAGGTCCTGTCTTGTTCACTGTCTTTGATATGGCTGATCTAGATCCACCTTTGCCCAAACTGGCCTGTCCCCACCCCTTGGTATGTGTTGGTACCAAATCCTGAGTCTAAGTGGAAGCCTCAACTATCTGTAAAGGATAGTCTCTCCTATAGTGGTCTCAAAACATACACTTGTAGCAAGCTCCTAAGGTCCCCAACATTCTCCTCGGTGTTTTCGACCATATGATACACACTCTGGTGCTGCCTCTCTCCATATCTGGGACTGACTACTAGCAGTTACCGAGACTATTCCTGATGATGGTGCCTACCTAGTATACCCTAACTATCCTCAACCTTGACCCTATCTTCTATACTGGAAGTATCCAGAACCAGTGCAAGCCTTCTTTTTTTTTTTATATTTGTGTGACACTATTAGCTGACCCCCTAAACTCTTTCCTGGATGCCTTCTCTGGTCTCTTCAACTAAATCCTCTTCTCAATACTGATGGTAGCTGACACTAACTTCAAAAAATCCTCCACTTGGAGTGAAAGTAGATGAACCATGATCTCGTCTGTCAAACCATCCACAAATCGATGGAATTTGTCCGCCTTATCCCCTATAATGCCAGATGCATACATGCTCAGTCTAGTGAACTCTTTCTCATACATTGTTATAGTCACATTCCCTTACCGTAGGTTCATGAACTCTTTCTTCTTCTCATCAATGTACACTCTTGGTACATATTGTTTATTGAATTCAACTACAATGAAAACTTATGTAAGCGACTCTAGAGTATGAGGCTTCTGAAGAACAGACTTCCACTAATCATAGGTATGCTCTTAGAGATGTGAAATAATATATCTAACCTTATGCTCTTTGGCACACACAAGCTCTTCGAAAACCCTCTCAGTCTTCTTTAACCAGTACTCTGTAGCCTTGGGATAATCATCCCTCTTGCCTGTGAAATTGGTGGCCCCATACTTATGAAACCTGTCAATCTGTGATATACACCTTGGTGGTGAAGGAGGAGGCAGTGGTGGTGGAAGAGGTGGCAGTGGCATAGCTTGTACCAACCACTGAAATAGAGCAGCAAGATTCAAAATCAGAGAATCTTGAGCTTGATTTTCCTGACCAACCATCGGCTGTTGTAAAGGAGGTTCACTAGCTAACCCTTTGCACAGTAGCTTGGCTTTGATTCTGAGCCTCTATGTTTGGAGTACTGTTACTCTTAACTGCATCATGCGATTCGATCTCCATACTCACTCTTTAGTCTACACATCGATAGAGAATAATCCACATAAGATTCATACAGGATAACACTCGCACACATGAAACACCCATCCCACCTAGGTCCAGAACTGAATAAACCTAAGCTTTGATCCCACTAAATGTAACACCTTTCAATCTCTGATTCCATTAAATGTAACACCCTTCGATATAATTAAGATTAAATCCAATTACACTAAAGGATGCTATGATGCATATGATTCAAAATACCATAATTTAAAAACTTTAATACATCACGACCATGACAACTTATTAAAAAATAAAACATCATTAAAATATTTAAATATAATAACAAACGGACAATCATTAGTCCCAAGTTTATACAAAACAGATAGTTATAAAATTACATGACTTTTAGAAAAATACAAACATGTATCCTTATAACTACCCAAGCCTATAAAATAACTAAAAAGTATAACAATGTATCACCCACCCCAAGTGTATATCCTTAGCTCTGATCATTGGGCATCTTCTTCTATCGCACCTTTCCTAAACTCCAAACCTGCGCCTGGGAAGCCCATACACTAAGCAACTCGTGCCTAGTGGCACATAACAACATGCAAGTATACCATATGAAAAATAAAAAAAATGCATGAGATACTTACCAACCCTACCATAATGACTTACCTCGAAGTCGAACATGCATTAGCCCATATTCTACATGACATGCTATCATAATCTCATACATTATATTCACATCGAACATGACATATCCATCAATTATCAAAAATCATATAAGTGTATATCACACTTAAGTAGAGTTAATTATCTTACCTTTACCGACCTTACTCATAACTAGACTAAAATGGATATGGATAATCTATGACTATTACCATAGCCCTTAGGACACCTGCCTGAGCTTTCCAGAACACCTGTTTGAGAAAAAAAGTTTGTAAATAAACCAACTAAGGAAGCTCTCATTGTTTGCCTCTTGGCCTTCAAAAAATCTCCATCATGACCAATCTAGGTCACTTAGTACCGACTCCCCTCAATGACATGCCATCTATCTTAACTCTAGTCTTAGTCAGAGTATTTGGCTTAATCATTTATCTCAATTACCATAATTCATATTAATCATTCCTTAACATACATTCTTATAACATACTATAATCTTACGACAAAGGTATACCACCTCACAACAAATCAACTTTGATTCACAAGCAAACATACAAGATTTTCAAGTTAAGCAGCTTCATACCTGTGAACAACATTTCACGGTCGTGAAGTACTACTTTACGAGTAGTTTACCCGTGAACTAAACCGTGATTCATCATGTGAATCAGCACATGTTCACAGCCGTGATCACCCCTTCATGGGCATGAACCAAATCGTGAACCCAACTGTAAGGTTGTCCGTGAATGGATCTGCTTCAACAATAAAAATTCATTTTCACAACCTTCACACCTGTGAACCCACCATTCATGGCCGTGAATCTGGAAATTTTTCCAGAAAATAGAGCATCACATTTTATACCTCTCTCACTGCAATATTCTCTACAGTTGACCAATGTCAACTACCCTATCAACACTCCAGCATGCATTTTAACCATTTATATGACCATATACTTTCTAATAATTTACATTAACCAAAATGATTACTTTAACATCTCAAAATAACCATTTAACATAGAAACTCACATCATGCATATCAACTCCAGAAATCTTAAATTTCATTACCAACATTCATACTGACATGCATTCAAGTCACACCAACATACAAATGCAAGATTAAAGCTTGAGAGGTTATTATGTACAAACCTTACACCTAGGATGGAGGGAACCACAACTATAGCTCCTCAAGTTTGTCCCTTCCCTTGGGATGGACTTTCAGCTCTATCTCCAGATCTTAGTAAGAAGAAAAATGTTTCCTTAGCCTCTGGAACTCAAACTAAGACCCAGAAAACACCAAAATCAAGTTCTCACACACAAGCTCACAACTTATCCTCTCACTTTATTGTCACAAAACTTGATCTTCAAAGCTTCTATAATGGGGGAAAATGGTTTCTGATGGTGAATGAGATGAAAAGGTGGTGTGTTAGGTCGGTTATAGGAGTATGAGAGTGGATTTAAAAGGATATGGCAAGGAGGAAATCATGGCTGCCTCACCTGTCCATATTGTCTAGGCTTCACGATTGTGACTCATCTTTCATGAGCGTGAAAAACCTTATTGAAGCTACTAACTAAAATCCGATATTCACAGTCATGACACTCATTATCACGGGCATAAAATATATGATTTCAGCAACTGTCAAACTTCTAAAATTTCACTTAATCTCCAACTCTCATTAACCAAGAACATAACTTATAAGCCCTAATTATGGGTGTTACATATCAAAAGGAGTTGCAAATTGGAAAAGGCATTATATGGATTGAAATAATATCCAAGAGCATGGTTTGTTGGATTGAGTACCTATATGAAAGAGTATAGTTTTAAGCAAGTTATGGCAGATCACACTATACTTTATAAGAGAGATGAGAATGACATTGCCTTGCTCATTGTTTATGTTGATGACACGATAGTCACAGGTAATAATTTCAATAATATAGATGAGTTTCAAAACTACTTATCTAAAGAGATTGAGATGAATTCTTGGGCATTGAAGCATCTTGATCTAAACATGGTCTCTTCCTCTCTCAGTGCAAGTATGTATTAGATCTCATAGTTGAAACTAGAAACTCAATTTGTCAACCTGTTGATACACCTATTGAGCTAAATCATGACTTAAGTATATATCCAGATCAAAATCTAACAAACAAGAAGAGATATTAGAGGCTGGTGGGAAATTTGATTTATCTTACTCACACTAAACTTGATTTGTCTCATGCAGTTAGTGTTGTGAGTCAATTTATGCATAACCTAAGTGATCAACACATAGGTGCTATGAATTGTATTTTATCTTAAGTCTTCTCCAGGCAAATGTATTATATTCACAAAACACGGTCATCTGGACATTGTGGGTTATATAGATTTTGATTTTTTCGAATCTAAATTGGATAGAAAATGTCCATTAGGTTATGTATCATTTGTTATGGGCAATCTAATGTCATGGAAAAACAAAAAAGCAAAATATGGTGTTATTGTCTAGTGTAGAAGCTGAATATTGTGCCCTACATCATGCAACCACATAGCTCTCCTGCCTAAAAACACTTCTTAGCGAGCTTGAGTTTGGTTCAGAACAACCTGACTCTTTATTGTGATAACACAACTATTGAAATTGCAAATAACTCAATGTAGCAAGAATAAACTAAACATGTTGAGCTGGATAAGAACTACATAAAAGATAATTTAGATTATGGAAAGATAAATGTTCCTTACATTAAAATGGCAGATCAGGTAGCTAATGTGATGACTCATGCAGTCTTTAGTGGTCCACTATATATGGTTCTATCTAAGTAGGACATGTGTGATATCTATACGTCAACTTAAAGGGGAGACTTAATGTATAGTTGTAGTTCTTATAGATACTAATTAATGTCTTAGATTGAGACATGATTATAAACATAATATTTTACATAATTATAGGCATAATTATTGTTATAAATATTTGGCTTATTATTGCTGTAATATGTTAACTTATTTTTTATTTTTTATTTACACATGTACCCATTAAGTTTGAGAGAATAATTAGACTGTTAAATTCAGACTTTTTTATACTGTGATTTTTCTCTAATTGTTGGTACAAGATATTTTCAAATCTTGTGTGAGCTGGCTCTAAGGTCTTCATTTTCTTCCTTCCTTGAATGATACAACTATTGTTTTGATTCCTAAGTTCTCTTTACCACTGTCTATGAAGGATCTTAGGTCTTGTTTATAAGATCCTTTTCCAAAGTTCTTACTAATATAATGAAGTTGCTTCTTCCATCCTTAATTTCAAATTCTCAATCGGCTTTTGTACCTAATTGGTGCATATCAGATAATGTTCTTATGGCTTTTGAGCTGATTCATTACATGAAAAGGAAAAGAAAAGGCAAGCTAGGAGATGTTGCTCTAAAGGTTGATATCAGTAAAGCTTATGATTGAGTTGATTGGGGTTTTCTGAAGAGAGTATTATGCTGAAGCTTGGTTTTTCTCCTAGATGGGTGGATATGATTATGCTTTGTGTTACGACAATTAAATGTTCTGTTCTTTTGAATGGTTTTGAGATTAGACCTATTTTTCCTCGGAGAGGTTAAAGGCAAGGTGATCATTTGTCTCTTTATCTTTTTATCCTTTGTGCTGAAAGTTTATCTGCTTTAATTAGAGAAGCTGAGTTGAGTGGATGGATTCATAGGAGAGAATTTTGTAGAAGAGCCATACGTGTTTCACTTATTTTTTGCAGATGACAGTTTCTTTTTCTTCAGGGCTACTGTGTCCGAGTGTTTAACTATGAAGGAGATTTTAGGTACTTATGAGGCAACATTGGGACAGCAGTGAATCTGAATAAATCAGACATTTTTTAGGAGTAATCTTGATCCTAGTTTAGGGATTATAGTTCTTCTGTTTTGGCTGTTTTTTCCCTCTTAACACGAGTCGGTATTTGGGTGTACCTTCCCTTATTGATAGGAATAAAAAAACGCTATTTTTCAGGATCATATTTGAAGCTGTGTTAATAGTTGGAGTGGTAAATTGGTTTTTGCTATAGGAAGGGAAGTTCTTACTAAAAATGTGGCTCAAGCTATTCCTTATTGTATGAGTAATTTCTTGATTCCTATATCTCCTGCGGCAGAGTTGCAGCGGATGCTTAATTCTTATTGGTGGGGTACAAATAGAAACGGGAGATGAGGCATTGCTTGGTAATCTTGGAATAGACTGTGTGTGAGCAAGGATGTTTGAGGTATGGGTTTTCGTAATTTTCATTGCTTAAATCTTATTTTGCTTGGGAAACAAGGTTGGATGTTGATTTTTAAGCCTAATACTCTTGTTAGTCAGATTCTCAAAGCTAGATATTTTCCTCATGGGAATTTTTTAAAAGCTCGTTTGGGTCATAACCCGTGCTTTACTTGGAAGAGTATTTTGAGTTCTAAAGTTTTGCTTGAGGTGTTAGATGGAAGGTGGGTAATGGGTTGAATATTAATGTTTGGAATGATCCTTGGGTAAAAGATTCTCCAAATTTTAGAGTGATATCTCCTGTTATTTCTAAGCTTAAAAATCTTATAGTAAATGATATTATGATTCTAGGGTGCTTTGAAAGGAATGTTGAGCTCTTCCATGATCTCTTCATTGGCAGAGATGTTCATTCTATTTGTAATATTCCTCTTTCCACAAGGAATATTAATGATCAACAAGTTTAGCATTACACAAAGAATGGAATTTATACAGTTAAATCAGGTTATAAAGTTACTATAGAGATGCAAAATTAAGTTCAACCTTATATTGTAGCAAGGGAATTGGAAGAAGCTTTGGACCCTTAAAGTTCCATCTAATATGAAGAATTTTATCTAGAGAGCTTGCACAAACTGTCTTCCTACAATAGATCAATTTAGTTATAGAGGTATGCAAATCCTTAATAGTTCTGTCCTTTGTTCAGTATCTGAGGAATCTATCATGTCTTTCATGGTCGTCGATATGCAAGGGACTATTGGAACGATTCTGGTATTCAGTTTGCTAGTGAAGGCTTTACAAGTTTTAAGGATTGGCTTTTCCACATCATAGAATCAAAAGAGCTTCATGAGTCGGGTAAAATTATTGTAATTCTCTAGAATATTTAGGAGTAGAGGAATGCTAAGCTCTGGTCAGATTCAATTTTTCATTCTCAGCAGACTGTTTTCAAACTTAACGTTGTTGTGTGACTGGTTGTCTCTGAATATTTTAACTGGGCTTAATGATAGTATGGGTGTTCATTCATCCATTTCTACTGATCATTGGCATGTTCTTCCTTCGGGTTGGGTGAAATGTAATGTGGATGTTGTTGTGTTTAATGAACTCCATAGGATGGGGATTTGCATGATCCTTTGTAATCACCTTGGTGATGTTTTGCAGTGTTCTTCTAGATGCTTTGATAGGGTTTATGTAGTTAAGAAAGCAAAAGTTGTGGGTCTAAGAGAGGCTATCCAATGGTGCCATTCTTTGTCATTTACTCATGTTATTTTTGAGCTTGATGCTAAAGTAGTGGTTGATGTTGTCAATCACCAATCTTTTTCTACTGATTTATCTAAGTTTGGAGTCTTAGTTCAAGTTATGCCAACACTAATTTTATAGAGACATTAAGCTAATGGTGTTGCTCATGTTTTAGCTAGAAATGCCTATAGTTTTAATACTCCTTTCTGGTACGAGGTCCCTCATTTCATTGGACCTTTACTTGATTAGGATATATTCTCCTATGTTTCATGAAGTTATTTTTATTTCAAATAAAAAATAATAACTTAATGCAAAATCAAATATCTATTTAGCATAATATTCAATAAAGTAGGGGTAACAAAAGGAATACAAGTTACTTGTATTTTGTTTCATAATCACATCTAAATGTCATGTATCAAAAGTATAAGGACTTTTGTTTATTAATCTATTTAATTGTGGATAGCTGAAACTATGGTAGTTGAACGTCATATCTTTAATGGTAATTTTATTTTAAGATAAATCTGGTTGCATATCTTAAGTTAAGGCATTGCTTGTAGGATTTTCTTAGGATGATGACTATTTGTTTACTTTTGTGTTTTTGGTAGCTTTGGCATGAGCTGCGTGCTGAGTTTATCTTTGATTTGTTTAAGCATGAGAGTGTAATTCAATAGAAACTTGAATTAATGCATATGTGATGTAAATTTATTGTTTTAAAAACAGAAAATGATTAATTTTTTATGAATTTTTGCCTTTGTTTGTTGGAGAAAATAGATGAAATGTTTTTTTTTTTACATTTCTGTAAAAAACAATGAATAAAGACTTGTCAGCTGGATCATATTGTTCCATTGCCCCAAACCCTCAACAGTGTATCTAATTGTCTGTCCCAGTGGAACAACACCACCTCTGTGTGATTTTCATTTATTAACATAATTGATTAAAAAGTTTTCATTTATTTTGTAAATATTGATACTTGGCAAGTAGCAATTACAATAGGAGAAACAGCTTACAATCAATCAATCAATCAAAACATTGTTACACCCCATTTAAGACCAAGCAATTCACCAAAATGGGACATTGCCACATTCTGAAAAACTGATCAAATACAATTACAGTTTAACTTTAGCAAAACCAAATGTATAGATCAACGAAATGTTTGATTACTACTAAACACATGCACTTGTTCAAATTTAAATCTCCTTCTCCATTAACCAGCAAATCATTTGAGCTCAACATACTTTAGGATAATAAATAGAAAGATCAAAGACCCCTATTTGTATAAACAATAATTAAAAAAAAAAAGTCTCGGGCAAAAGGGTTATTTGGAATTACTGTTTGATATCCAAAAAATATATTTAATTTTTTTTTGATTTAATTATTTGATTTTTTTAATTTTTTATAAATTATTTTTCTCAAATCTGTTTACGGAATTTATCTATTTTTTTTTCAAAAACAGTTTTTAAAATTTAAAAAATTAAAAATAATTTTTTTTTCTCTATGGCAAACATATCCAAAGACTATCTAATGATGTAGAATGGTAAGGCCTCATAGATGTTGGTGGATAATAATTCATCACATCCCTATCAAGAGTAGTAAATATTTTCTAAAAAAGCATCAACTACCCTAACCATTCAAATCAAACAGATTCTTTTTTACGATAAAGATATAAAATTATCGGTTTGAGCTTCACTTCCTACCATCTGCTCTAAGCCCTGCCATGTCTCACATTATGAATAGGACATGCAACATCAAGTCCCCATATTATTTATTTTAATTCATCACAGTCGGATTTTGTAGCTATTGTCAGAGTTTTTGTTTACTAAAGTATCTCCAAATTATGAGGCTCACTTGTTCTTAATAAGGGTCTCTGCCTGTGGTTCATAATTTGTCACATCCCATCCATTGTAGTTCTGATCTTCTTGGTTTTACTATAGAAGGGCTTTAGCTGCAAAATTCTCCATTTTAATTATATCATTTTGTTTTATAAAGATAGATGAAAATAAAATTTTAATAATTTATTTAGAGATATTAAACAAAAACACTTTTTCAAAAAAAAAATGATTACATTTTAACACATGAAATGTTACATTATAAAATATTATAATTCTTAAAATTACATTATTTTCAATTTAAGCACCAAAATATTTTATGGATATGAAAATCCATGTTACAACAATATACCTGTAATATACATCGTTCTGCTTAGTTGTTGGTTACAAACAGTCACTAGACCACCAACTGGTTTTTGAATTTTGAAGGCATTGCAAACTAGCAGAATGACATCCCACCCAAGTTCCACGAAAGATAAAAGTAGCTCTTAACATTTTCTTCCAAAATTAGCCGGATAATACTCAAACTACGGTTTTTTTTTTTTTTTTTTTCTGAGCAGACAAAAGACTCAAATTATTTTTCCCTTTATACTTCTGCCTTTTGATTAAGGTCTGCAGCTTTAGCAAAACTACTTCCTGACTGATCTTTCACAAAAGTCCTAAGACAACCATTGATTATGCGTGGCACAGCCCCATCACAGAATCGTTTAGCAAGATCAATAGCCTTCATCAATACCAAATATAATTAGATATGTACAGGTTGCCATTGAGATGCATAACTGGAAGGCAATGACATTCAGAAAAAAAGCCAAACACAAGAAGAACAGACATCAGGAAAAGGGATGAGCTACCTCATTGATGACAATTTGGTGTCGAGTTCCAAGAACTGCAATCTCAGACATTGCCAAATGAAGGATGCAAAATTCCAAAATTCTCCCAGCTGGCTCATTCTGATTAGCAGGAACAGTGAACTTATAAGAGGCTTGTGGGTGAGAATGAAGTTGGACAAATTTTGCATCAAAATCTATAATACAGTAAGTTCCTATATTTGAACTTCATGAATTAATTTAAATTACATAAATGATAGTTGAATGCATAGGCTTCATTTGGTGGGTTAGATGCATTCTCAAGAGCTGATTCGTGAATTTGCCTTAGTTGTTTGAGAATAAAGTTGTAATGGTTATCTAAAAGGGTTAGTGATTAACGAAAGCAAAACTATTTTGCGAATTACAAATCTATACAATTAATTTAGGCAATGCCGAATGCTCTCATTAACTACAATGCATATAATCTTAGCCAACACATGTATAATTTTTAAATTTAACTTAATGTATTTGTCAACCTATATATATTCAGAAGAAATAATTAGTTGCACAGATTATTACAGAAAGCAACGAAATATTATCTCAACTAATTGGAAAAAAAGCAACTAATTTTTGCAATTAAGATAAAATTGTGTAAATTAAAATTATCTGATGGAATACTCTTGTATTTGTTTGAAGAATTTTTGAAATACAAACTCAACTTCCAAACTTTTAAATTTTAAATTCTCTATCCAAATGCAACCCCAAAGAATTAGGCAGCATATATATTATAAATTTATAATACACAAAAGATGTTGGTATGATGGAGTCAGCATTTAAGTCTAAATCCAACAAGTCCAATTCCAAAACCAATTTCCAACACCAAACTGTGTTATTACCAATTTGTAATTTTAATCTAATTTTTCACTTAGGACACCTGGCCCTATGAGGTGGCTTCTTAATTATACAACCAAAAATAATCTTGAAGACTGTAAATTTAAGAAAGGAATACACCAGGAATATAAATAAACTGCGTACATCCCAAATTTCATCAGCTTATCAAATTAATATCATGACTCAACCAAAAAATGAAAAGCTAGAGAAAACTGAAAAATCATGAACTCAAACATTCCAATTAGGTGGAGCTACTTTGTCAATAACAAGGACATGGCTGTCCCACTTATCCATAACTGGTACTAGAAGCTTCCTAGTGAAACTGCCACCAACCATAGAGATACTATCAGCAGACGGTTCAAAATATTTAAATCTTTTGTCTCGGTGTAGACAGCAGCCTAAGTTACACAATTAACTTATAAGAAGGAGCTTACAGCAAAAGTAATTTGCTGTACACCATCTGTGGGCGAGCTGAAAGGACTTCTGCTTCTGAAATACAAAACAACAAAGAGGGATTATGACATTTTGAAAGAAGAAGATAGTGAGAAATTGAGCATGTATAAAAGACATGAGAAATATAATTAATCGACATTAAGAGGAAACTAGATATATAAGATATTGGTGGACTATATCTAACCCTCTATTGGTCCATAACATTAAATGCTTGATGCAATGCCTCAAAAAGCAAAGATAAGTAACTTCTGTCTGCTGTTAATGTGAAATGAAAGACCCTAGTATATTATAGTCAAGCTAGATATGGGATTCATTGAGTCCTACTGTCCCTATCTAATTGAATTCTGGAAAACACTCAATGCAACGGACATGAAAATAGATAAAAAAAAAAAATCCCGGACCAACAGCCATGAAAAGGACACTACTTGTGGCCCAACTTGCTCCAGTTTCCTCCTGGATTGTCCTACTTAGTTGCATATAAAGCCATTTTCTTACGGCATCTCAAAATCTACATTGCAGATTGGAAAAGTTGGTAGCACTACTGCAGCTTCAAACTGCTGCCCACACCTAAAGGCTTTAAGGTAAAAGGTTTGCTTAGGGTGGGTAATGATTGGTGAAATGATGAGTGTACGCTGCTGCCATCTTAAAATAACATTTAATAGTCAGCATAACAATACAATTTTTCTGTTATTAAGCGATACAATCTCCATATCACAAACAAGAACATGAATGAACAAATATAATTATGAAAGAACATGAACTAAGCAAAAACAAAATAACGCTCTAGAAAGAAAACAAAAAGAGCTGGAAGCATAGCAAGGATCCCATTTTTTAGAGAAAAAAGAAAGTTTAATTAATTGGAATGGTTTGAAGAGCATGATTACCAACTGCAGACTGTTTATCATCACTGCGCAAAAACTCATCTGCTTCTTCAACAGTCTCAGTTGTGACAGGAGGTCCCCCGAAGCTCATGTGATTATATTCCAACAACGATGCCTTGTCAAATTCATAACCAGATTCTGGATATGAGAATTGAAAAGAACCCTATCAGCAAAACTAAGGATGAAGTAGATATTGAAAACCTGCTAGTACGTGCATTACGTCTTCTTGCATTCATTCTTTTCTCAAAAAGTCGATTTGGGTCAGACCCTTCCAAACATGCAGCATATATCGTCAATCTTACAAATTGCAACCAGTTTCAGAAGTAAAATTATCAGAGATGGAAGTGAAATAATGAAAGCAAGAAGAAATCGGCAAGGCTTTAAAGGTTGCCAGTGAGTCTAATGCAATCGTATGTTTTGAATTTTTAAAATAATTAGTTAAATTAATCATATTTGAAAATTGTATTGTGACAGCACAATTTTAATCAATGATTAGTTAATTATATTATATTCAATTCAGATATAATACGATTAGATATGACATGATATGAATTACCAGTTCTACCTCGCATTGCATTAGAAAAAAAATTTAGATAGTAATGCAGTAAATATTTAAAAAATGAAGTTGTTAGATCCCTTATAATTTTTTTACTATTGTTTTGAACTTATTTTGATGTAAAGAAAATTAATAATTTAAATGGATAATTTCAAATATAAGTTAAAAAAATATATTGGGAATGTTCGATCGCATTAGGGACGGGGATGGAGATTAATAATAAATTTCTGTCGGGATATTGGGCGGAAATAGAGCTATAAATTTATAATGGGAATGTGGGCGAAGAGTGAAAAATCTAACTCTGATTTGCCTTATTGCCACTCCTACACAATTTTTGGTTTTTAACGAGGAAAAATTGGAATTTTATTAGAACATGGCAAGAAAAAATTAATATTATAAATTTTATGAAATGTATTAACATTTTTATGAAAAAAAAGTAGATTTATCATAATTTGACAAATTAACAAAAAAAATGAATATCCTATTATGTTTAAATTATTTAAAAAAAAGTTTTAAATGTGCCTTTTCCTTTTTTTTTTTTTTGTCAATCAAAGTTTTAATTGATTATATTATGTAGTAGTTAGAGTAAAAATTAAACTGCAAAAAAGATTAAGGAAAAAAATTGTTATTTTATTGTCATTCATAATACTGTAGTTTATATAGAGGTGTTTACAATATAAAAATAGAAAAATTAAATCAATTCTGATTTGATGAAGCATGTCCTTGATGGTTGAAGTAATCTATGGGATTTCTTTGACTTTCCAATCGATTGGAATTCAGTATTAATTGATGCATACAATCTGAGCAAGCGTGGTGTCAAAAGAAAATAATGCATCTTCTTACATGGGACAAGTTTAATCCTCATTTGATTACCATCATGTTCTTGATTCCTCTTGTATCGTGGATGGTCACATATCTTACATTGAGTCAGTTCCGAGTATTCCCCCCATAATATCATGCAATTATTTTTACAACAGTGAATCTTTTCAACTGGTAGACCAAGTCCTTGCAACAACCGCTTGGTTGAGTACAAATTTTCAACAGCTAGATTTTCTGGCGGTAAGGCTTCCTTTAATAATCCTGCTACTACATCAAAAGCCCTTTCAGATATGTGGTGTTCTGCCTTAATATTCAACAATCTTGCTACATAAGAAAGCTGCGAATGATTCTCACACCCGTCCCACAGTTTTGTATTAGCAACATTGAGCATGTCATAAAAATTTTTAACTTCAGGATTCGGTTCTTCCTCACGTGGAAATGGATTGAATGATTGACTTGTCGACTCCATCACCATTTCATGATATATATTTCCATAATTAGATGCATCATCTTGGTCAATCCAATTGTTGTGGCTCGACTCACCCATTATGTCTGTTTCACCATGTCTTGTCCACATATGGTAATCCGACACAAAACCGTTTCTAAGAATATGATACTTGACCGTGTCAGTGTCCCTAAAAGCTGTGTTTTGACACTTCTTTAGTTGATACGGACACTTAATCTTCTCACCATCCATCCAATCTGGTTGACTGCATACAAATTTCATAAACTCATCCAAACCCTTAATGAAATCCGGATTCAAAAGACCCTCTTTAAGTCTAGCATACATCCACTCACGAGTGTGACTCATTATTGGATACTTGGAATATAAAATTAAAAGATGGTTTGAGCACAACTGCATATATCTAGAAATAAAAATTTATTATTACCTCTCAAATGAATTTTACATAAAGAAAGGAATATAATTAAGAAAAAGACATTATTACCTCTCAAAGAAATTTTATAGTTGATTTGTAGTTTTGATTCAAAATTAAGTACAATATTTTCATTCATTAAATTTGATCGAATAACACAGAAAATTAAGTTGAAGGGATAAACATTTTCAAGAATGTGAAAACAAAATGGGAAAACATGAAAATATTGAAATAGATAGTCAATAACAACACAAGGTTGGAGATTGAAATTGATGGAAAGTAAATGATTAAGTTGAATTGAGCAGGAGTAGAATACCTATATATATCTATAAGAAGCTGAATTGAGCAGGAGTTAAAGTTTTATTAAATTGGAGTTCATTCGATTAAATTGTACTTAAATTATAATTTTATTAATCAAATTGAATCAATTTTTTTCATAATTAATTGAAATGAATTTTAATTAATAAATTAATATTAAATTCAATTTAATTGATTAAATTACGCTTTAATCATGAGTTCAATTAATCAAATTGGAATTCATTATTAATTTTAAACTCAATTGCACTTTAATATATTAAATTGGATACATTAATTATTTGATTTTTTCAATGACAAAGGAAAGTCTTAATTACTATCATATATTATTATAAACTATATATATTAATAAAAATTATATTTATTATTATATTAATATTAATTATTATATTTACATATTATATTAAATATATTAATAATTATATTGGGAAAGTTTAGGATTGCGGGTGAGGGATTAGAGAATATTTGAAAATTTGGCATTAAGGCATGACTTTCGCGACGCCAAGTGGGTCTCGCTAAAAGCGTCGCTGAAATTTACTTATACTGTTGACAAAGCATCACTGTTTAGCGACTCTATTTTTTACGTCGCAAATAACTGAATTATTTAGTCTTAGCGATGCCAAGTTTCGAGTCGCTAATTAGCAACCCTTTTAGCGACCCTTCTTGTCGCTATATCACCCACCACTATGTTAGCGCCACAAATAGCGACGTTTTTAGCGTCGCTAAATGATTAAGCTGCCTGACGTCGCTAATTGGTTGCTAAACGCGTCGCAAATGTCACAATTTTTAGAATTGTCGGTGACCGTCGCAATGGTGTCGCTAAATAGCGATGTCATTTTTGTCGTCGATAATTGGCGTCGTTAATGTATCATTTTCTTGTAGTGATCTATCTGTTGCTATAGAGGATTTCACAAGATTTGTTGGTTTGATCTCTTTGATTTTAGCATAGGATTTGCAAGATTTGTTGGACTAATTTCTTTGACTTTAGTAGATGATATACAAGATTTACTGGACTAATTTCTCTGACTTAATCTTCTCTTATCATGCCCCCTTAAGTTGAGATGAGAGCTTGGATGTGCATCGAGCTTGGTTCGAAAAAGAACAAAAGCATCTTTAGGCAGCGGTTGTGTGAAGATATCTGTTGGTTGAGAAACAGAGTGGACAAACTGAGTGATAAGAGTTACCATCACAACTTTTTTTTTCCGAAAGAATTGGTATTATGTAACATTCGACAATATATTCAGAAATATCTCAACTATATAAGAAAATATTACGAAACTTTTTCACGGAAAATCGATTAAATTAAAATTTCTTCATATTTAAAGCACAAGCTCAGTAAATCCAATTTCATTAAATTTATGTTTAAATATAATCAAATGCATTATAAATAAAAATTATGTTGGGCCTTACATTATCCCTGTGTTACAAAATGCATTAATAATAGACAAATACATGTTATTAATATGAGAAAACATGTTTAAACTTTTAAATAGTTGACCATACTTGTAATCCATGATATATATAAAAGAATGACATGTATAAAAACCAACCAAAACTAGGTCTGCTCTGACCAATTTTTATATAGGCACTACTCTTCGACTTGTCAACTTTAGTTTACCGACTCCAAATCTACATGCAAGAAAACATCCGCACACAAAGCAATCTAATGTTAGTGGTACATATATGCATACAAATTCTACATATTATCATGTCATGTCATACCATCATTATGTCATATTTATATCATTTAATTCGTGATCAAGTCTAAGTGCACACATTCTAGATGTTCATTCTTTTTTCCTATATTAACATGTCTACTTGTACCATAAACACAAAAGATATAAACATGCATTTATAGCCATTTGTATATTCAATATATTACAGTCACATAAATGATCAATACATAGCCCATTTCATTTCACATTTAATTCCATAATACTAGTTGACAATATCCTTTTTAATTAATTTCCATCCAAAATTCTAAGTATGACTATCTAGATGTGGATTATAAGTGCCTCTAATCCTAGATACTAGCAATTATTATTTTACTCAATTAAAGTGGTTTAAGGTTAAGTTGTGAGCACTTTTTAATTTGAGGAGTTTGGATGAGTATATACAGTTAGTGAACATAGTGATTTTAGTTCGGGTTAGGAGCACTCCTTAAGTCATGTCTAGGATTATAAATGAACCAAGTCGCTCGTGAGCTATTCAGGTCTCAGTTTGAAAAAAAAACTCATTCAAAATCGTTTATTATTATTAACAAGTTGAGCTCGATCTCAAATTCAAACTCGAAAATTGTATCGAGTTCGAGCTTAATATTGCTTGATTCATTAGCTTGCGAATATATTCGTTTATGAGTTCATGAACTTGTTCGTTTAAAAGCTTGCGAATATATTCATTTACAAGCTTGCAAACATGTTTGTTTAAAAGCT
This sequence comes from Triadica sebifera, assembly GCA_023653625.1. Classification (NCBI taxonomy): domain Eukaryota; kingdom Viridiplantae; phylum Streptophyta; class Magnoliopsida; order Malpighiales; family Euphorbiaceae; genus Triadica; species Triadica sebifera. The sequence continues at coordinate 30,227,411 of CM042907.1, forward strand.
CGCAAATGTGTTCGTTTAAAAGCTCACAAACGTATTCATTTAAAAGATCACGAACGTATTTATTTAAAAACTGGCAAACGTATTAATTTAGGATTCATTTATATTATATTTTGTTATCAAACTCGAGTTTTGGTCATTATTAGTTAACGAATCGAACTCGAGCTTTCATCATTATTAGTTAATAAATTGAACTTAAGCTTTTGTTATTATTAGTTAACGAGTTAAACTCGATCTAAGCTTGTTCAACATAATAAAAGAGCTTTTTACGGGTCGAACTTAAGCTCAAGTATAAAAACTCAAATCGAGCTTGAGCCAAACTCGAGCCTATAATAAATTTAAACAAGTCTAGCTCGAGCTCACCAGTATTCAGCTTAACTTAGTTCGTTTATAGCCCTAGTCATGTCCAAAATGAACAATAGCTTTACATGCCTTCATTCACAGTTAGGGAAGTCGTGAATGTATAAGTTCATGCCCATAGACAATTAATTACGCTCGTGAACATTGATAGCTAGTTTTTCATGTTCAAACCTAGATTTATTTCCATTAATATGACACAAATTAGTTTATATCAACAATATTGAGATGTTTGTGTAATACCCTTATTATGTTCACATAATACATACGTTACGTCTCCTAAGCAAGTGTCATAATTGTTTAAAATTGTCTATAATATGATTATAGACATATACGAGTAATTTTTTTATCTTTTTAATCAATAAGTCGATAACAGACTACGTGAAAATAGATTCATCATTCACTTACATATTTTTAAATCCATTATAAAACGTTATACATTTACATGTCATTAAGTTTATCATATAAAAGTTTTCTTCAGACTGTTCCAAAAATGAGGTATACATTGCTCCAGTGAGTCTCTAGCTAGTACTTACACGCAGTCAAAATAAACTACGTGTTGAGCATTAAAAATGCTCAGTGGTGGTTATAAATTCAAAAATTTGTACTGGCCTAAAATAATGCATACACAATCATACAAATTTTATATTTATATTAACATAACAATTATAATTATCCTACTAATCATTATTTTTATTATTATTTTTGTTATCATTATTTACTATCAATTACCTTTAATATCTTTATTAAATTAACGATCACACTTTGTATTCATCTTATAACTTAATTTTCATTTTAATTTTCCATTTTATTTTTCTTTAGCGACAAATTACGTTTTGTTTCATAAACTTTCATTTTGTCATTTTGTTATTTTTGTCATTTTTGCCATTTTTAGCATTTTTTGGCAATTTTTCCACTTTTGTAATTTTTGGCATTTGTCATTTTTTTAATATATTTTTGACTTGTTGCCTATAGAGTCAATCTGATAGAAAATCTTCGGACTGGATATGTGAAATATGGACCCCATAGGTCCACTACACCGAAGAGTGATAGAAAATCTCCGGACTGGATATGTGAAATATTGCACTACACACTCATTACTGAATTATTATGTCTGAAGTAGACCGTCATTGGCCTACCTAAGTGAGTCACTAGAACCTGCACCGCGGTTATAATGTTCTTATGGCTAGTCAATTATATCCGGAACTAGATTTAACCACCAGACTACAACCAAGGACAATAAAATTTATTCATTTAACTTAATTCTCATTAAATTCCTAAATTTTATTTATTTTACATTATTAATTACTTAAAATTTTATTTCATCCTTAAAATATTATTTTTCCACAATTTCCAATACAATGCATTAAATATTCAATATTAATATCAATTAAACTATAAAACTCAATTATACATACTACATTCATTAAATTCCATTTCATACATAATGTAATCACTAACAATAAAAATATTCTAATAAATTCTAATAATTCTCAATTAATTTATATGCACTAAATTTAATGTCTATATGCATTTTGTGACTTAATTCTCATTAAATTATCAGATAATACATTAAATTTTTTTATGTTTTCAATACGACCACTATACTATTTTTACTATTTAAAATTATTTTATTTTAATGTAAGCATTCTAATCCTTATTTTTAACAACTTTAATCATGAATCTAAACTTACTTTCAATTTATCATGCAAAACACACACACACACACACACACACACACACACACACACATATATATATATATATATATATATATCATAATTTTATAACTTAAATTCATACAAAATCAATGGAAATAGTTATATTTTGTAACCACCAACCTCAAATTTTTATTATAACCTTCCTAAACTTCTTTTTCTTTGGTCTTTTCCTTTGAAGTTCCAACTCCTCATTTGATTCCTACCATAGGCCAAATTCATTTATAAATACAATCACCAATATTTTGTTTTCATAATTTAATATAACTTTATAAATGTAACCTACATACCTTAAATTTCATATTATAACCCTTAAATAAAATTTAAACACCCAATTTTTCTTAAAGAAATATGACCTCTTAAGACCATTGACCCTATAACTTTCTCTACACTTATCCAATTTATGTGATTCTTATTTTTAATTAAAATTAATATATAATACTATAATATACTAAGATATCAGAATTTTTGAACAATTACACAAATTTTAATGTAATTTTAACCGTTGCCCTGTTTTCTGTCCTTAGACAATTTGGAGTACTACATGTAAAAATTCATATCTTTAAATGTGTACCTTGATTAATTATGAGTCTTTTTATACACTTATATAAGGTAATTTGAAACATTTTTTTTTTATGTTTATCACTTTTTCAAATTTCGTTTCTAAGGTGTTCAAACATTAGAGAATCTATACCTGAATCAACAAAGATTGACAATTGAAACAGTTCACTTGTTAAGATCATAATTCACAAAATACAAAATGTTTTAAGGTGATACTTCTACAAGAATTTAGATAAGACGTAGAATTAAAATTTTTATGTTTTGTATTTTGGTAAATTCAATATTTAAGAAGTTCAAAAAGGAAAATGAATTAACTGGAGCTGCACAGATACAAGGAAACAATTTGATCAAGGAACAACCATAATTAATTTTACTATAAATCAACCTACACAAAATATATTTATACAAAATTTGATAAAGATCTATATTATATGTAGGACTACAACTTTTATATTTTGAGTTTTCTTAAATTCGTCCTTTAAGATAATCAAATTAAGAAAATACCGTAAGGTACTCTATTGATACTCCTCCATGAACCAGTCTCACTCAAATGACCGTATCTCTTCATATACTTTAAATCATCCCATTAAAGTTTATAAACATATAAATAAGATATAAATGAACAACTTTTATATTTGACATTTCTCCAAATTCGGATCATAAGATTATCAAAATTAGAGTAGAAAATACTGTTGTAACACAACCCTATTAGTTTGAAATGACACAAAAACAATGAATAAGATATTACTTACCAAGAACAAATTTATTTGGAGTGATTTTGATACAAAACTTCAGTAAAAGAATGAGAGAAAGAGACTGTAAGATGGAAGGAAGAAGAAGACTAAGATTAGATTGATGGGAATATGAAGAAGCTCAAATATATTGAACAAAGAAATATATTCTCCCACTTTCCCTTATTTCTCCCGTCCACACATTTTTTTTTTTGCTGCTATTATTTACATTATTTTTTTATTTTTTTTCTTTCTTTTCTTTTACATATACCTAATTAAACTAGACATTATTTATTTGTAATTTAATCATAGGATCTATCTAACTAAATTACTCCATCAATAAGTTTAATTCATTTAAAATTTTTAATGTCTATCATATATTTTTTATGTATATCACACATTTATTCTAAATAATATTCTAATTAGTGGGTGTTATAGTTTGTCAATAACTTTTGGATATTTTAAAAGATTTTAATGATGCGACATGTATTTTAAGTGATATTTATTATCTAACATATTATTTATTATTGTGTGAATGTATTAATATTATTGATGCATTTTAAAAATATATTAATGATCTAATTTTGCATGATTCTATTTGTATGATAAAAAATAAATGGTTGAATTATTTCAAATTTATTCATTTGATTAATCTTGTATATTGTGTTTTTAATCTTATATGTAGAATAAATGGTTTATATGATTATTTAAGCCTTTATTATTCATATTTAGATTTAAGTGATGATATTAATGTTGATGTTATAATTAATGATGTAAAAAATTAACTTATTTATGAAATTTAGTTTGATTTATAATATTCATATTACTACTAGTAGTGACACTACTAGTTAAGATTTGGGTGAATCGATAAAAATTAGGATTGTTTGATATTGCAAAAACATAAAAAACAAATATTATATTTCCGTTCACCTAAATTTTTCATTTATCTAACAACTACTTTTGAGTTTTGTGATAATAAAACATGTAAAAAATTTGTAGTTATTAATTGATAGAGTCGATATTAAAATACATATCCAGTTTTCACCCAAATTGCAAAATAAATTTTTTCAAATTCAGTCTCAACTCTTATTTTTTTAATAAAGTTTTAGTGCATGGGGTAATATTTTGGATGAAACGCGATCTAACTTAACTTCCGAATTGCGATGAAGCTTACATATTTATTTATGATTAGATCAAAACAGTGTTAAGACAATAAAAAAATTAGAGAAAGATAAAAATGATGACAAATATAACTTCACTATTGAAAGAACGACTGTTATATCTGATACCAGTGATTCCAATTAAAAAAAAAAGGTAAAATGGTCAATAATTAAAATTTAAAAAATAAAAGAACTACGTGAGGTTTAATTCCTTTAAACATCTAAAAGATATGTAGGCAACTTAATTAATGATAAAAAAATAAGTTTAAGCCCAATTATTAATATTATTATTTTATAAATATAAATTTAATTTTTATAATTAAATTATTTTTTAAAATAAATAATTAAATTGATTAGATTTTTAGCCCAATTATAATATTTATAATTTATTAATTTATAAAATAAAAATAATCATTTTTAAATTCAAACTTATAATTTATCAAAATTAAATTCTTTTTTATATAAAAATCTAACTTATTACAAAAAAACAATTATAAATTAATATTTAATAAGTTAATTTTTTTCTCAAATTTATCATTTTTTATAACTTATTAGTTGTAGAAATTTATAATTTACTCAAATTAATATTTTATAAGTTAATATTTCTTTCTCAAAATTTTTATTCTCTCTAACTAACTTATTCTCCAATTTTTTTTTTCCACTTATTTCTAACTTAATATTTTTTTTATTTCATTTATAAAAAATTGATATGTTAAATTAATTTTTTTACTTCAAATTCACCCAACAAATAAGTTTTATTTCTAAATGTTAATAAATTTAATTGTATTTATTTATTGTTCTAATTATATAATTATACAATTTTTATAAAAAAATTAAAAAAATATTGGAACTACCCCTACCCCTGGTTCATGAACTGGAACCAGTGTCTTTTCAGTTCCGGTCCAGTCTCATAATTTTGAAACCGTGAAACGGATGGTTTCAAACTGTGGTCGGAGCTGACATGTGATATGATGCTTTAATAACAACATGTCATATATATATATATATATATATATATATATATATATATATAATAGTAATAAATTGTATCTTTGTTTTATTAAATCTATAATAGTAAGAAATTGTTAAAATATTGTATGAAATTTTAAATAGAATTATATTTTGATTATTACCATAAAGCTTGCACCATTGAGTTAAAACTCAATATTATAGTTTTTTTTTTGTGCAGGTTTAATTTTCACAGTGGGAGCATCATTCGGCTAGACAAGAGTTTGTAGATCTCAAGATTTCAATAACAATGATGAACATATTATGTTCATAAATAAATTTTATATACATCATGCTTATTTCAAGAATGTGTATTTATAAATAAATTTTGGACAAGTTTGTGGTCTATGCAAAAACATAGTCCACATATATGTTTATAAGAAATTAGTTATTTTCATTTGGATTTATGTTTTAGTTTATTAGTATTGTATATCTATAAGTTCTCCGTAAGCACACCAGCTAATCAGTTAGAAAAACTATTTTACCTGATTATGACGTAAAAAGATAATGAAATGTTACATATGCAGTAAATGAAGTTGAAGTTCTGAGTTTCAGAAAGACTCTTCAAACGTTGTAGATTAATATTGTTAACTCATGTTATTTTTAAGACTGATGGTAAAAGTGTTGTTGAGGTTGTCAACTATCAAGCATCTTTAGCAGATATTTATGAATTTGGGGAGTTGATTAAAGATTATAAAGCTTTATTAGATATCAATAGTAGTTATTTTGCGGCCTCTGTTAGGCAACAAGGAAATGGACTGCACATGCTTTAATAAGACAATCTCACTAATTTCATACTCCTTTCTAGCATGAGATCTCACTTTATTGGACCCTGTTTCGTCAGAATGAATTTTCATTGTTTAATGAAGTTGATTTTATTCCAAAAAAGATAACATTGGAGAATGAGTTGATTTTTGAAAAATAACATATCTACACTTAATTTAAATATCTGAATTTTAATTGAGATAATTTTCTTTTCTGAAAAAAAATATATATATATATATATATATATACAGCAATATTTTTTTAGTTTTATTTTCTGAAAAACATATATACAGCAATATTTTCTTTCTTATAATCTCCTTTTTTATCATTGTTTCTTTCTCCTACTATGAATTAATTTATCAACTTCGGAATGAGAAAGGCAATGGATTTTTTACTAAAATCTTATTTGTTTTTCACCCCTTACATTTCGAATACTAATTTTTATAGTTACTTTTAATTCAAGATATGCTCCCAAAACTACAATTCTCTTTTTTGATGCACAATTATATCTTTTTAATATGAACATAAAAAGACAAAAAGATAGTAACAAGAAAATATGGATTGAGAGAAGAGAAAGTGGAAAATAGAGAAAAGAGGAAGAAAGGATTTAAAACAAATTCTAAGAATATATTCACATTAAATTTTCATTAAAAACATTGAGATTGATCAAAATCTAACATAGAAGTTGAATTTAAAAAAGAACAATAAAAATCAAGATTCAAACTGCTCAATCACTCTTCTCATTTTTTTTTGACAAGTAATTAAGTGATAAATTGTCCTCCAAGGCACCCGTTGAAAAATTTCTAAATGAAATAACCAAAACTACAAGTTACATTCGCTTTGTATTTAACACAAAAATCTGAATACATTTTAAGGTTGGATCAAATAAAAAATTGGGGGTAAGAAGTAATGGACAACAAAAACTCAGCTTAATCAGGCCGTTGCACTTTTGCGGGAAAATCTCTGCAAAGCTCTTGGTTGGGAATTTCCCTCGCTAATTTTCTGTCTTTTAGGCAATCTTTCTTCCTCTTTCATTTGTTGCTCCAAGAAAGGTCTCTTGATTCTCTCAATAACCTCCTTTCTCTTCTTTGTTCTCTTACTTGCCTTATTCCTGCCCTTTTTTTTGTTCTTAAAATTTACATCCTTGACAGCTTCAATAGCAGCTTCCATTTCGGCTGCCATTTCTTGCTTTGTTAGTTTCTCTTTCTTTTTTACTGGCTTCACTGTACCAATCTTTGAAGGGTCCAGCATAATTGTCTCAGGTCGGAGCTTGTCAAGAAGAGTGTGAACTTCCTTCTCTCTCCGCTGTTTAGACGTTTCAAATGGGTTTGCTAACCAAGTATCAAAGTTAGGTTCCCCAGACCCAGGGACAAGAATTGAAGACCATCCCATGGAGTGTCCTATGCCTAGAGCATCTTCGTATGGCCTAAACAACACTTTTCCTATTTGGTAACCTTTCACCATTTGATGACCCATATATCTGCTATAATGCCGTGATTCTGAAAAATCTCCCAGAATCTGAACAAATGATCCAGTTCCAGCAGCGAGCAACCCCTTTTGACTGAAATCCAAGGTTTTCGCATGGCCTGGTACAGTTTGCAGAACCTCAAATTTTCTCAAGTCCCAAATCTTAATTTTCCTTTCCTTGCCAGACGTAGCCATAAGATGACCGTTAGGGTGGAATGCCAATGCTAAGACAGGACCACGATGGCACAGCATTTTGACAAGGGGAGCTGCACTGGTGGGCTTCCACATGCTCACCACACCTCCTGAATGGCCCAAACCAACAACCCCATTGAAGGGATTAACCTGCATCACATCACTACGGCCTAAACCTGTCCGTATATTACCAATCATCTCACCCATTGTCACATCTTGATAGTGAAGCTGTCCGAATTTGTTTATTGATGCCAAGAGAAAATGATTTTTCAGAAACTGAAGTCTTCTTACTGCACCATGTTCCTACAAGGCATTCAATGCGAACTTAGTTCTGGAAACAAAAGTTATCATTCTGGATAACACCATCGAGTAACAGAGGGTGGATTTTTGTTAAATCATATTATTGTCACAGCAGTAAAAAAGCGTGTTCATTTTATGTGAAACCATGTATGCAGCTGATAACTTACAAATTCCTAGAACCCATATAAAACAACAAAGCACAACATGCTGCATGAGCTACAAATTACAAAAGAATAACCAATGAATAACTTGGATAAAAGCTATGCAGGTGAACATAATGTTTTCTTTGAAAAAAGAAACTTGCTACCTGCATGAAACTTTCATGCTCTACAAGTTCAGTCTGTAGGATGCTCAATGGTGAACAATCAAGAACAGGTCCAAACATCCAATGAAAGCAACAATGACCATTGAGCATTTATTTACAACAAGAGGCCGTACATCAACCCAACAAAACAAAGAGCGCAAAATTGTGCTTTTCTTTACAATAAATATAGAATGCGAAATTATGCTTTTGTTTACAAAAAGAGGCCGCACACCAATCCAAAACAAAACAAAGATTAACCAATTTTTCTTGCTAGATTTGAACTTCAGTATGTGGGATTATTAATAGAAAAGATAATGGATTCTTTTATACTAAACCTACACCTAGTGTTCTTGGTATACAAGTTCTTGTCTGACAATATTTAGCCCCCCACTTATCAGTACAGATCATAAGTGTCATATGATAGATGACATAAGACAAGAGTCATCACTCAGAGAAGATTTCTTAACAAGTAACCCTAAGTGAGCCTTTTTGAAATCTATGTCACATGAAGTGAATTGAATTCCAGAGGTTCATTCTTCAAAGGTAATCCCTGGATACTTGGTAACTAAGACAAACGAGAAAGCATTCCAATCCACAGACAGAAAATGACATTAAATACTCAAAGACAAGAAAAATAAAGCCATAACTTGAGTCATATTATAAAAATAGTTAAACAACTTAATGCAAAAATGTTGGGCCAAAAAAAAAAAAACCAAAGATATTTACTGTAGCACAAAGGGAGAATTTTCCATGGAAAGTAAGCAGACCTTTAAACAATGAAGTTCAGTGCCATCCCTATTATAAATGTATGGGTACCTGTCAAAACTCATAATTATTAGAAACATATTTCAGATTGAGTTCCATAACAAGTAAACTGACAGTATTCTATTAATCTTATAAGTATCATAACAGAACTTCTCAAGCAAGCAATCTTAATCGAACTCAAATGAGCTAAACTTCTGCACATCATGTATTAAATGGGATTCTACAACAGATTGAAAATGAAAATGCTCTTTTCCTGTAAGAAGTTCATCTAAGAAATTAACAAGTGGTAAGTAACGATAGCATAATTAATGAAATCAAGAGGCAAACATGTATAATCAAAAACAAGACAGGGAAGGTTGAGAAGTCAACACACATATAAGCATTGGCTGAAATATTGACTAGAAGTGGGAATATGTTAAACTAGTAATATATCAAAACTCAAATATAAGTCCATTAAAACTTCCGAGGGCAAGACTTCACACAGCAGTAAGGTTGCTACCTTAAGATCTAAAAGGTTTAGAGTTTTGAGTAACATAACAAGTCTTCCTTAAAAAGAGAATGACGTTTAGCTGACCAGTGCAAAGCATAAAGCTGCATGCACCTGGTACGCTCACAAGTTCAGTAAAACTTAGATTAGCCCCAAAAGGCATGTTTTACACTGCAATATCCATGTATGCGCCCAGTAGCTGAAATAATAAAATCAAACCAGAAACAATTACCTGAAATTGAAAGGCCAAAAGGGTGCTGCTCTGCTCTTTCAAAAAATGCATACTAACTTGTGATATTAACAGAAATTGTGTGATTTATTAAACATGAACAAAAACACAACTACAATAATTGAAACCATAATGCTCCAAAAAAGACTTGGCTGAATACACCAGTTATGCATCCTATCCTAATAAAATAATGATAAGATAAAAGGGGATGTGCATTCGAATCATTGATCTACTGATTGAGTACGAATGAGGAAGTTCTTGATGTTTAATCACAGGAAATCTTTTGATAATATGGATTCCTATTTCTCAATGATATCTCATGATCAAGAAATAGACTCCCTTATAACTTATAAAAGCAAATTAATTCGGAATTCTTGATTTGATAACCTAATTGAAAGCTACAAGATTCTAGATATGTTGTGTAGATACATATGATGAATAGTAACAAGAGCTAACAGCTGAGAGTGAACACAACTAAATTTGATTACAAGTTCATTATGAATAAAAGACATGATTCAACAACATGCAAATGATTGATAATTCTTAAAACTGCAAATTATAAGAGTTATGCAAGTGAGATTCCTCTTATCCAGTTATCAATTGAAAAGATAATGAAAACCATAATTTGATTATTAATTTGTCACTATATGCAGTATTTGATCATTTCTTTTTCAGTAGGCCATTTAAAAATTCAGTGTCAATTTTATAGAAAGAAGCAGAAGTTATACTTAAACCACAATCTCTTAGAGACCAAAGTTACATCTGAAGATTTAACTTCAGCTTTGAGCCAAAAGATCCATCAATCCACATTCAACAGACTTAAGGAAATGAGCATATCATATACAGATTTATCTAGCAGTTGTATTTCATTTATTTAAGCAAACAGATAGTTTAATGGAAAAAGAGGGGGGGAGGGGGTGGGGAAGAAACAGAATGAGCATACTTTTTCTGGGCAGCAGCAAAGAAGAACTCATTGTGCAGAAACACAACATCACGAACTGTTTCCCTAACCTGCATAAGCAAAAAAGATATTAAAATAATGTTGGCTCAAATAAGGTTGTCAGAATTGCCTTTTAATGTTAATTAGGATTGGAGGAAGAAGGTCCATATAATTGGATCATAAGATCGATCTTAAAATCATAAGGACCTCCCCTGGACTCAACAGAAGATATTGATATTTCCCAGAAAAAGCAAAAACAGAAACACAATTATAGTAATCAGAAAAAGATAAGACTATATATTGAACTAGAAAAGAAAAAAATATATTTTGAAAACCCAATAGACACAAGATTTTTTTAGGATTACTCTTACTAACTTCAACAACAAATCCCAATATAAAGGAGGAAAAGGATGGAAATGAGAACAGACGGTGCTTCACAAAAACACAAGATAGCCATGAAGAGAAAAACTAAGAAAGTATAATAGCAGGCAATAATAAAATAGACTAAATATAGAATAAAAAGTAATTGAAATTTTGCAGGCAGAACAAAAAAGAAGGGCAGATTTGAAATTAAATTAAACAACCTATAATCTTTTTCAATGTTGAAGGAAGAGGAAAAGACAAAGAATTAATTTGGTTTTTGCACTTCTGATTTTAACAAATACACACCTTATGCCATTCATTTCAGTGCTTATAGGGTTTTATTTAGGAACCCTTCTTTTGGTGTTGGACCCACTTTTTTTTTTTGTCAAACTTATTTTGAAAGTTAACTAGCCCAATTAAAATGCTAGAAATGTACCTAGCCAACCAATTTTACAATTTAAGTGAGTTAACCAGTGAGGCAACCAAAATCTTATTCATTTCTAATTTTATACCCAAATTAAACAGTTTTCTTATTTAAGATTGTTAACTAGCACAATTTTCAAGTGAAGTCATGATTATGAAAATGATTGGCTGAAGAGTAGGACCAGTAAACCTATAATTCATCCATCATAATGTCAACAGGGATAGTAGGTCTAAGCTATTATTCAGTTGCATCCTGCTATGGATCATCTCGACCTGAAAGTGGCACAGCATACCTGCATCTCTTTAATTACGCTTATATTCTTCATGTCTACAACTGCCAGGTGGCCCTTGTGCCCAGCAACTGCCATGTATCTTCCGCTTGAGGTGAAATCCAGAGTGTATGAACCAAGATCTGCATATTTTGCTTAAGAATAAGTATTTTCAGGGTAAGAGCATGTCATAAGACTCATTCATGAGAATTTTTGTCTTAGAGAGTTGCTCAAAGAATTTTAGGAATACATTTTGTGCACAAACTGAAAAAAGCAACAATTTAGAGCTCAATTCTAGCTCACAATTACATCTTTATAATTTGTGATCACATATAAATAAAATATTTGACACAAATGAGAAGATTAGTTAACTACAAGCAAGGCAAAATAACCCATATCAATTTGAAAAGAATGAAGGTCACAATTAACTATCATGACATGCAAACACGATTAACAGTATATGTTTTCAGTTCATGACCAATGGATATACCATAGTCAAAAGGAACTGAATGCAAATTAAATAACAGACTACCTCTTCTTTCAACCCAAAAGAAAAATGACTACCTGGTAAGATTATATCATGTTGATTCTTTGAGCTTAAAATATCAACTTCAGGAGCAATCGACTCCTGTCTAATCCTCCACGTTCTTTCAATACCTTCGGCCTCAAGATAGCCTCCAACACTTGGCATAAGCCACTGATTAGAAAGATCACATATTACAAAAGGATTCTAATAAAAAAGTGAATCTACTTTTCACAGAAAGATCCTACTGCGTTGAGAGAAAACCTAGCAGTTAAGGTACCATAACATGTCAGGATCTCAGACTACCTATTCATTTAACAAAATAATCCTCTTCTAAAAACAAATGACATCCCAAGTAAAATTATTTCACCAAACTGAGAATCACCTAACAATTCTAACCTAAAGCATTAGGTACAAATCAACTCCATAAAATTTTATGGAATTCATTTATGAATTCAATATTTGAATGTTTGAGTGAAAATTCATTTAAAATTCCTTGAAAAAATCAATTCCATGAAATTGGTTATAACTAAACTAAATTTCATAAAAATTGATAGAATTTGGAAATGAATTTTAAACTTAAAAGTCCTTATTTCTCAAATGACAAAATTATTCTTGACTTTCACTCTCTCATACTCGCGAGACACTCAGCTCTCCTCCCCAGTCCCCCTCCCTCCCTCCTTCCCTCCCTCTCTTTGATATGACATTCAAAAATATTAAAAGTGTTTTTTCTAATAATTATATTTTTCTTTTATTTTTTTAAATTTTTATTTATTTCACTTATTTTATTTTTTTCTTTATACATAATAGTATGGCATGATATAGAAGGGTAATTTTGAAAAAAATAATTTTTTGAATTGAATTCCTCATTGATGCCAAACATAAAATTCATTTCAATTAAAATGAATTCCACATTTTGTGTAAATCATACCAAACAAAGGAATTCATTTTCAATCCAATTCCATCATGGAATTCATTTCAAAATCAAATGAATTCCATGATGCAATTGGACCAGACAGGGGCAGAGCATTTCAAAACCAAATAAGTAAAGGAAAGAAAAGTTACTAATTAGAGTGAACTTTCACCTTTTCAGCCTTGGCAGCAGCTTTTGCAGATATTTCATAGAATTCTTCTCTAACAGAAAGCTGTCCCTTCAGTTTTTTGTCTTTCAACACCTGAAATTAGGGAAAATCATAATGCTTGGGAAAACAAACCAACAAAGTTCTGTCACTTGAAATCTCAGTCACCAGTTCCATACCTCCAAATTGACACCCTCTCCCCTAAGATACTTCTGTACTTTTGTATCTAACTCATGGGATAACTCCTGCAAATAAAAAATCCCTCCCATTAATTTTTTAAATTCTAAACAAATGTTTTAGACCACCTTTATAGGGATTAAAAATGTGAACTAACAATTGTACGGTTGTACCTGTTCAATGGGAGGCAAAGAGTTTCCAGGATCACAGTTATCTTGCTTGACGCCCATCTGGATACTTCAGATTTATAGGCTGGAAAGTAAATAAGAAAAAAAAAACCATTCAATTCTTTTTCGCCAAATTAAACCAATTTATTTTACAGAATAAAGATTGTTCTACTCTCTTTCTACACAATCCTAGTCATGGCTATAGAGAGGTCAAAAACAAGGCCAAGAATCTTCAGCCAAACTAGGGATGGCAGAGGGTAGGATACCCGTGAAATCACCCTATCCATTCCCAAACTCAATTAACATTCCATTATGCATAACCTTCCCAAACTTGTTCATAAGTACCCCTTCATTACCCTTACCATCCCAAATCCAAATGGCTCTACCCACATACTAACATGCTCACACAATTATCCAATGAACACCTTAAACATCAACAAAAAACCTTAGAAAAGATTGAAAAAAGAAAAAAAGAAAGCAAGAAGAAGAAGATGTGAAACTAATTACAATCGTACTCTTGTTCTACTATATAGTAAAAATATACATGATAGAACAAATTTGTTTAATTATAGTTGTACTATAAATCTAAGCAAAAATGAATTAGAAGTTCAAATGTCTAAGTTAATATAACAAAAGTCAGAAAACAATGGTGGAATAACCTAAGTACAATTTTTTTAAAAAAAGGTACAGGAAACAGGTTAAATGTAACAAACCAAAGAAATAACGACAAGGAACTGACCAAATGTAACATGGAGATTAGGACTCTACATGGATGACAATAGAAAGACCACATGAAAATGGTGCTGAAAGTAAAACTCCAATCAGCCAATCCATACTCAACAAGCATCTTGATTAATGCAAAATTTCATATTTAACTTCAAGAAATTTTTTTCTTCCTTCTTGAATTCCACAAAATTTTTTAGAGGTTCAGATTTGAAGGAAGTATGAAAAGTATAATAGATGATACCATATCAGTGGTGATATCGAGGAGGTTAGCTTGGCAATGATTGGCTACTAGAACAGGCGTGAACGGTGTCGGCCAAGAAACAAGGAAAGCTCAATTTGATTGATGTGGTGGTGTGGATGATGGTTGGTGGCAAGGGGGCCGGTTGTGGTTTATGAGGATATGGGCCGAGATTGCTGATAAGAAAGTACGGGGAAGAGGAGAGCCTTGTTATTTAGGCATTGGCTATTTGAGACAGCTAAGGAAATGTGAAAACTCAAAAGGCTGAAAGATAATCTTTTTAGGCTGAAGGTACATTTAAGCCCATATCGTATTAGCATGTGTATAGATAAGCCCTTGAACATTTTTTTTATCAAATTAGAATCTTAAAAATTTCTTTTGGGCCAATGAAACCATCTTTTAGCAGAGAAATAATCTCTGCTAACTAAAGTTAAAAAGGGACCCATTATAAATTGAAAAAATAATTAAAAAAAAAAGATCTTATCTGCCTCTGCCCTTATTGCTTTCAATCATTACTTAGCCATTAGCAACAACTACTTACATCAATGTGTGTGTAGGGCTGTGGAAAAGATAATGCTTTGCATCTTTATAAGGGGTTATCTCTAGCCAAGGATCTAGGAATGAAAAGGGTAGGGTGCCCGCGAAAAGTGTCCAACCCATTCCCGTACCAGTTCATATATAAGGTATTTGAACCTGTTCCAAACCCACCATACCTGTCCCATACCCTATTATTATTACCTTTGTACTACACGATACCCATATAAATACCCGATTATCTATTCTCTCTCAAGAAAATAAACATAATAATAAACTTTCAAAATAAATTCATACATGTTGAATCTTGAGGGTTATTGTCGTCGTTTTGATACTAACAAATAAAATAATAATAATATATTTAACAATTCTTGTGTTCTAAGTTTATTGAACATGATATATCTTGAATAGAATACGATGCAAGAATGAAAGACAACTTTTGAAAATCAAAATAAGAAGAAATAGCAAAGTCACCCCCGTGACTACTTATGTCACACCGTGATATAGCTTATCGCCAACTCTTCAACATTTAAAGTTCACGACCATAAATGATTATACCAACCATGAACGATCAAATCAGTCATGTCTGTGAAAGAAAGACATGCCCGTGAAATAACATGTTAAATTCTTCCAGAGATCTTCACGACCAAAGTCACCACTTGAACCACGGTTTGGAAGAATATTCACGCTTGTGAAAGTATAATGCTCGTGATCAAACACTTCAAGTTCTTCCAGAGAACTTCACAACTAGAGTTACCACTTGGACCACGACTTAGAAGAACATTCACAATCATGACACATATAGTCACACCCATGAATGAGGACAAAGAACCATGTTAAGCGCGAAGTTAAGAGTTAGTTCAACGGCTATTTTCTCATTAAATGCACCCAAACGACTATAATTCGTAGAAAAAGTATAAATGCAAGTCATTTATGAATCTTAAGAAGAAGAACAACAATTACTTTGAAACTTTAATCTTATTGTAGCTATTGTGCATTAATTATTTTCAACAAAACCTTTATTCTTTGTAAAAACCTAATTGCTCATAATTTCTGAGCATTATAGGTTGGTGAGTGTTTTCATTGTAATCTATTACTCAAGTGAATTTGGGTATATTGGGTTAAGATTGAAACACTTATAAAGATTTATTGTATGATCCATAAAATATAAGGAATTGGTTTATTGTGTGAGCCATTAAAACACAAGGGAATTTCTAGGTTAGGTGTTAGCCATTGAGAGAAACACCATAGTTGGGAGTGAGCTTATAAAACTCTATTGTAACACTTAGTGTGTTAGTAAAACTCCCAATTAAGATTGGGGAGAGGAGTAGAGTTTGTTAATATTTGAACCTTTATAAATCTCGTGTGTGATATTTCTCCATCCCTACTCTATTCAATTTTATTCCGAACTTAAAGTCAAAATTTTTTTATTTCATAACCAATTCAACCCCCTTCTTGGTTCATTGTTTGGCCAACAATACATCATACAGCACACAATAAACAAAGATTGGTACAAAAAGATAAATTCAAACACAAAAACTATATTGTTAAGTCCAGATTCAAAACCAAGACTATAAAGATTACATAAAACTCAAAACAGATCCATACATGAAATAACACACACTAAACAAAGTTTACGACAATAAATATTCATTCAAACACAAATGTATATTTTCAGTCCAAATTCCAAATCAAGATTTTGTGCCAAGCCAATCAACCATTGCAATAAAAGATTGGATGCAAGCAATCAACCATTTACATCCTCTGAATATAAGAGCTAAACAGAACATTCAAATTATTGATTCCATAGAGCATTAAATTTGAGTATTTAAACACAGAATATGACAGCTAAATAAAACAATCAAATTGTTGATTACATACATTCAAATTATTGAACAACCGATTAACTAACATCAAGCTGTAAACTTGGTGCACAAGAAATCGGAATGAATCAATATAATGCTAACTGAAACAGAAATTTAATGGACGATGAAACAAGAATGAATTATGTAGTAAAAGAGAGTCAATAGAGCTAACTGAAACAGGAATTTAATAGACTGAAAATTACTGCTGAAAGAGGACTTTGTCAATTAAAGTATACAATGTTCATGAAAGTTCATATGTTATATACTGCATAATGTTAATAGTAGAAATTTGCAGTCACAAAGGTTTAGCTATATGCTGAAATTTACTCAATTCAAGTTTACAATGCACAAAGGTTAATTTTTCTAATATACTAAAATCGGCATTGCTGAGAAAATATAGATACATGTATACAAGAGAAATTCATTAGGCATAAGGAAAATCTTTAGCCTATAAGGATTTTAATTAAAATAGAAAAAGAACTAATTGAACCTAAAAATTACCTGGCTGTTGGTAGGGATGGCAGAAGCAGGTCTCCAGATGATGCTGCGGGTTGCGGTCGATGGGTACTGCTTCCGACGACGACTGCAGATTGAGAGCGTTGCAAGCTGACGGCGAGAGAACCAGGGCTGATGAAGAGGAGGGTTGATGATGGGTTTGGGTTATGCAGATATGATACTATATTAGTTTAGGCCTAAAACGATGTAGTTTTATGAGTATATATAATATAATTAACTAAAGTAAAAAAATCACAAAAACTTCAATAAGCTTGAAAACAACGTCGTTTTTGAACTGAGGACCTCGACGCCCGGGTTTCCCTTCCGACGGACCATCACACACTTGACACTCCCTCTCTGACTCTCTGGGTAGCTGAGAAATCGGTGCTAACTGTAACTGCACAGCTATCAGACTTTAGTAATTGATTGTGTTCTTAAGTAAAATGAAAGTTGATGGTTTAATTTTCATATATGGTTTTGTGTTGGGATTGTTTTTTATTTCTAAACTTGCTAATTCAGCTGTCCCCAAAGACCCATTTCTTGGAATCCCTCCACAAGGTCGATCTCCCTTTACCCTTGTTTATCTCAATTTATTTTTTCCCAATTTTATTTCCTTCGTATTTTCTAACGTGATATTTTTCAATTATTTTTTTTCTTTTTCTGTGAATTTTTGTGTACCCAGATGAGAATTATTACAAGACGTCTGACACGATAAAATGTAAAGATGGATCGAAGAAATTCACCAAAACACAGCTCAATGATGATTTCTGTGATTGCCCTGATGGCACTGATGAGCCTGGTGGGTTTTGCTCCGCCTCTTATTTTTCTTGTGCTTACATTCCATCATCCTGAGCATTCTTTTTTCATTTGAGTGTGTTCATTTTTTATTGCTTTAGATCCTGCACAATTTTCATTTTTGGAGCTTTGAATATTGTAGTTTCAAAAAAATTGGTTTTTATGCTCTATCGTTCTGGTTGATTGGTTAATCTTTCTTTGCATGGATAATGTACCTAATCCTGTTCTTGGGGGGCACTTCCTTTTGATTCTATTTCTAAGCTCACTCTGTTAGATTTTTAGTTTGTTCTCCAATTCAAAAATTTCCACATTTTTCCTTTGATAATATGCTAGGATCAGGCGAACTCGTTAATGCCTTTTTCTATTGACTATATATATTGTTGATTGTAGGCACATCAGCTTGTCCAAATGGAAAATTCTATTGTCGAAATTCAGGACATATTCCTCTTTTATTATTTTCTTCGAGAGTGAATGATGAGATCTGCGGTAAGTGTGACATTGGAACCTTGTGCGATGAGTTTCAAATTTTTGCTTCTTTATCTTTTTGTTTAAGCACTATTTTTGTGGTTTCCTCATCCTTTGGTTCAGAAAAAAGATGGATAAGAAACCAATAGAACATTGTGATTAATAATTGAAACAACTGGAAGCAATATTTTGATCACATGTTAGTCATACTCTTATATTGATGGGAGTATAGTCACCAAAGATCTGCATGATATGGCCTTGTTAGCAATGTTGAATTTGTCTATATTTTATATTTATCTTTTGAAGGCATAGAACTTACAGTGCTAGTGGAAAACCAAGCTAGAAGCCAAAAACTAATTTATTGGCTAATTTTTTACTTAAATTATTTAGGTAATTCTTAGAGAAAATTTAATATTCTTAGCTGATAGATCTTCGTAATGTTCACTGCTATGTTGTTTCCTGCTTTATAATTGTATCTATGAGCACAATCAGGACAAGGATCTCCTGTTATAAGCAAGTAGTGTCTATTAGTTCTTCATCTTCACTTTTGCAAAATTAGGTCAGAAGATTGAATTTTGTAGTCTAATATCATCAATGATGAAGATATGCAGGGCTTGGCACATACGGAAATACATATACTGCCATCCAACAAATCTATTATATCTATATAATGAATAATGGTATCCCTCTACAAACTGACACATGGAGCTTTAGATTTGCTTCTTGCTCCAAAATTACTTACGTTCCATGCCTTCACTGTTTAGCTGCTCCTTATTTTTTGTTCTTCACACTGCATATCCATTACTGATTAGAAACATAATTACTCATCGGTTACACTCATTGATTTCAAAATTCCACATCTTTATGTCCTCTTTATCTCTCTCCTCATCTGTAAAACCATAATTTCAATGTTTGATCTGATTGTTGCTTCATTTTGCAAACATCCAAGCTACATTGTCAGTCATTACTATGAAATTATAAAAAATATAGGTAGCAATGGTGTTCACTCGTTATTCCTTGCTCCTATAGTTTACTATGTTGTTGTTGCTTCTGCTGAGTATATATATTGCTTCCAATCCATTTTCAGCGACAACCATCCACATGCTTGTACTATTATGCGATCCTCTGTTGACAAGTTTAGTTTTGGAGGAATTCTATTGGATTGCTTCTATTTTTCAGCTCTTTATGGCTGCTTTAGGATTTTGTTATACTCATTATATAATGTAAAATAATTACTGAGAAATGATAAGTTGCTCTTGCATGCACATATATGTATCTGATTATCTTGATGAATGATTTAACACTCTTAAGTTTGTTTTACATCAGAGCTTACTATAGAATGACTGTGAATTGGTATCTGCTGGAACAGAAAACCATTTAGTCCTGCTCAATTTGAGAAAAAAGGTAAAAGGAAATAAGTGGGTTTTTTCTCTGGTCTAACTGATTTAGATTACAACTTGCAAACCTACTCTAAAATAAAATAATTATTGATGTGTAATTCATATATTGACTTCGCTGAGGTATATTTTGATGTTTGATGATTCCCCAAGAACAAGTTTCTAGGATTAGTTTGGAGAATTTTCACTAAGATGATTGACAATTGGAATTATTATAAAGATGGTTACGCCAATAGCTTGGTACTCTTTCCAGAACAGTCTCATGGAAATCTTTGATCAAGGATTAGAGTAAATCAAGTCTTTTCACCTCTGTTGATCACATGAATTCTCTGTTGTAGTGTATGTTGCTGAAATTGATGTAATATGTATAGTGTAATATTGAAATTAATAACTCAATCAGTGGGAAAAATAGGAATGCAATTTTCCTTCTAAACAAGTGTTAGGGTTATAAATCCTTCAGCTTTTGTATAGTCAAATTATCTATATTAATCCAATTTGTTTTTGAGAAACATTGTACATATTAAAGTTAGGTTGAAATGTATGCTGATTAATTCTGATAGTAAAAGTATATTATATGTTAATTTAAATTTGATGTATAGAGAAGTTAATTATAATTGATTATCTTGAAATCTAGATATAAACTATTGAGTGCACATACATTATTTTCTTTGTAAAAAAGTGAATAGCATATTTTATAGTTATATTCCAATAAAATTGAGTTTTTACCAATTGTTTTTTGATGATTATATGCAATTTTTATTCTTAGTTTTGGCTTTAAATATGTTGAGGCTCACTTTCTCTATTTATAATTTATAAATTCTTTTTGTGGATTCTGAAGTTTACTATTGACAAGATTTAAATAAGTGAGCGAATAATATTTTTGGTATATCTATTCATTGAACATATAAATTTAGTACTACTATAAACAAGTGACTGAATAATATTAGCCTTAATACATGTATAGTCTCCTATACTTGCCATGTGCTGTCACTTTGCTCCTTGTAGTCTTTTTTGCATAAACTGACACTTGTACCTATTTTTCTCTCATAATCAGCTCCTTAGTTCCTCTTTTTATGGTTCAGTGAGTCTCATTAATCTGACATGGCATTGATGTGACATGTGATTTGGTAAAAATCCACACTGCTTCCATGTCAGTGCCATGTCAGTTAATGAGACTAATTGAGCCTAAAATTAAAAATTGAGGGGTATTTGTAACAAAAATAGGTACAGGTGGCATTTTGTATTAAAAATGACTGCAAAGGGCAAAGTGACAAATCATGGCAAGTACAAGGGTTACACGTGTATTAGGCCATAATATTATTATAAACTTGATAGAATGAATAAGACATACATAAAAGAACAAAAATATCCTAAAATTTGTTTAGAAGAGGGAAGTTAGTAATTTTTTCTTTTTTTGTGTTATTGTGCTTTTATTGCAGGATTAATTTATTTACCTATATGAAATCTGTTGTTCTCTATCTGCTGATTATCTCATATTGTTCTTCACAGAAACTCTTTTCTTTGTATACTTTTTAATTTTTGACATTTAGATGGCTTTTGTTAGTTTGTGAATTATAGAAAAGAAAGAATGGAGGAAATAATTTAAAAACCTGTAATATTTTCTTAATTTTAACTACTACAAAGAATTGCTGATTAAGAAATAGAAAAGATTAGGATTTGCAGTTAAAACTTAGTTCATGACGAGCTGCTATGTTTTCTCTTTCTTTTTTTTTCTTCCTTTTCCTTTAATACTCAATTTAGCTCTTTTATGTTATTTTTTTCTAATTCTGATTGGAGTTTTGTGCAAACTATTCATCTACATGTTGAAACTTTACCAAATAACCAAGCTCAACATCTCCAGTCCAGACCCCTAAACAATAGAATCTTGGATCAATACTTCAAAATTTAAATTGATTAAACCATTTAGAAAAATTTTTCCTGTCTATGAAATGAAAAATTAATAAAATTAAAAAATAACATATTGAAATAAAAAATATTACACAAATCCGTGCAATGTACTTGTATAAAGCTAGTCTAGAAGATAACTTTCATGCATTATCTTCTATTAAGTATTGAATGAGGACTGCAAAAAAAAGGGAGCTTATTAACATGGTTCCAATGTCTTGTTTCAATTATTGCTTTGTGGTTTGATATTACATTAATCTCCATGCTGGATCCTCCAGTTACATCCCTACCCCTTTATTCTCATTTTGGTTCAAAACAAGGATGCATATTCTTAATTTTTTTCCTCTTTGTAAGAATGTACTGGCTCACCCTGCAGACTGCTGTGATGGGAGTGATGAATATGATGGGCAAATTAAATGCCGAAATACATGCTGGGAAGCTGGAAAAGTGGCTAGGGATAAGTTGTACAAAAAGATCACAACATATAAAGAAGGAGTTACTTTAAGAAAGCTGGAGATTGAAAAGGCAAAACTAGCAATTGCCAAAGATGAGGCAGAGCTGTCAAAGCTACGAAATGAGGAAAATATACTGAAAGGGCTAGTTCAACAGCTTAAGGGTATTATTTGGTCCATGTTTTCTCCTCAATAGCATTTGTAATTGTTCTGTTTAATTATGTCCATTCCAAGTCTCTGAACCACTGAATTGAGTTGCGTTTACTGATTGTATTTCAATCTTCTGTAATTATTGCTGATAAAATCAAAATATTTCCAAATGTAAGATATGAACACAATAAAAGGTAGGTATGCATAACATGTCTGAAGGCAGTTGTTTGGTAATGTGGAACTAACTGCTACACATTGCTTTTCTTCTTCAACCCCCATGCAGAGCGTAAAGAACACATAGAGAGGGCAGAAGAGAAAGAGCGCTTACAGAAAGAAAAAGAAGAGAAAGAAAAAAGAGAAGCTGAAGAAAAGTCTAATACAGGTAGAAGTAAAGTTGAAGAGGAAAGTAAGCAAGAAAAAGGACAGATTGTGGAGAAAGCAAATGTTGAAGATGAAGCCATGGAAAGTATCCATGATGATAAAATTGGTGTTTTAGATGATTCTTCTTTGAATCAGGTTAGAGTTTACCTTTGATTTTCAACTCTTTCCTACATCAATATGAACATGTTCTCTTTTGTTTTTTGTATTTAAAAATAATTTCTTAATTTTGTTCAAGTACTTCTGGCTCTTACAGTATGTTCTGATAGCATGGTTTTGAAAGCCAACATAGATGATACTATTGTAGAGCTCTGTATAGACTCTAGGCAAAAGGATGTCAATTGTAACATTCATGCCCTTTAATAGGATATTGCAAAAGACTATGCTGTCCATATGGCTGATGCTGAACAAGATGGTACTTCCAGAAAGGAAAGATCACCAGCAAATGAAGTGGAGCAGGTAAAAGAGTCTGCAGCTCCAAAAAGCAAAAATGATACTGCATTTGTGAGTGAAACTGTTCATAATTCTGGTAGTGAAGTATCTCATGATAAAGCTGTGAATTTGTAATTCGTTTTTCTAACAGCAGGAAAGAAAAAGAGAAGGAGAGAGAGAACGAGAAAGTGCATTTCCTTTTATCATTCTCCAATAATAACCTGAAATTCAATCTTTAGTATTTGCACTTTGTTTAAAGTTCTAACATGCTGGTTACTACAGTATTTGGTTCATTTATGATCTTGTTTCATGGAGTGGATTTCCCAATAATCTTCCTTTGGCACATGCATGAACAGGATAAGGTAGTCAAGTTCAAGTTTCAAATAATGTAGGAACAGCATTGTATCTGCAGGATTGTGGGATATTTGCAGAGCAATATGAGATTGGAATATGGCTGTGCTGTTGAAATCACAGCTCTCTCATTCTTAATTAACTTGATAAAGACATTTTGTCCAAATTGTTCCACCGTGGAACGAAATAAATCTGTAATTTCACAATTTTAGATTCTTCATGTGTATAATTTAATTTCATGAAATTATATGTAAAAGAAAATATCAGAGGATGAAGATGAGGAATGACTGGAGGATTAGGGCAAGAGAAAAAGAGGTGGGCCTGCTGAGGCTTTGGTGGCTGAGATTCTTCTCTCTTTTTCTCTCTCATGTAACTGTTCTGGGTTTTATTTCTTTTAAAGGCATAATGTATTACAAGCTTTCATTTTAGGTTTTATTTGGTTTTTGCCAATCCAATCATATGCAAAAAAATGGGGCTGCTTTTTGTTTGTACAAAAGTAAAAATTTTATTTTGAATAATTTGAAAATAAATTTCTCAAATGTTTAAATATGTGATCTAAGCTTCCTAATTAATTTTGAATATTGTTATTGGATTGGAATATTCCTTGCAATTTCTAAGTTTTTTTAAGTCTTTGATAAATTGCATGCCTGGGACTTTGACAGTCCTCCTGACTAAGAATTAATGTCTGTCTTTTATTATTTCTCTGCATGTTACCTACAGGGCACTGATGTTTCTGGAAATACCGAAGGTTTGTCAAAGGAAGAGCTGGGCCGCCTTGTTGCCTCTCGCTGGACTGGAAATTCTGAGGGGCTGATTGAGGGAGATGATGTTGCAAAGAAGGATAATGATCATGAAGATAATGAAGACCATGAAGAGATACCGCCAGACACGCATGATGAGGAATATGATGGCTATGCTTCAGAAACTGATAATGATGCTGGTAAATATGATGATGTTGATATGGAAGATGATGTGGATGAGACTTATGAAGATGATGATAATTCTTCTTACAAACCTGATCCTGAGGATGAATCGGACTTCTCAGGTTTGCAACTCTTTGCTCCTTTATTTTCTTATTTATTTTTTTCCTTTTTGGGTCAATATTGTGTTTGGAGACTCAAGCTATTATAGTTTAAGTTTGAAAAACTCTTTTTTTTTTAATTTAATAAACTATGTTGTTAGATACAACCTCCCCAAGTAGCCCATCTTGGTTGGAGAAGATACAACAAACTGTTCACAGCATTCTACAAGCTGTTAATTTCTTCCAAACTCCAGTGGACAAATCAGGTATATCTTACTACCCTATGTTATTATGTGGTAATTTAAATTTTGTGAAACTATAGTAGTGTTATCATCCGTTTCCTTTGGGTGTCTTCAGAAGCAGCTCATGTACGAAAGGAATATGAAGATTCCAGTACCAAGTTGTCTAAAATACAGTCAAGGATATCAAGTTTAGACAAAAAGTTAAAACATGAATTTGGTTAGTATGTGATAAACTCCATCTCTATGCATCCTGTAACATTGGCTGCTTCCATAGCTCACCATGTTGTTTAATATTGCAGGAAAGGAGAAGGAGTTCTATTCATTCTATGATCACTGTTTTGAGAGCAAGCAGAACAAGTTACGGACACTTCCTAATTATCTTTGATCTTACTGTTTTCTATTTGGAAGCATTTTTTCTTTTGGTTCAACTTTTCCTTATCTTTGGCAATTCAAATATTTGCTTCAGGTACGTTTACAAAGTCTGCCCTTTCAAACAAGCTTCTCAGGTGGAGGGCCATACAACAACTCGTTTGGGGTACGGACCAATGAGATTCTTGAAGCCACCTTGTCAATCTGTTACTTTGTCTCATCTCTGTTTACACATGTCTCTCTCATATTTACTCGTTTTATATGCAATCATAACCCAACTCTGTTATTTTTTCTCTATCTTTTATTTTCTTATGTTATAGGAGATGGGACAAATTCGATGATTCATACAGAACCATGATATTTTCAAATGGTGACAGGTGCTGGAGTGGGCCTGACAGAAATTTAAAGGTATATGCACTCTTTTTCTTCTGCTATAGACATGCATTTGTGAAGGAAAAAAAAATCATATTTATAGTCATTTTGTAATAAATATCTTAACTATAATATATTAATTTGTTATAAGAGGTCATAATAGGTTAATGATTGAATTATCACAGTGTCAATTGATTGTAGTAATTTTGTGAGAATTGGTTAGTGATCCAATTATATAATAGGTTATAGTAAAACTCAGGATATTTTTCGTAAATATTAAATAAAAGTTAAGCTCCTCTTCTTTTTTTGTACACTCACTTAATTCTCCTTCCCATTTGGGCCTGGAACCATATCGATCAAAACTAGAATTGAGGGGAACAAGGTTATTTGCCAATTCTACCCCCTCTGGAGACTGGAACTAGAATTGCCAGCCCTGTCTCGGATCCAAACTGGAAATTTAAAAAAATATATATTTCCTTTAATTGAGTTCATTTTGTTATAATTAATTTCTTTCAAATTATATCTTTCAGTAATTCGTTGTTTTAATTAAGCATTTATTCAAGTTTTTTTTATAGTTAAGGGACAGAGCTTGCCCTCAAGCTCATAATGAAGATAAGCCATCTGAACTTTTACCAAATTCTTTGAATATGGTCCATGTGAGATTTGGCTCTTCTGGTTCCAATCCATAATACTTTAGTTGAGCCTCTCCCAATATGTGAAAAGTCACTAGGATATTGGGGATTCCAATCGCTGGCATTTGGAACATTTTCGAAAAACTCATTTTCTTCACTTGCTGTTCCAGTCTTGTTCTAGAGAATACATCAGACTTATAAGTGAGAAGGCTTCATGTTCCACCAAAAGGAATTTCCAATGGTGGACTCCCCATAGTGTTGGGCGATGTGGGATCATAACATAACCCTTCCCATCGACAGCGGACGTCCACGGCGGCTCGTCACCCACTAGTAGCTTCTCCCACCTCTTGGGTTCCTTTCCTGTGTCGCCCACTGCTGAGTCGAACCGGCTCTAATACCAATTGTACGACCCTGAACTCCCATAAGTCTAAAGTCGTACCCACACACTTAATGGATTTGCCCATACAAGTCTAGAAGGCACACCACATCTATAAGTGAGAAGATCCCATGTTCCACCAAAAGGAATTTTCAATGGTGGCGGGTGCCTCCCACACTTATAAACTACCAACTCCCCATAGAGTTAAGCGATATGGGATCGTAACATCATACCATACAGCTTTGAGTATAGCTCAAAAATTGATCGATATATGATTTGTGCCACAACATGAATCAGCCTGAATCTTCAGACCTTTAGCCTCTACAGCCTAGTGAATTCCCTCAGACTATCCTCTTTTCTCTTCAACTCTCCCTGTCAACTTGTCTGAATCAGTTTGACGGTCTGGAAAGAACTTTTCGCTTTTAGTAGAACCAGCAAAGGTTGGAAAATCTAGTTTAGTGTACCGTGATACCATAACACCCCTTCTGCATCTGCTGCCAGAACCAGAGTTTTTGTCGCTGTCACCATGGTTGGTGACATTGAAAGACTGAGTGTCACTAGCTTCAACTCCTTTTGCATGGGCGGCGCAGAGCAGTATTTCCATTTGTTGTTTAAGTTGATCCAATCAGGAACTCAGTTGGGATTCAGTTCCCGCTATGATTCCTTCGCAATTCTTCTTATCTGTGTGTACATCCATGGTGTTTGGCTCCCTTTGAAAAGGATCGTATTACCAGATGTCAGATTTGATGCAACTAATTTAGGGAAGTTGCCACCTTGGAACTCTTTAGAAGAGCTGCCTATCTCTTGAATTTTGCTAGAAATTCTGACTTAATATTATTAAATTAAATTCTACCTCTTTAGATAGAGGTTACACGCATAGGAATATGCATAAAGTAGGAATTCTCTTCTAACTGGGAAACTAGGAATTCCTTTTATTGCTCTATCTAGAAAATATAAGAGTCCTACCATAAATAAAATACTGCCTATGCCAAAACCCTTAAACTTCAGAACCGTAACACTGAACTTCTAAAATGGTTCTATTGTTTACATTAAAAAGGAACACAAGAAATATTCACTTGTCAGGCAATTAAGATGGGAGACAATTTGGTTATGTTAAAAACATACAAAATAAAGTCCACTTTGGATGCTAATTTATAGAAAATTTGACCCTTCTTTTTGAGCTTGGCATTCAATCCTCGCTTCTTAGTTGCATGTGTAAATGGAGAGTAGTTTGGCATTCATTTTCTACTTTTGACTAAAAAATGGAAAGTGGGTATCAAGGGGGAAAGAATGTACTGATCCAGTGGCTTGTCTAATATCTGCAAATTTGGATGTCCTATAATAGGTCAAGCTGAGATGTGGATTGAAAAATGAGGTTACAGATGTAGACGAACCAAGCCGTTGTGAGTAAGTGATATTCTCTCTGCTAAGACAAATAAATGTGCTTGGATTTTGATGCAAGCGTTCTTGCACTTGCTCTCTTCCAAACTCTTAAAGTTTGTCAATCACAGGTATGCAGCAGTGTTATCTACCCCAGCTCTATGCTTGGAGGAAAAGCTTAAGGTAATATTTATCGGTACAGAAGTGGAGTTGTAATTCTTTTGTATGGACTAAGTGGATTCTAAAATGAAACAGGAATTGGAAGATAAACTTGACTCGATGAATAAAGAACAACCACAGAGCCATGATGAACTCTAAACTGCTAAGCCACGGGGACTGCTAAGCCACGGATTTGCAACAAATGGTTTTTTCTGAGGACGTTAATTACCAATATTTAGACAATTTATTCCATATAAAGAGGTGCAAAATGCATTAAGAGGGCAGGTATTTAGAAAATTTTCAGTTACAATTTATTTTATTTTTTTTAATGAGGATTAGATTGAGATTTAGGGAGAAACTGGCTCATTTAAGCTGATTTTGAAATCATTGATGTGCTAATACTAGCACTATATAAAACCAAGTTTATATTTATGAGACTAATAGTTTGATAATGGTATTTGACATTGTGAAATGTCTAAACTAATAGCATTAAATGAATAATAATATATATAAAAAAAATAAAAAAAAAACTAACGGCAAAATGTGATATTAAGTCTTTTTTTTTTTTCCTTTTTTCTTTTTATTAAGCCCGTTGTACTTCTACAGTTGTACTGTGACCTATTAAACCTTTTGTATTTCTGCTTTTATCCTCATTATAACACTTTTTAATGGTTCCGATCAAATTGAGAGTGGCGCATTAAAACGTAGGGAGATCAAAGTGAAGTAAAATTGCATTCTGCTAGTGATACGTTAAAACATATAAAACCAAAAATTATCAAAAACAGAACAAAGTATTTGAAAAAGGGATATATATATATATATATAAAAGAATACAAAGGACTTTATAGAATAAAATAAAGATATAAGAGCTCCAAAAAAAATAAATAAATGGGGAAACTTTTGACAAGTTGAATATATGACATGTGAGGCTTTGGTCGGCAGTTTTTTGTTGGGCTGCATGCAGATTTGAGAATAATAAAAAGTGGGCTATGATTGCTGTGTGCTCCTCAAGTTTAAAAAAAAAGGCCGTTTGTTTGATATGATTTATGAACAAATTTGCATTTTCTTTTCTTAATGCTGTTTTTCCTCTCTGGTAATTGTTTGATATTCTATAATCTAAACCCACGTTCTGTGTTACCTTAAAAAAAAAAAAAAAAAACCCCACGTTTTGTTCTCTTAGGTTTTAGGGTAAAATAATAATATATTTATTTATTTTTCTTTTGTGTAGGTCATATAACATCAGAATGCATGAAATGCAAGGGGGAACTTTCCTTTTTCAAAAGAATATTCTTGCCCGCCGATTTTGCATTTTATGAAATAAAATTAAAGGAAAAAAGAATGTATATGAAATAAATTATTAATTCAAGGAGTTGACGGTTTAGAACCCACAACACACAGTTATTCTCAAAAAGGATCAGAACTAACTTCTCTACAGATGGCT
Organism: Triadica sebifera; assembly: GCA_023653625.1. Classification (NCBI taxonomy): domain Eukaryota; kingdom Viridiplantae; phylum Streptophyta; class Magnoliopsida; order Malpighiales; family Euphorbiaceae; genus Triadica; species Triadica sebifera. Next base: position 30,257,568 of record CM042907.1, read on the forward strand.
ATCTATCATTTCATGTCCATAATGGCTTACCTCTTCGGCACTTCCCGTACTTGCAAAAGTAATCTGAAATTGGAGCTAAGGAAAATGTTACCAATATTTTTCGACCAAAAAAAAAAAAAAGGACCAATATAAATAAATATAACTTTCTCTAAGCAATTTTTAATTAGTACATAAAACATATTAAAAATATATGTATACAATTTATAATTTTAATAGACATTAACTGAATTTTTTTTATTGGGATAAAGTGGAAAGTAAAGCAATGTTTTTTTCTTAATGGAATTACAAAATTAGCCTAAGATTACATTTGTATGCCTAAACTATACAGTAATAGCCAACAGAGATTTGATTTGATGCCCCTGGCTCGCTACACTCTTTATTTAAAAAATTATTTCATAATAAAAGGTGTAGTCTATTTTTTAAATTTAGAATAAAATATTAGTTTTAACTATTTACAAAAACTTTATTTTCTATTAAAATACTATTTATTTTTCTTCCCACAACAACCACTTAATTAGAATATTGTTGTTTATGGGATAAAGTAAAATGATAATTTGTATTTTTTTTTTTTTTTGCTTTTAAAAATAAATTGTTTATAGTGCAAAAAATGCTTGCATGGTCTTGCATGTTGCATCTAAGGAATACTTTTTCTCCTTATTTATCGGCAAATCTTACATTAGATTTAAACCCATAGAGAATATAATATTTAGATTTAAACCCATTTCTCCTCTTCATTTTTCTCTCGCTTTCTACACTCGACGCCTCCCATTTCTTTTACCTTTTCTCGATTCTCGTCTCAATTCTCTTCTAACGCTATCTGCAATCACATTCAAATACATACCATATCAGGTCGAAAACGGATGGACAACGGCGGATTTGAGGCTATTCCAATGGAGAAGAAGCCCAAAACGAAGATCGTTTGTACTCTTGGACCTGCATCCAGATCCATCCCCATGATCGAAAAGCTTTTGAGGGCAGGTATGAACGTTGCTCGCTTTAACTTCTCTCATGGATCCCACGAGTACCACCAAGAAACGCTTAATAATCTTAGGGCCGCTATGCTTAACACTGGCATTCTCTGTGCTGTTATGCTCGACACTAAGGTACATACCTCCTCTCTCCTATGTTTGGCTGTTGTAACTGGTCTCTATAGATTTTTTTCCAATTTCTCTCCCCTAGGTTTGTGTGCGTGTGCTTATTTGGAATTTTCTGCGACTGAGTACTTTCAATATTTTGGTTTCATTTGTATTTTATTGTTATCTGATCAGGAGCTAGGGATTTCTAGTTATCCATGTGTATCTGAAGAATTGTTAGTACGTCTATTTGTTTAATAGCATCCATTAAGGTTGTTAATGAATGTCCTTTTTTCCAATTTTCCTGTGCTTTATAGTTTGGTGCGACTCTGTAATTTTAGTTGCCATCGCAATCTGGTGGTGGTCCATTGTTTTTATCTTCTTTTTTTTTTTGTGCTTTTTTTCACCCTGTACTTTTTTTCCCTAATCTCTACTGTTTCTTGTCGGCTTCCCCTTTTGATGATTCACTATCCGCTAGCCCACTATTATGCAGAAAAAGTCCTGCTTCTGTTTTGTTAAGCTGCAGTTTATTGTTTTTTCCCCTTCAATAGTACCTTCATCCTTCCTTTTTTTCTAAATCAGCTTCTTTATTTGGAATTTGATAGGGTAATCGAATAATCTAAGGTTTAGGATACTAGCCGCTTCATTTTTTGATCACATAATTGAACAGTGCATGTTGCAACTACTGAGTAATCAATTCATGATGAAGAGGTTGTTTAATGTATAGATATTGGAATACAAACACATATGAATATGCCAATAGTATTCTTTAGTTTTTCTATAACTCCCCTTTTATCTTTTCTAATGTAATTTGGAGTTATTATGGTAAGAGAAACAAAAATTTTCCGAGGTTGCACAATAGCCTATGAGCCCTGAGCATAGCTTCTAATCCACTTTTTGCATTTTTATTTCTTGCTAATGCAGCTGGTGGTTGTCAATTTCTAAGCTGCTCCCTTTATATGATAACAATCTAAAGAGAAACTTACAAGATACAATGGTGTTTATAGTTGTTCTACAATGAAATATGAGTCAAGGTTCTACGGCATAATCGGAGGATCAAACAAAATAACCTATTCAAAGACTTGCGTATTTTGTGAATCCGCATCTACATAGACCATATTAGCGTTTTCTTATACTTCATTTAAAATGCTACAAAACCTTCATCCTTTTGTAGTGGATGACATTTTATGGTTCCCTAGTTTTATTCTGTTCTTTTTGGGTTCTTTCATGTAAAATCTAATAAATCCAGTGGGCACTTTAGTTATTTCTTACATAATACTGCAGGGACCAGAGATTCGAACTGGGTTCTTGAAGGATGGTAAACCCATCCAGCTAAATCAGGGCCAAGAAATCACTATATCTACTGACTATAGCATAAAAGGTGATGAGAACATGATTTGCATGAGCTATAAAAAGTTGGCTGAGGATGTAAAGCCCGGGATGGTTATACTATGTGCGGATGGAACAATTTCATTTACAGTTCTGTCCTGTGACAGACAAGCAGGTTTGGTTCGATGTAGGTGTGAGAACTCTGCAGTTCTTGGTGAGAGGAAGAATGTTAATCTTCCTGGAGTCATAGTTGATCTTCCAACCTTGACAGAGAAAGACAAGGAAGATATCTTGAACTGGGGAATTCCCAATCAAATTGACATGATTGCTCTATCTTTTGTTCGGAAAGGCTCAGATCTCGTGGAAGTTCGGAAGTTGCTCGGACAGCATGCTAAGAATATTCTTCTTATGTCAAAGGTATGTATATCATTTCTTGAAATATTTTGAATGTGAATTTTGTTGGTGAAAATTCAGTGAGGTATCATGAGGATGAATGAATTGAAAGGCATAATTGGTTGGTCGGAATTTTGTTCTCCTTTGAACAAGTTTGCCACGAATTGATGTATATTTAAGGTTCATTTGGAGATAGAGAGTTTAAGTTAGAGAACTGTTGTTTGTGTATAAGATAATCACATGTGCTCTATTGATATTCAATTTTGCTTTCTAATATCTCATATTGATTTTTCCTTTACTTTTAAATCTATCTGGTAGGTTGAAAACCAAGAAGGGGTTGCAAATTTTGATGATATATTAGCAAATTCAGATGCATTTATGGTGGCACGTGGTGATCTCGGAATGGAGATTCCTATTGAAAAAATTTTTTTAGCACAGAAAGTAATGATTTACAAGTGCAATATTCAAGGAAAACCAGTTGTCACTGCAACCCAGATGTTAGAGTCAATGATCAAGTCCCCGCGACCGACTAGAGCTGAAGCCACTGATGTTGCCAATGCAGTTCTTGACGGCACTGATTGTGTTATGTTGAGTGGTGAAACTGCGGCTGGAGCATATCCAGAACTTGCTGTTTGGACAATGGCAAAGATTTGCGTAGAAGCAGAGAGCACACTTGATTATGGAGATGTCTTTAAAAGGGTCATGGAACACTCACCCGTACCCATGAGCCCATTAGAGAGTCTGGCCAGTTCTGCTGTTAGAACCGCCAATTCTGCAAAAGCATCGCTTATATTAGTCTTGACCAGAGGAGGAAGTACTGCAAAACTGGTGGCTAAGTACAGACCTGGAATGCCTATATTATCTGTGGTTGTACCTGAGATTAAGACGGATTCCTTTGATTGGTCATGCAGTAATGAAGCTCCTGCAAGGCATAGTCTTATTTTCCGAGGGTTGGTACCAGTTTTATATGCAGGATCTGCGAGGGCTTCCGATGAAGAGACAACAGAAGAAGCTCTGGATTTTGCCATTCAACATGGAAAGGCCAAAGGACTGTGCAAGATTGGAGATTCCGTGGTGGCTCTGCATCGTGTTGGAACCGCATCCGTCATTAAGATCATTACTGTTAAGTGATGATCAAATCAAATGAGTCAAATTTGATCCCGGATCAAGATACCCTGGCTATACCAATCTGTTTTCATCTTCTTTTTTTTTTTTTGGCCTTTTTCCAGTTTTTTTTTAAGTGAACCTCAGTTATCAGTGATATTTTTTCCGGTTTCTTTTTGAGATGATCTCTGCCAATGTTCTTTGCTGGCACTTATTCTTTACAATTTTCAACAGAAGTTTCTTTTTCTCTTCCAATCTGTGATTCTTCCACTTTTGCATTTAAATGAAACTGTGGCTGCCTTTGGTCTAATGTATGAAGTTATGTTCGATATAAATTAATTCACGCAAAAGTACAATTATTTTCAGTTCACGATTATGTGCAGATTCCTTCAAATTTTGATGAATTTTGGACTACAAAAATTTAATCCAAGGAAACTATTTTCACAAAAATTAGAAAAGTGAAATTCCAAATAAGTTTTCATTTATCTGAATTTTCACATTCAAAGCGAGTTGGCCTTGGAATCTTCGAATTTGACTTGGAATAAGTCACCTTGTGGACGAATTACCAAGTTTGCAATTTGAAGCAGTTCAAACGGTGAACCAATCACCAAACCAACCCTTTGATGTCAGCCAGATTTTTAGGCCATCCAAGTCATCTTAAAATGATAATTGCATAATCATATAGGTAATTGGAGATATTATATTAAAAAACTATCAAGTCAGAGTCTGATCCTATATATTATTTGAACAAAAGACCAAAGTGATCATAAAGCCAAAACCAATATATCTCATCAGCATGTAATCTGAGGAGACAAGATCATGTACCACATTCTCTAAGGTCTCGTCTATGCAAGAAGTCCCATCCACCATTTACAATAATATCATTCAATTCTTCAAACACCCTTTATAATAGCTATACATATTAATTAAAAGAAGTTGAAATGTAAATTAAAATATTTAAACAAATCTATTGAAATGTAAATTAAAATATTTAAACAAATCTAAAGAAAAAAAAATGCAGATCAAAACAACACAATATGTTTCTCCAAGATTCAACCTTCAGCAAGTTAAATATCATATGTACACCAAGAAGGCAACAATACTTTCAAGCAACGTAAACAAGGAGAAGCTAATATGGCAACTTCAAGCAAAATCAACTCAATTCTCATCTCTTTGAGAAGCACTTCCAGGAGCATTTGCCATAGAGGCCGACGAATTGCTTCCACCACCAGATGATGAGAACAAACTATTAAATGGCCATGGAAATGAAAACCTTCTCCCATTCCCATTTCTCCCCTGCCCTGCTCCTTCAATGTTATTGCTACTGCTACTACTACTACTCATACTGCTGTTGTTACTATTGTCGTTTTCACTTTCCCTTCGATTGCTGCTGTTCTGAGACCTCTCCAAATCAAATTTGGACTCTTCAGCAGGCAACTGAAACCTGCAAACTGGACAAGAACTATGAAGTTCCAGCCAAGGCAATAAGCAGGCACTATGAAATTTATGTTTACAAGGCATTTCCTTCGCCTCCGTGCCGACCTCAAAATCATCCAAACAAACTGAACACTGCATATTATCTTTAACTGTCACAGTAGGTAATGCCTCTATTGCCTCCTTCTGTGCAGGGGGAGTACCATATCTACTTGGATCATTCTCTGCCAAATGCTGCAATAACAAATCCAGACCCGGTCCTACGAAATAATCACCTAATGAACCAATGGGAGAGTGATTCTGGTTTTGACCATTGCTCAAATCATATGAACCTTGAACAATAATAGTACGATTCAAAGGATTGATCAAAATGACGCGTTCTCTATCTCCATCTCTATTCGTATCCCCTTCAGAATTCTCTGATTCAGATGCCATTCCAGCTCGAATTCCTTGAAGCAATTGTAATATTGTTGCTGAGCTTCTCCTCCTCCTCCTCCTCATGAATGACTCAAGTTCACGGTCCAATTCACTTTCTCCTCCATGGTGCACTTCACCATCATCATTGTGGTCGTCATCTTCTTCCAACTCCATTCTTCTCAATCTTCTTCGACGACGGGGATTTCCCATCATGCCAAGTAATATCGGTGCCCAGAGGGAGAGAGCACGATCCGAACTGAAATCAGAATCAGTGTCCCTTGTGCCACTGCTCATTTCTTCTACAAATCCGCTTTGACAAAATGGACATTTGATCTCAATTTCCATTATGGGATTCACCATTTGAGAGCACATATGACACCAATACCTCGCAGCAATTGCTTCTTCCATCACTTCTGCTTCTGCCTCTACCACCAACTACCCTTTCACAGTCGTCTCTATAACAAGCAAGGCAATAACATCAACACAAATCAATCAAAAACAAGCAACTCTAGAAAAGCAAAAAACCATCTCGTCCTGCAACAACTGACATGAAAATTTTGCAATTATTTTCAGATCTAAGACAAAACGAAATTCCACCTGAAAATGCCCCAAGTGGCAAGGGAGCAGAAAGCATTACAGCAACCACATATTCCTTTACAAAACAGCTTATGAATTAAGAAAAAAAATGACGAATATCAAGATCTATCAATAATAATTAAAAAAAAAAAAACAAAGATCGCCTGGAAATAATCTTGAGCAGAAAATTAGAGAGAAAACCCAGAAAGAAATTTTATTTTTAAGTAAAACTACAATAAATAAATAAAAGTTGAAAACTTTCATCAGGAAACAAAAACCGTCTTCTTGAAAAACACCAATCATAAAACCAAATAAAAATTGAAGCATGCTGCCAGATCCCCTACAACCGGAAATTTCCCTTTTTTAAAAAAATGAAGAGCTGAAATGTTGTACTTACCAAATAGATAAGAGCCAGAAAGTTTTGGATCAAGAAATGAAAGGAAGAAAGCTGAGAATGAATATTCAAACAGCAGAATACCAGCAACAATAATTATAAATCCTTAAGGTAAAAAATTGAATATAGAAATTTTTACGAGGAACCAAAGGTAGGTGAAAAAAAACCCACAAAAAGAAAGATCTGGAATAATCGTCAGAAGCAGATAGATTGTAACATTTGACCCGGAATTACGAAAAAAATTCAACAACGAGAGTTGAAGAATACGAAGATGAGGCTATTTGAATTAGACACGCAGATAAAATTAAATTTAAATAACAAAAGAAAAAACCTCGAATAATCAAAGCAAAGATAAATTACCAGAAAGAGGAACTGAATTGTGAAATTGGTGAAGAAGAAGATACGAGTAGAATTTGTGTTGAAAATTTTTTTTAAAAAAAAAAGAGAGAATAAAAGAAAAGGAGAAAAACAAAGAGGCACCCACCAGCGCTGGAACAGCTATATTGACATTTACAGAGAGACGCATACAGATTACATACACAACTAAACCGCGTCCTTTTCTTTCTTTATTTCTTGCATTTTTGTCAGCTTTTTTTTTTTTAAATTGAATAATGTAAAGTTGTGTTAATTATTATTTCTTACATGGTAATCAATAATTATCTTGTTGATTTTTTTCCCTAAAAAATATTTATTTTTTATTTTGTTGATACGCATTGTCAAGGCGGCTAAATCAATGTCATCCCTCCATAAATAAATATGTCAAAATTAAAAAAAATTTACAAATTATAAAAAAATTAATAATTTATTTTTATTTAAGATAATACTCATTTATTTAATATTTTATAAATTTTAAATATTACAATATAAATATATTAGATGATTTTTATATATGTGAGATATTTTTATATAAATTCTTTAAAATTTATAATAGTTTAAGATTTTTACTCACTACTAACAAATGTAATTATAAAGCAACCAATATATTTAAATTATATTTTTTCTAATTGTTATTTTAAACAATAATTTTATGATAATCTGTTAGTTTTTTTATTTTATTGAATTTTTCTCTAATTTATTTTCTATAATAGGAACATTTCTAATCATGTATTTATAGAAATTGGTCACATTTATACATAGACCACTCTAATCCAATTGAGTTTCTTATTTTTTATAAAAAGAGCAAAATATACCCAGCAACCAATCCGAAGATGAATGATATGTTCTCAAATTAAAATGCATTAAAGGATTTTTGTTTTAATTTATTTAATAAAAGATAATTGACCTATTATCTACTATGTTGTCAAGACTTTTTGATTGGCCAAAATACAAATGAAACTTAAAACTTCAATTCTCATAAAAATATAGTTTATATGAGATGGGCCAAGCTGATTCTTCTTTGGACCATCTCATTTCATGCAACTCTGGAGGGTCTTTTTGATACTCCTATTTTAAGTTTGGGCCCCAAGCCATATAAGATTGATTTAGTGAGAGGTTTTGGCTTTGAGCTCCAAGACCTTACTGGTTACTGCACGTTCGGTATTCAATGAATCTCATTTGTCAAGTGTTGAATTGGTTTCAACCTTGAAGATAAATTAAACAGTCAAATTAAGCTTAATAAATTAGAATTGATTGATTACATGAAACTAAATAGAAATGTTTAACAGAGAGAGGCCCTTAATCTATACAGTGGCTTTTTGTGACAAAAACTAAGAGGGAGGTTTGCATTAAAAAGTTATTTTAATTTTAAGCTTAAACTAATAGGAGAGTGTGATTCCTAATAAAGCGGATCCTTTCCTATTTTCCGCTACCATTCGTTTTATCATTGGTGAGCAATAAATTTCATACGTAAGCATTATCCCTTGAGTTTTTTTTTTTTAATTGTTGTTGGTATTTATTTGATTTAGTTGATAGTTTTTCATTTCTTATAGTTCAATTAAATATTCATTTTTTATGTTTCGATTGTCTTGATTTACTTGTGATTTAACTTGCTCTTTCGCACAATCTCACACTATTTTTGTGAGACGATATTCGACAACCTCTCACAATTTAACACCTATCATCTAAGGTAGTTTTTTTTTTTTTAGAGAATTCGGTGATCGTTCAAATAGATATGCCAATGCCACAGCAAGAGGCCCACCTGGCCGAGTGCTTGTTTGGGTAATCAGCTACTGAACCTTATGTGGTTGACTTGTGACAGGCAAAATGATCAGCTCATTCATCTTATTTTTAATTATAGCTAGCTTTCTATAATTACTTTAAATAATGATCAAATTTATTATTAAGAATTATTAAAATTAATCATATGCAAGCAGTAGTTTCAAAATGGAAAAATTGGGATTTCTGTATTGGCTGAGTGGAGGGTGCTTAAGTTCAACACAATTTCTTGCATCAAGGCTGCCAATAGAGCTATGGATTTTCCATTTTGGATGGTAAAAAATTTGATTTATTATTATTATCCATTTAAGCAAGTCCTGTGCTTTAAAATAGGCAAGTGAGGTTCCAACTTTTTTCCATTAATTATTTTATATTAGTACAAACCCTTTTTTTTTTCTCTTTCTAGCAACTATAATCCCATCCTTTAATGATTAAACTAGACTAAATTTGTATCTCGGGATGAAATTAACATACAAATAGCTAATGTCGAATGTTATTGGGATGTACAGTGATCGTATATTCTTATTGAAAATTAAGATTTTTAATCTGACTTTTAATAGTGGTTTTGTTTGTTCAAACAATACCCATTGTGCATTTAAATCTCTGGTTTTTAGTCCTTCCTTATACCTAAGTCAGCCATCCATTTTCTAGTGGACTGTTCCTTCTTCTGAACAATTACAGAATCCTTAGGTTCATAAGATAACAAAGCACAAATGGCAGAACAGTGGATAATCATAAGATTCAAGTGGAAATGATTTATTCTGAGAGAAAAAAAAAAAGTTTCAGAAAGAGGTTGTATATAAGCATTGATGTTTAAATTGTGCTTTTGCAACCCTAGGGCATTTTAGCTGAAATAAAACGTACAATATTATATATGGCATTCATTCTTTTACAGCTTTGCGGGATAGTTAAAAGATGGAGGTATTGTTCAGATAAGGAGATTAGCTTTGCGGGATAGTTAAAAGACAGTGGTATTGTTCAGATAAGGAGATTAGCAGGTTGCTTCTCCTCATTCTCTATTTGGCATGTTATGAGGGAAGCCAATTTTATGTCCCACTTAGCATATGGTTATTCCATCGGTTCTCATGTCTTAAATTCTCCTCCTGAAGGCGTCATGGTTATAGCATGATTTTATAGGCACAACTTTTTTTCCTTTTTTTTTTTTTGTTGTGAATTTTGCTCTCCTCTACGTACCCAAAAAGAGAAAAAAGGCAACATGTTAGAGTCCTCTGCAAATCGCAAAGAAAACATTAAACATGTATTGCTTTCATTTCTTTGAAATCTTTACTTTCCTTTGTCGATCTTAATTCTGATGTTAATAATTCATGAGTTGCTATTAATCAGCTCTATCTGATTGCCTTTTTCTTTCCAACCTCATTCTGTTCTTGCAAACTTAAATTTCAATACATAAATAATTCTAATGCTCTACCTGAATCAAATTCCGAATATCCGCACAGATTGGTCACATCTTCTGGAACGTCTTTAAACAATAAACTCTAATCTGCAGCAATTCCCAATTTGAAATAAACCAATCTTCAAATCAATGTGACTCCAGGTAATGAAAACTATCTCAATTCAACTTGAACAAAAACCAGGCTCTAAAACAGAGCGATTAACCTATGATAAATTAATTTGGCATTGTAAAAAAAGGTAAATTCAGAAGCTCTTCAAATGATGTCATTGCCAGTTGGAGCTAGAGATGGCCTGGCTCACCACATGCCAAACTGAATCTTGTCTTCTTTCAATTGTAGGCTTAAATATTATGACATTGCACCAAAATTGGACCTTCCATAGACCTGCAGATAGCATCCTTTGCTGGCTATGACTCAGATGCTACCTCTCAAATAGCAAAACCAACCAAAACTTTGACATTACTATTGTATTCTTGCAGAGATAACCGAACATGTGGCTCTTTAAACTTGGTGACCGCCAGCTACCATCTTGAGGGAAGAAATGGCAAAAAAAAAAAAAAAGAAACTGTACAAGTACCACTTCTGTGCACAACTGGATTCATCAAAGAAATCAACCTCAAACATACTGCTATGGCAAGTGAATATGAACCCTGATACTTCAGAGATAACAGATCCAATTCAAATAGTTTCAGGTTTGTCATCAACAATTTCCTGCAAGAGCTAACGCTATTTAGCAAATATGTAAACTATCATGCCACAAGAATAATATATATGATTCTAACAGGGTAATTTATAAGAAATATTATATTATTTAAAATGATTTGACATCAATCAATAAAGAGATTTGAGAATAATAATTTAAAGCAAGATTCAACTTTATATTTCTTTTACTTTATGTGTATGCGTATCTTGCTATTGTAAACATTAAAAAGAATCTAAATGTATCATATGAGAATGTGATTGATAACATTTTTCCGGAAAAGAGCATAAATTCTAATATAATCAATGATAGTTTTCCCTTTGATTAATGAGCAAGTATCTTTCAAAGAAAAAGCACCTACGAAATTGATACTTCTAGTAATTTTATTGTACTATCAAATTTTATTACTTTAAACTAAGAATGTTTTGACCACATAATGGCAATTCTTCTATTTTTGTTGCATTTCGAATAGATGAATTGGTTATATGAAGGTAATTGTATTATTACCCTTGGCAAAAATAATTGTGTTCCTTGAACCAAAACTAAGGATGGTCAAGTAAAGAAATGAACATGGATACAAATGAGTTTAGCTCCACAATGTTATTCAAGAACAAGTTTGTTTTAGGCTGATTTATGTTTGTTTATATAGTCTGTTAAAATTGGACAATTTAGATTACTAGTCAACTTTTCACAATGATACAAATCCATAATTTTTAAAACAAATACGATTAAAGATTATCAAATGTCACAAAATCTTCTCAATAATAAGTCGTATATAGTTATATACCAAATGAAATTCTAGAAATAAAAATATTGCATTTGACATATAAGACCGCGAATAGAAAAGGAGATTAGTCTGAGCTCAAAGTACGAATTGGCTCATTTGCAGCTCTAACCATCTCAAATCAAAAGTAGACCCAAGGCACAAACAGGCCTCCTAAACCCATAATCAACATTCATGAGCATAGAAATCTAAAAGTACCATTATACAGAAACCAGTAATTAACAAAAGCTCATTTTACCAAAGACATAAAAGGAAAAAGCTTTATATATTAGTCGAATGAAAAAAAATAAAAAATAAAACAGAGACAAAGGAAAAAGGTGAAATACTTGCTTAGTAATTCAACAGGAAACATCAGACAAATTAAACACATATTTTCCCGCCACAAATTTCACTGGGATGGTTACATTACATATAGCAAGAAAACATAAGAAACAAGCCATAACAAAATAAGAAAATTGACAACACCTGAAGAATTAATGGAGCAACCAAAAACCTGAAATTAACTCAAAGCAAAAAAGAATTAAGATTCATCTGATTTACAAAAAAATTATATTCCCATTTGGTTGATTATAGAAACTGACATCATTGTTGAAATACATAAACCCTGTTTCACTCTCAGTTTCAGTTTTTCCTATATTGGTGAGCTAGAGAAAACATAAGAACTTCTTGTTTTACAATTGGCTCATGTTGTCAAATGACAGCATCAGGAGGAATCAGAGATATGCACTTGATTGGAAGAATTACAATGTACTTGATTGCACAACAATGAAGTTCAGATAGTCAGACAGGAAAACCAGAAAAGTTCAAGATATTTGTGTCATCATTATCAATCTAGAAAACCAACAAAGCTCTTTATATTTCACCAAAATTGGCACTAAAAATGGAACATGACATACATTTGGGCTAGTATATCCAGTTCTTCCTTAATTTTATGGTTGTCATGGTATGTATAGATTTAGTGCATTATATCATCTCTTCATATTTTCTATACTTCGTTTCACAACAAGATGGAAGTAATTTTCATCATCCAAGGACAGAAACTAAAAAAGTAAGATTACCATGTTAAGAATAACTTTATACTTCTTTCAGGCTGACAAAAATGAGAAATTGTTTTCATCTCAATATAACACAGGTATTCTTGTGTGGATCATGCCGCAAAGAAACTAAAACTATGTGTTGAATTAACTTATATCCACCAAGTCCGTATAAAGTTTTAACAGAAAATATTAGAACATATCTTTTGCTTGTAAAGTGATATGCAGTCAGCTTTTTAGGGCTATATATATGTGCGTGTAAACATACACACACATGCAAACAAAACTATATGGAACATAAGAGGCAATAATAGATACTTACATCTATATTCTGAAAAGATCTATCTATAGACACCTTCAACTGAGAACCTTCCATACTAGAGGTGGATCCATTGTCAACAATGATTGGATTTTGATCCTACAAACAAGCAAAAAAATCGTGCAAATCCATGTTAAATGAATGATCCCTTTTAAGTACAAGGGAAAAGAGATTACATGAGCTCTTAGAAACCAAAGAGCCTCAAAAATCACATAACTTTTTATCAGTGTCAAATTCCTGGTTATGTTCTGCAGTAAAAATATCTGGCAGCAGAAAAAAATTGCATATAATATAATACTACATATTCCTTGATACATGTTTATTTGAGAGATTGATATCCTACTCAAGTTTTAGCAAAACTGAAGCTACCATGTTTGCAAAATCTCAACCATTAAGAAAAATCTTATCACACAATATGCAACAACTCACTTCCTGAGAGTTAAAAAATATTTTTAATTAGTCCAAACCACATATTTTAAATTGAAGGGGGAAATGAGTTGTAATGTTTCTACAACAAGAGAGTCCAAATTCCCGTTTGAGATATGCATATAGTTTCACCTTATTTTGAGTTTCACTTTCTCATTTGTAGGTGTCCTAGGTGAAGCCATCCATTCATTTAAATATTATGTAAGAATGTAGACAAGAGTCAAACACAATAGAACAGCAGCTAAAGTCTTCTAACAGGAAGAAAATAAACAAATAAATAAATAAAAAGAATGAAATTTGGAAATGCACTCATTGAAGATCTTACAAATCCTATAATCTAAACGTACAAATACAGACACATAAGGAAAATTAAATTAATTTCCCTTGTTTGGCCAGTGTGTATGTGTGTGAGTGCACATGTATCTTCAGGAGAAAAAATAAAATAAAATCTCTATTTGATTCAACTGAAAAAAAAAAAAAGAATTATTACACAATGGAGATTTGCTCCTCTGTTTGGATGGTGTGGAGCGTTAAAGGCAGTCACTTTTATTACTTGTCTGAGCTTGTTTAGAAGAAGAGCAGAAATGGAAGGCAAATTCCTTGCGACCCACTATTTCCTCCCAATCTATTGAAATCCAGTTTAAATTAAAAATATGATCCCAGCAGGCAGAGAGGTGTTAAATTCTTCCTAAATTGCATATCAATCCAAACAAATAGAAGAAAGAGACCTCTTTAATCCTACAATTTCTTTCCTTTAGCCAGCCCTCAATTGAAAAACAGTGTAAGATGGATCTCTTTGGCAAATGATTCCAAATTTTTCAATAGAATTAAAAAGGTTCGACACGAAATAAGAAGGAAAAACAAAATAAAATCATAAGCCTCAAAAAAAAATATACAGGTCAAGTAAAACAGGAGCAAATTACATGTAGGCAAAGTATGACATACCCCACGCAAATACCTATTGTTCCGACCATCTTCAAACAGAGATGAGTAATAAGCTGGATCGTAAATGGAGCCTCCTAAAACAACATCGGAATCAGGGCATTCCCTAGCTACAGCAGGAGTTACCGGACTTAGGAAACTATTTCTCAAATCAAAATCTGGTTCTTGGGGAACAGTACTCTCTACATAAGAAACCCCCAATCTGTAAATCTGAATCCACAACAATGAGGAGGATAACCTCACAGAAAATCCAACAATTTGCATTGCTAGAGTGAGTTTCAGTGAAAAGATAAAGAATGTTCCAAAATTATCTGAAGAGATGTTCCTGGAAACAAAAAATAATGCTTTTGGTTAATAGATTCAAATAGGAATCATAACCCACATTTGTAATGAGCGCAAATTTAAGAAAATAAGGGTAAGGAGAAAAGGCTTTCATTCCAATATAATTAATGTATGGCTTATTATTAATTGAATAGAAAAGAAACTCCATCTTCCATCAAGGTAAAACCCTTGAAGTGCATATTTGCAGACAAAATTCGCTTCGAGTGATCAATAATTTTCTATAGAGTGCAAAGAAGACGTACAGGCGATGAAATTAAGAAAAGATAACAACCTCGAGAAGATGAGCAATCCTAAGAGATAATTGACTAAGAATAACAGCATTGCTCAATATTTGTAAACAGATTTATGAACACGAGCAATATCAAAAATAAATATGAGGAGGAAGTAAAGTACCAAATATCATGAGTAAAGAAAATGAACCAAGAAATGTCAAGTAAAATAGCACAGAAGAGAAGAACGGCGTAGGTACGTCCCAAACTCTGACTACTGCTCTCGATAGCAACCAAAGCAAACAATGCGATTGCTAAATTTATGAGCAACACACCGTTGTACAATGCCCCCAGGGATCCAATCAGAGCGCACCCAATCTAACAAATCAAACTAATTAAAAATTTCATTGCAATTAATTATAAATGTAATTAGAACAAAAGAATAGAGAAACCTACAGAGAGAGAAATATTGCTGGATACCTGAATATAAATGAGGATGACAGCCAAATATTGGAGCCTATCATAATCGCGAAGCCAATTCTGTATTCGATCTTTCAATTCACCACAAAACATCATACGCCTTTCCACCTCCTAATATTATTAAGTAGTCCTTTTTCTTTTCTTTTACTTTCTTTTCTTTTACTTTCTTTTCTTTTCTTTTCTTTTCTATTCTTTTCGTTTCCACCAAACAACAGAGCAAAAGCAGATGAACAGATCGAAACGGCGGGACTACATTATTGAAGGAATCACAGCCTCTCTGCTCCTTTAATTAAAATTTTTTAAAAAAATTGATTGCTTAATAAATTTTGATTTCTTAAGAAACTGAAAGCCCGTTTCGTGTCTGGCCCTCGCCACGTGTTCCTCACGTGACGATTTTGCCCCTCTCTAGGGGCTAAATGCAATTCAACCCCTAAACATTTATTTTATTTCAATTAAATACTTTTCTTTTCTTTAAATACATGATTCCCTCGTCCCCAATCAATAACCCAAATATTAATGTTACTATTACTGCTAAAAAAAAATTTTATAAAAAAAATTACAATTATATGGCTTAATTTATCACCTCTAAGTGTAGATTAAATAGTTTAATGCACCATTGCACTCGAAGGAAAGCAAAACCAAATCGGTCTAGTTGAATCAATGCATAAGATCAATTCAATTTTGATTGTGTCGAAATGGATAGGATTATTAAAGGGATTGAACTGGATTTAAAAAATTCTTTGATTTTTTAATTAAAAAAAACTAATAAAGCGAACCGATCCAAAATTTTACTATGTTGGATGAGATCGTTGCACTGAACAAAAGTTGTTTTTTATTATTTTTTATATTTAAACGTTCTTATTAGTTAATTTAATCAAATATATAATATATGATTTAAACTTAATTGCAGCAACTAATTAATTGATGGTGAGAAATGTAATAAATTTTTCAGTTAAGCAACTAATTAAAGTAAGAAAAAAAGGCTATGAGTTGCAAGGAAATGGCTGATTTTGGTGTTCTTACTTTTAGTTCCAGTTCCATAAAGCTTAAAAAGACATTTTCTTATTGCTAGGAGCTAGTAAAGAGGTGTTGGAAGTTCATCTGGAGGGAGAAGACAAGCTTAGAGAGTTAAAGTTTTGGATAGGCTTCATCCTAGGTGAAATGTTTGTACATAACCATATTTAATCTATTTAATCTTACAAAATTATATATTTGCATGTGAATCGAATTTCATTTGGTTTGAGACGGAGTACCTTTGTCGTATGGTTTTAGCATGTTATGGTTATGATTATGAGAATCATGGATGATGTACGTTATGAAATGGTATGTGATAAGAAAAAAAAAACAATTAAGCCCATTACTCTGACTAGGACTAAAGCTATGAGAGATAACATGTCATTGAGGGAAGATTAGTATCAGATGACCTAAGTTGGTCCCATTCGAGATTCTTTGATACCAGGATTAAGCCAAATGTGTTTCCCTTAGTGTTTGATATATGCACACTTTTTTTTTCTTAGACAGATATTCTGAGAAGCTCAGACATATGTCCTAAGGGCTCAGGTGAGAGCTGTAGATTTCTTATATCTAATTTAATCTAGTTATGAGTAAAGCGGGCAAGAAAAAAGGTAATTAATAATTTTTGTGTGGTATATATTTATATGTTTAATGGTTGTTTACATTGTTATGTTATGAATATTTGAGTAGTGTATTGAGAACGTTGATGCATGACATCATAAATACATGGTATGTTGTATGTGCAGATGGAAAGGTAAGGTATATTGGTATAAAAGTAAGGGCATCATGCATTTCGTATATGTATATTGTTCTTTGCATATTATTATGTACCACTAAGTATTAGGTTGCTTAGTAAATGAATGTTCTCATGCACAAGTTCGTAGCCTAGGTCTTAATCAACAGAGGAGGACGCTCAAGAGCAGAGTCAAGGATATACACTTGAGGTGGGTGATATAACTATTGTATTTTATTATTTTTGTTGACTTGGGTAGTTATAGATCTACATGTTTTTATTTTCAGAGCCATATAATTTTATAACTATTTGTTTTGTAAAACCGTTGGACTAGTGTATTGCCCGTTTGTTATTTGTATTTAAGTCTTTTATAGACATTTTATGATTTTTATAAGTCATCATGGTCATGGTGCAACAATATTTTGATTTATGACATTTTGAAATCATATACATCATAACATTCTTTGGTATAATTGGGTTTATTCCTAATTATATCGAGTGATATTACATTTAGTGTTATCAGAGATTAAGTTTAAGCGGTTTTGAACCTAGGTAGGAAAGGTTGTATCATATGTATGAGTGTTATCCTATATGACTCTAATGTTGGCTATTCTCTGTCAATGTATAGGTTAGAGATTGGGTATAAAAATCATACTGCAAGATGTGGCTAAGAGTAATAGTCCATCTAACGTTGAGGCTTAGAATATGCAGAGCCAACCTAGTGTTTGTTGGCATGATGTTAGTCCTCCTCCATAGCAGCCATTAGTTGGTTCAGGGAATCTGTCTTAGGATCTATTAATGCAAAACCTAGCAGCTCTTTTGTATCATCTAGTAGAGGTTATGCTACCACCTCCACCTCCTCCTTCCCCACCACTAATACCTAGGGTTCAAATTGATAGGCTAAGGAAGTATGAAGCCACAGACTTTACAGGTAAGATTGAGGATGACCCACAACTATAAAGTTTTAGTTGGAGAAGACTGAGAGGGTCTTTAAGGAGTCGAATTGTTCTGAAGAGCGTATGACTAGGTATGTTGTGTCACTCTTTCAAAAGCATGCCTACGATTAGTGGAAGTCAATTCTACAGAAGGCCCAGATTCTAAAGTCGCTTACTTAGGATTTCTTCACAGCTGAGTTAAAAAAATAGTATGTGCTTATACATATGAGAAGAAACAAGAGTTCTTGAATTTACAATAAGGGAATATGATCGTGGTGCATAAGAGAAAGTTTACCCGGTTGAGCAAGTATGTGATCGGTATTATTGGAGATGAGGCAGACAAATATCATCGATTTGAGTACGGTCTGAGAGATAAGATCAAATTTCACGTGATTTCACAGCAGCTTAAAGACTTTGCAAAGTTGGTATTTTCTGCTATTACGATCGAAAAGAGATTTAATTTGAAGAAATTAGAGGAGTCATCTAGGAGAGACTTAAGGGGACCATCTTTCTGTACAACACAGACCTTGAGCAAGAAGGCTCATACCAATTCCAAAGGACAAGGCCAGAATCAGAGTTAGTCGGGGTTTACTAGACGTGCACCATCATCTAGAGTCGTTTCTACAGCTTCAAGTAGCCAAACACAGATGCGGAGAGAGGCAACACTAGAGTATGCATCATGTGGTCGAAAACACAAAGAAGAATGTTGGGGACCCTTAGAGGCTTACTATAAGTGTGGATCTCGAGACTACTACCAGAGAGATTGTCCATTACAGATAATTGAGGCACCCGCTTAGACTCAGAGTTTAGTACCAACTCAGGCTAGAGGACGAGGTCAAACTCGTTTTGATATAGGTGTTTCAAGTCAAGTTGTTTCTGATATGGTGGAAATGCTAAGATCAAACAGGGTGCTAGCAAGAGTCTACACTATAAAAGCCATAGAAGAACAAGAGCCTACAAATGCTTATGATGGTATGTTTTCCCTTCATAGTTACATTTTTCCAGTTATTCAACTAGAATAACCAAGTAAATTTTGCTGATGAAATTTATTTTAGGGAGAAAAAATATAACGTTGTATATAGGGTCTATAAGATATGTAAATAATTGGTGAGAGTTACGAGTTAAAAAAAGTATTAAAAATATTTTAAAGTTATTAATTTTGATGTTTCAAATGTTGGATCTTTAGTGAACAAATCATGAAGATTAATCATGATTGTGAATGAGGGAATCACATCCGTGAAGGATGAGTCACGGCTGAATCCTGAGCAGTTAGGGTAGGTGAGACAACTACGATTTTCTCTCTCTACCATCTTTTAAAATTTGTTTCTCACTCCTTGTTAGCCAACCAAACACATCACCTTCATTCCCTTTTATCACCAGAAATCCTTCTTCTCCATTTTTGTAGCTTTAAAGACCTAGTTTAATAAGAGCAAAGTTAGAAAAAATAGTGAAAAAGAGATGGTTGTGAGTTGCAAGGAAAAGGCTGATTTTGATGTTCTTACTTTTGGTTACAGTTTCAGAAAGCTTAAAGAGACGTTTTCTTGTTGTTAGGAGTTGGTAGAGGTGATGGAAGTCCATCTCAAAGGAGATGACAAGCTTAGAGAGCTAAAGCTGTGGATAGACTCCATCATAAGTAAAAGATTTGTGTATAACCACATTCAAAACTTTAACTTGCATGTTTTTGTATTGTTTGTCTTGAATGCATATTGTGGGTGGTTTTTAGGGTAAGATAGGGACATGATTTTAGGTTAAATGCATTTAGAGATATATTGTGGTTGATAGGTTGAGGTGGTAGATTGAGATGTTAAATGGATTACATTGATAAATGTTATTGGCATGATATATGGCTTGTATACATGTTAAAGTGTTGATAGGGTGATTGACATTGGTCAATTGTAAAGATCCTTACATGTGAAAACGGTATGAAATGGTGTGCTCTATTTTTTAAAAAGATTTTCAGATTTACGGTATGGAACTAGTACTTCACAGACGTCAATGTTGTGAAGATAAGTTTTGTTATTAAAGCAGAATCATTCACGAGTAGCTTCACGGTTGAGATCATGGCCATAAATATGTGTTGATTCACAAGTGAATTAGCACATTTGATTCACAGATAAGATACCCTTAAAGAGGTTCTTCACCACAGTGAAAGTGTTATCACGGATGTGAATCTGTTTAATCTTAAAAAGTTATATGTTTGCATATGAATCGAGTTTGATTTAATTTGATTTGAAGTGGAATACCTCTGTCATATGGTTTTAGCATGTTATAGTTATGATTATAAGAATTGTGGATGATGTACATTATAAAATGGTATGTAATGAGAAAAAAAAACAGTTAAGTC
Source organism: Triadica sebifera (assembly GCA_023653625.1). Taxonomy (NCBI): domain Eukaryota; kingdom Viridiplantae; phylum Streptophyta; class Magnoliopsida; order Malpighiales; family Euphorbiaceae; genus Triadica; species Triadica sebifera. The sequence goes on from CM042907.1 coordinate 30,278,116, forward strand.
CATTACTCTAACTAGGATTAGAGCTAGGAGAGATGACATTTCATTGAGGGAAGATTAGTAACATGTGATCTAGGTTGGTCACGTTTGAGATTCTTTAAGGCTAGGGTTAAGTCAGGTGTGCTTCCCTTGATGCTTGATATGTGCATATTTTTTTCTCAAACAGGTATTCTAAAAAGTTCAAGCAAGTATTTTGAGGGTTTAGATGTGAGTCGTAGATTACTCATATTCAATTTATCCAGTTATGAATAAAGCATGCAAGAAAAAATGTAATTAATAATTTCTTTGTATAGTATATACTTATATATTTAATGATTGTTTACATTGTTATGTTATGCATATTTGAGTAGTGTATTGAGAATATTGAGACATGACATCATAAATATATGGTATGTTGTATGTGCAGATGACAAGGTAAGACATATGGTATAAAGGTAAGGGTATCATGCATTTCGTATATGTATGTTGTCCTTTGCATGTTGTTATTTACGACTAACCATTAGGTTGTTTAATGTATGTGTGTTCCCATATGCAAGTTTAGAGCCTAGATCTTTATCGATAGAAGAGGATGCCCAGGAGCAGAGTTGAGGACATAAACTTGAGATGGGTGATACAACTATTGCATTTTGTTATTTTTGTTAGGTTGGGCAATTATAGATGTACATGCTTTTATTTTTAGAACATAATTTTATAACTATCCGTTTTGTAAAATCATTGGACTAGTGCATTACCCATTTGTTATTTGTATTTAAGTCTTATATTGACATTTTATGATTTTTATAAGTTATCATGACCATAGTGCATCAACTTTTTGATTTATGGCGTTTTGAAATCATATGCATTGTAACATTCTTTTATATAATTGGGTTTATTCCTAATTATATGGAAAGGTGTTACATTTGGTATAGTTCATTTTAAGCTTGATGAATGAGTAGTTACTCTAATTTAATTTTGTTCCAAATTTATCAATATAGCACAAAAATAAAATATAATTTTACATACTTGACAATTTTTATGCTTTTTTTATATAGTGGTTATAAAATTAGGTTAGATAGTGAAGGAATTCAAGAGGAAAAGTTAAAAACATTTTTAAAATGGAAAAGTTTGGAAATAATATAAATTTTTTTAGTAGGAATATATTTGTGGATATATTAATTTAGTTATACATTATGAAATTAATTTATTTAGATCCAATTGAAGGATATAGATTAAAAAAGGACCTAATTACTCATTCCAGAAAAGTAAAAGGTTATGCAATTTGACATCATAACATAAACATAAACTACTACTACAAGTATTTGACCATTAGACTGTATAGGCTTTGAATTCAAAAAACGGTTGTGCTTCACCTTTTTCTACCTTATACACTGCCTTTTCTTGAAGCTCTCACTAAGACATAAGTCACTTTGTTCGCATTCCTCCTCACCCAATTCACAACCCCAAAATACATGTTTTTACAATTCAAAACAATAAATCCTAACTCTTATAAATCTTTGTTTGAAGCAGAAAGGGAATAATACAAACTTTGGGCATCCACTTCAATAAATATAAGATGAGATAAGTAACTATTGCTAAGGCATATAAAAACACTACCAATAGCAAGAGCTTCGCTTATCACTGCAACTACACAGCCCAGAAAAAATACCTGTAAAGCCACCATTATTGTTGCTCATCACTACAATAAAACCACCATTTTTTCAAATCATTAAAGACTGTCTCATCCACATTGCATTCCTACTATCTGGTTGGAGGTCTTTGTTAAGACAACATTGCGTTTAAAACTGCAGTATCCCCTCCACTTCGCATGGATCCATATTGAGTTGCCATGTGTCATTCCTGCAAATGAACCATCAAACCAACCAAGATGTCATTTGGGGATTGAAATTGTTGTTTCCAAATCAGAACATTTTGTGAACTCCAAAGCAGTTAAATGAGGAAACAAAATTTCTTCACACAATCCTGAGTTTGAGAGTTGCAAGCCAATATAAAAATTTGACATAACATCAGTGTCCAACAAACTCAACATTTGAGTTCCATATTATCCCAAATTAACAACCTTGTCCTTTGAGTAAAAAAACAACATGGCAAATATCTTATGCTTCTCCACAAATATTGCAACTAATATTGACAAGGACACCTCTTTAGATAAGTCGAGTTTTTATTAGTAAGAGATTATGACCACTAGCGTGAATTGTTGGCCAAGGTATGAACTTTCTCATGAAATTGACCGTGAACACTACTGGAAGTTTTTGCTACTTAAGGCTCAATATTTGATGTGTTCTTATTTAATATAGTTTTTGTTCATTTTTTTTTATGTTTTAATTATAGATTTTATCATGTTTAAGTACTTAGTAGTTTTATTTTCGTGTTTGCAAGGAAGTATGAAGAAGAGCAGAATGGAGTAAAGACCTTCACATATGTGAGGAGGTGTCACGTGCGTAAAGGGAAACTTTAAGCCAAGCCCCTCATGAATGTGATGAGCTATCGCAGGTGTCTTCCACTTTTATCGCTGGTGCAAGGATTTGATTATGAGCGCAAAGATCCTGAAGCCCGACCTTTTCTTAAGGGAGTGTTGATTCGATGTAGGCACATCGCTTACATATCTCTATTTTTTTTCACGCACGTGAAGAATCAGAGTGCGCATGAGGAACGTTGAACTAAAGAATAAGCTTGTCATGCATGTGAAAGTGTATCACATGCATGGTGCCCCTTTTAGCTGTAGAGTCCAGTCGATAATCCAACTTTTATTTTAATCAAGTGAAATCCAGAATTTGAAGATAAATATCGATTTGAGAATTAACTTTATGGGAGATTATCTTTTAAATACCGAAGAATTGTATCTTTAGAGTTAAATTTCAAGTAGAACTTTTTAGATTATAAATTTTAGTTTTGTTTTACATTATAAGGAGACACACAGATGCAGAGAGACAAGGAGACACAAAGGTTATGGAGTTCATGAGAAGTTTAGTAGAAATCTTATTGAATTCTCGGGTATTTTTTTTATTTTTATTTTCTTTGATATTTAACTTAGTCATCAAAATAGACATAACCATTGTGATTAAGATGTTAGGCTAAATGCTTTAATGAGTGCTTAGTGAGCAACTCCAGTTTGTATGACTTCTTTTTATCTTTTCAGTGAATGAATGATTATCTTCAGTTTCAATTGTGATTATTAAGTTTTCAATCTGATAGTTGATTGAACACCAATTATTCAATTTTAAATGGACATGTTAAGGCTAACTTATTAGACGAACCATCTATAATTTAACCTAAAAACTGCACTGAACACTAGTTAATTCATTAGCATGATTAATTGGTGCCTTAAAGGCGAGAGCCATAAAATCTAGAGTCATTAGTTCTTAATTTGTTAAAGGACATGCAAATTATAAGTTGTGAGCTAAGTTACTATTTCTTCTTTGATGAATTTTCTTTATCACTTTCTACTGCAATCTTAGTTATTAATTAGTTCTCTTGTCTTAACTTAATCAATTTAACATACTTGGTTAGAGTGTTTAGGATTTTAATTCACTGTTAGTTGGTAATTTAAAGTTAATTAAGAATCTAAGCCAACAAGTTCCTTGAGAGATCGACCTCGGGAGTAATTTGCTAGTCTTACAGTTGACTTGCGCACTTGTAAGTATACTTTAAGTGTCATATCCGTTAATTAAGACTAAAGTCACGCGAGTTGTTAAATCGACTCGCCGGTTTGACAGAAGTCTAAATTTGTATTTTTATCGAAAAATAATGAAAATAATGGTAATTAAGTATGGAAAATATCTAATAAAGTGTTCAAAATATTTAAAGATGTTAAATTTCGGTAAAGCACTAAATTGTAATTTTTGAAAAGTTTAGGGGTCAATTTGCAATTTATCAAAAATTGGAGGATTTAAATTGGATAATTATAAATTAAATACATGATTGGGACATTAAACACATGGGAAGGGGCTGGCCACACCAAGTGGCATACATTAAGTGGACAATTAACATACACCAAGGGAGATGAATGCATTAATGAAGACTTCTAGAATTTGGCTTAGGTGTCCCATAATTATGTAGCTTGTCTTTATTCTCTTAATTGTTCTTTCATCTCTTCATATCTAGAATTTTCTATCTTTCAATTGCCTCCCACGTTTCTTGAAGCCCAATACACCAAGTGACAAAGTTTAATAAGCTAAGGAAGATACATGCATATAACATTAATGAAGGTTTCTAGAATATGGCTTATGTGTCCTCCATCTTAATGACTTTTGTCATTTTGTTCTTGATTGTTTCTTCTTCTTCCTTATCCATTTTTATTGGGGAAAATTCTTCCTCTCAAACCAGCCCACGTTTTTCCCTTGGACAGCCATAACCAAACATTGTTCTAAGAAGAGAAAGTGAGAAAAAGAGAGAGAAAGACATGGGAAATTCCATTTTCATGCCTAAGGAAGCTTAGGAGAGTAAGGAAAAAGAGAAAAATTAGGGTTTATGAGGTTTTAATAATCTGATTTTAAATTTTAGGAACTCAAGTTAATAAGGAACTAGATCAAGGGAGCAAAGGAAATGAGAAAGAAAAGTAAAGAGAAAAAAAAGAGAAAAAAAAAGGTTTGTGCATAACCTAAGGCAATAGCCTATTTTATTTTATTTTATTTATTTTATTTGCGTGATTTAATTATTTGGCATGTTGATGATTCTGAATTGATATTATTTTGTGATGAAAATCTTGGGGATGCATGTTTGCTAGACTTAGGATTTAATTTGGTAAAAATTGAATGTGATTATCTTGTATGTTCCTTGCTGGAAATTGATGAGCAGTATTCACTTAAACAGTTATAACTTATTATCTGGAACTCGGTTTTGTATGTTCTTTATTGGGTTTGAAAGATAAGACAAAGAGATATAACTTGCATTTAGACTATAAAATCTGAATAGGTCTATAATTATCCAGAAAAATACATAAAGCTCGGACATAGAATCTGTCCAGAAATTCTGGGCAGAATTGTTAATAATGAGCAGTAAGTACTTAAACTGTCATAACTTGAGTTTTGGAGCTTGGATTTATGTGTTCTTTGTTCTTTATGAAAGCTAAGACATAGGGATAACATTGTTATTTAGACCATAATATCTGAATATGTCTGTAATAGTCCAGACAAATTCATAAATGTTAGACTTAGAATCTGTCCATAAAATTTTGAGCATTATTATCAGTGACCAGTTAGTGTTAATATTATCGTAGCTTTTGATACAGAACTCAGAATTAAGTGATTCAAGTTGAATATGAAAGCTCCAATCCATATCTAAAATTTGTATGAACATCATGTAATTAAATTCAGAATAGAACGGGTCCAAAATAGAGGACAGAATCTGTCAGTGGCAGGACAACATGTGAATTGAGGAATGAAATGAGTAAAATGATGAGAACTTTATTATATTATGTAAATATTATTTTAATTGAGTGATTATGTGATTATTTTGAGATATTATATGCATGAAAAGTAGTAAATTAATTGTTATGAATTTTAATGAAATTGTATAAGCCCTAGAACACCTAACTAGAACCAACTTAGGATAGTTTGACATGCCAAATAGGGGGGAGTATGATGAAAATGATTAAATCCATTAATGGTATGATTATCTACGCCGGATTTGACAATGTTATCTACGCCGGGTTTGACATTGTTATTTATGCCGGATATGACATTATTATCTACGCCGAGTTTGGAACGGTTATCTATGTCGAGTTTGATACGGTTATCTATGCCGAATTTGACACTTATATGCGCACGTCATATTGCCCGGGTGGCACTCCTAAGTGCCTGGATGGCAACTCCGTTATCCTATTCAGTGGTTCATAGGTGTCCTGGGTATAAATGAAAACATAAATAAAGAAGTTATGGGACATAAAAGAATTATTGAAAGTAAAACGGGAATTATGATTTGTGACATGGATAATAAAAATGGAATTATGAATTGTGGCATGGATAAAAAGAAGGTTTAGTGTTATACAATAAGGTGGTAATAAAATAAATAAGTATGAGATAACATAATATAATTTGATGTCTATACATGCTAGAATACCATGATTTGCATGAGAATGATGATTTGATTATGTTAAACAAAATGAGATACAATAAATTGATGTTATGCATACTAGAATATTATGAAATGTATGTTTGCATGATTTGATCATAAATTTTTATATGACAATGCATATGACATTAAAAATAGTTTATTACCTTATCTATATGCACCACTAAACAAAGAGCTTAGCCTGATAATAACTCGTCTTTACTGTATACAGTCGTCCTGCTTTGCAAAATGCCAAATCAATCTATCTTCTCTATTAAACAAATTTAATGGGATGCCAAAGATAATTATACCTTTTTCATCCACAAGTAAATCACTCACCAAGTCCTTTCTCCAACAATCAGAATCATTATTTATCAAATCATTGACCCATAAATTCTCATAGCCCTCATTTACAAAACTTTGGACCCTAAAGCCATTACTCCTAGGTAACTACGCATCAGACCACACCTTAATTTTGGAACTCCTCCCTACTTTCCATCTTCGAAGAACAAACTGAGTATCCATTTAAGTCTTCCAATTATAACTCGGATTTCACCCTTTTTTAGCAGTTAGAAAATCCCTAATAAGGAAATATTTAGCTTTAAGGATTCTATGCAGTAGACTATTAAAATTTTACATGATCTGCCCTCTATGTTCAACCAACACAGCAAGATTAAAAGCTTGCAAATCTCTGAACCCTATACCACTAACCAATTTAATAGAAGTCATTTTCTCCCGGGATAGCGAATGCATATGCCTCTGGTTGTCCGGCTTCAAACTCCACCAAAACGAGTTCATCATTTTTTGCATCTCATCAAAAAGAGAAGTAAGAATAATAATAAAAAAAATACACTCGTGCAATAAGATGGTATATCCAGAGCCATATATTTTAGTAAAATTTCTTTATTAGCTCTAGATAAAAGTTTACCAACACATTTATCAATTGTTTAATTTTTGGAATGAGAACATCAATAGTGTCAAACAAGGTAGGAAAAGTTCTATTATTAAGTCAACTGATGCAACTACTCACAACATCATTACCTATAACATTCCAAAATTTATGGAAAAAAGTCAAGTTCATCCCTTCTAGTCCTACGTTTTTTATTTGGATGTATTTGAAACATTGTTGTTTTGAATTCCAATTTAGTGAAGGGAGCTTCCAATGCTGTATTTTTGATATCCAACACAATCTTATCCACTTTATTCAAAATCTCATCACATAAAAATGACATACTCATCTTCATATATAAAGTATTAAAATAACCAAGAACAACATATGTTATATCATCTTGATTTTGATATAAATTCCAACTAGCATCCATAAGAGTCTCAATTTTATTAATTTTCTTTATAGTATTAGCAACGACATGAAAGTACCCTGAGTTGATGTCCCCATAGTGAAGCCAAAAGGATTTCGATTGTTCTTGGCAATATACATTTTCTTGCCCAATTAACAAATTCAACTTTTCCTGTAACTGAAATAAAAGGCCCAATTGATTGGCTATCATTGCTTGTTTGAAACTCCCCAGTTTGACATATCACATGTTTTATTTTCTCACAAAAATTCCCATGAATGTTGTTGTTGCATGCTTGCAATGCTTTACTACAACCTGTAATTTTATCTAAGACTGGGATATTACCACCTGCTACTAACTACTACTAGCAACCTCTCCAATATCATGTTGTAAAAGCCAATCATTTTCAATACGAAACCTTTTAGTCTTAGTTCTACTTAATTCACTCCCCAAATCCAAGAAAATATGTGTATGATCCTCGACACTACCAAATTATGAAGCACACAATCTTGAAACCGATGACCACTCACTATTTGCAAAAACTGTTTCTAATTTCTCTCTCACCTAGTAAATCGTTCCTCGATCCCTTTCCTAAATATAAGAGTAAACTTGCAATAGAATATCATATATATTACAAGTTTCAATTGTGTTTTTAAAGCCATCAAACAAATAATTGAAATGAGTAGCCCCTCCACATATGTGCTTACTACACACTAAATCATTAAAAACCCCTATACATAACCACCAAAAAGAGTTACCTATAGCGACAGAGTGCAACAAACTCCACAATTCCTGTCTTGTCTTTCAGAAAAACCATAATTGCTCATAAGTCTCTAACTACCAATGTCATTATCTTTAACAACCATGTCAATATGATTTTGGGAAAAATAAACAATATATATTAATATTTTTTATACCACAATACTATTAGAGAGGTGCCCTAAAATCAATCACTTTAGGTATTTGATATACTCATTTATTATTAATAAAATACATTTTCATTATATTGGAGTTCATTCACATTTAAATTGATTTAGATCTTAAATCGTTTAATAAAATCTTTAGTATATAACACAACATAAAAGAAATTATGATAAAATCAATATGGTGATATTTCTATAATGTGGAATTGTGTTCATACCTAAATTATCTTTAGTTATAGGATTAATAAGATATTATATTATTAATCCCAATAAATTATCACATATTATACTCATTGACTAGGTCAAACAGTTGATCTCATAAGCAAAAGATATGAGATGTTTAGAGTTAACACGTGAATGTTTATTAAAGTAGCCAAGTATACTGAATGACCTGCTATGAAACAATTACATGAATATATATTCAATGTCAGTGATAGTCTCATTATAACAATGGTGCAAGCTGTAGGTCCCAAATTAGTTTTGTCAACCTCTAAAATCAGTTTTGTCAAATAAATCAATCTTTTATTTGCAACAAAAACTTCAAACAAATTAAAAAATAAATAGGTTTTTACTAAAATGTTTTTAAAAACCTTTTGATATAAAAATCAAATTTGAGACTTTTCAGCAAATCAAAATATTGAAGTTGAAAATAAGAAAATGGAGAATAACTTGACACATTTGAATTTATTGTAGCTCGGCTCATTCCCTATATTTACTCATTAAGACACAATCTTGAGAGTTTTCCTCTACTAATAATTTTTTGAAGGGCAAGAGTTAAGTCAATTACAGCCCTAAAGTTCTACTTAACTCTTTCAAATCTAAACTCAAATTTTTACAAAGTAAAACTTAAAAATACTTGATTAGTTTTTATCTCAAAAGTGCTAATAACTCAACAACTAACTTTTAAAGCTTTAACTTGGAAACTAATTCAGAAATAAACTCTTCACAAACTCAAAAGATGATTTACACAGTGAAAAACTAAAGCCAAATAAAAAATATATAAGAATGAATCTCAATTTGGAAGGAAAATTATTTAAGTGGAGTAAGACAATTTTCTCTTGTAAAATCTTTGATTTTTCAATATTTAAAATATTCTTCTAACAAATATTTATAATTTTGATGTCAAAAACTAGTTAGTAGAGATATATTTTCGTTTTATAAAAACTAATCATTATTTTATCTTTTTGTAAAATCTGTCAGTTATAAAATTAGAATATTTTGCTAGAATAATCTGTTAAAAACTATTTTCCTGACTAGTAAAAAATACTTTATTTTAAAAACCTTTATTATTTGAGTTTTACTTTTAGACACCAATCAATGTGACTTTACATTAATATCCTAATACATCTTTTTCATGTACCTATGTCTATTTTTTGAATGTTCACTTTGCTTCCAACTTTTTTACATTAAAATATGAAATTACAACAATAATAATATAACAAATTATATCACTTCAATCATAGTTTTAAAATCATCAAAACAAGAAATTGTAGCTTTTGAGCTAACATTCTCCCCCTTTTTTTATGATGACAAAACCTTAATTATGTTATTTAGAATTTATACTATGTTAGTACACAAAAATCTCTCATTTAATATATGCATAGGGATGTAAAGAAAATTTCAGTAAAATATCTATAAAATATATGCACTTTCATTCAAATACTAGAATCTAAATTCTATCAAAATATCACTTATAAAACAAGAAGCATTTTGCTAGAATTCAACTGTTTTCATGCAGTCTCAATCAATTCAATTAAATCCAATTTAAATCATAACTTGTTTTAGCATAATATCACATAGTCAAATTGTGCACACTTTTAATTTCAATCAATAATCCACAAATCTCTCCTTTTTTTGTCATCAATCATAAAGGGGTTTGCACACATATACCACAAACAAAATAACTTCACATCATGTTCAAATTTTCAGATAACTTCTCATAAAATGAGTCCCAAAATGAGTGTCACAACAGTTTAATAAATCAAATCACACATTCAAAATATCAGTCCAAATCCAAATTTTCAATATTTTGAAAATAAGTGCAAAATAAATTTATCATATTTCTTCTATCACAAAGAGTTATTAAAATTCAATTCCAGCATATCAACATTTAAATTTTAAGCATATTCACTTTTCATAAAAGAATTTTAGTCATCCAACATATAAGTTTAGATCTCAAATATATTCATCATATGAATATAACATATAAGCTTTTAAACATTCAATCTACCACAATCATATTTCAATATCCATCAAGTATCCAATTATGTCATTCATGTTCAAATGTTCAAATCCAATAAATATTCAAAATAATAGAATATCCAGATTTATTTCCAATTTCAAATATCTAAAAAGTTCTTAAGTTCATAATTTATATCATTGCAATACTAGCAAAATCATTTTTCACAATCAAATAAAGTTCATCATGACTAAATATTCAGATAAATTTGCAAAAAATAGCCCTAGAATCTGTCTTGCAATAGTATTCACACACTTCTCACAAATTATTGAATACAAGTCACATATTCAAAGATATATATATATATATATATATATATATATATATATATATATCAAAATTTCATACTATCAAATATTTTTCCTTTGTCCATCACAAAGAGTTATAAATCCTCAAGATAGATAAGTTCAATATACATTAAAATAGGTTCATTATAATACATGCACATCCAAATCTAAATAACTATTTTAGTTTTCAAACATATTGAACATATGAATTTAATTTGTCAACAAGGTTCAATTTCAGCAAAGCAACATATAAATTCAAATCTCAACATATTCACTATGTAAATCCAACTTGTAAGATTTTAGCATCCAACTTGTCTTTATAACATTTTATTTAAAAATTTGACCATTCCAATCCAACCTATCATAATACTAAACATAATTATCATTAAGCATTTCAAGCCAATAATATCTATAGCAAACATAACCAAAACCAAGTCAAAAGTTCAAGATACTTTAACCAAGCACCAAAAATATTTCAAGATCATGTTCAAAATCAAAATATCAGTTATTTAATATAAAAAATCAACCTAATTAAGCATCAAATATTTCTCATCGTTTTAGTTCAATTCTTGAACATAAATATATCATCATCATAAAGAAACATTCAACCATATCCAGGCTATTATATTGCTCAAAAATAATCATTACCAACATTAAGCATTACAATCCAACAATTCAGACTAATAGTTCAAAGGTTATGCATATAAAAAAATTTAAGAGTTCAATCATTACAAATTGAATTCCCATATCAAAATATCAACTCATATTCAATTTTAAATATGCAAATAATTCAATCTTAAAATCAGTCTCAAAATGACAAAACTCAATTTCACGGTCTAAATATAATCCAACCAATCCATAGATTTACAATTCTCATATATTTTCTCAATGCCTCATTTGGAATCTTAAATATAAATGCTTGGTTTCATTTTCAAATCAAATTTCTTTTCTTTCAAACTAATTTTCAGTTTAGTTTGGCATAAAAAATTTTCTAATAACAGATATTTTAATTTTAATCAAATTATTAAATTATATATATATATATATATATATATATATATATATATATATATATATATATATATATATATATATATATATATATCAATGTAACTCCAGATTATAGACATTCCATATTTTCAAGGATATTAAAAAATTCACAGTAGCTCAAAAACACAATCGAGTTACTTGAGTTTATAATCACGAGATATTAGGCTCTCTAGATTCTTCCATATAATCTTCTCAATATTCTTATTAAATCATTAAACCACAAATATTGAAGGCTATAAATTATCCTTCCTTTCTAGAATCTATTGAGGTAAACAAAATCCAAACTCTTCAACAAAAATATAGAGGTACTTGCTCGATTATAGACATACTCATTATTATTTTGGGTGGCCTTCTATAGATCCCCAACATCTAAGCCTTTTTCACTATCCAATTTAGAGAATTTTCATGGAAGTCGCTGTTGGGGTTTGTTCTGATTTTGTGAATAAGACCCATCATGCTTGCTTGTTGAAGAATCACTGTTGTTTGAGAGTTGCTCAATTGTTGCTGGTGTCGTTGGATGAGGTTGCATCACTGTTGTCTGAAGAGGAGTAGGGAACTAGTTGTGTTACCATTGAAAGATGTCTCAGGCGCTGGTGTCGCCACCGATAGGAGTAGATTTCAGTTTTCATGGATAATCAGAGTTGCTGTCGGTGTTACGGGTTGACGCCTCGTCATCCTATTTCTCCTTTTTTTTAATGGAGAACTAGATGTATCTTGGATTTTGATGAGTAAGGGTCGATTTTCATAATGAATATGAAGAACATGTTCTTGTGAGGGAAAAGTGATGTTTTGAGAGAGAAATTTGAAGGAGGAAAATGAGTTTTAAATTAGAAAGAAAGAAATATTGAAATAATGTGTCAGAGGACTTTGAAAAAATGTGCTCCCATATTTTTTTTAGTCTTACAAATTTTTAAAGAAATTTTCTTAAACAATGATATAAAGTTTTACTCTCAAGTCATTGTCACGTTTTTTAAGACAAAAATCATACTTTTTCATGAAATTCTCTGAATAAAAAAAACATTTGCAGAGAAAGAAAATACAAGTAGGTGTTTCAGTGAAAAAAAAAATAGGCATTAGAGATTTCAACTATCCAAATTACGAGATTACCCTTATTTTAAAAAATTTACTCATCACACTAGAAGATAAAATAATAAATTTTGAAAACACATCCACTATTTTAGGATTTGCATTTCTCGAAAAGTTAATCTTTGTCATTGAAGAATTTTTTTTGCAGAAAGAGGTGTTATGCATGGCGTGTTGTAGTGGAGGAAAATAGGGAAAGTAGATCTTGGCTAGTCAAATGACATAATTGTCCCTAATTTTAAATTTATATGCTTTAAGTACAAAGATAAATTTGTAAAATAATAAATATTAAAATTTAAATTCAAATATCACAATAGATATTTAAGAATCGCACCAAATTAGAATTCCATATCAAAAAGTATTCTAACATACCAGTATTTTCAAAAATATGCAGAATCATAAAAATATGCACAATAATTAAATTTTACATATTGCATATAATTTTCACTCAAACATTTAGAAGATAAGTTATCTGGAATACTCAACAGATTAAAATAATTTTGGTGCAGTATTCATATCAAAAATCCTTCACATTTTGCAAAATTTTCTTTTGAATGTAGTTTTGAGCCATAAATATACTCATGTCATATATCTTCAGCAACCACTATCAAAATAATAATTGATCATATTTGAATTGCTCTTTAAATAAATCTAGACAAATTAAGTTGATTTTGGTACCCATTTTAATATGAGTCCTTAATGGTTCGTAGATAAAAATAAATTTTCCACTTTTTGATGACTTATTTGTAAAGAATACTTTTTTTTTCACAATCCATATGTTTTTTTCTCATGAACATTGTTTCTTAAATAGCAATATATAGAAATACGACTTTTTTTATTGCAATAAAAGCTTGTGATGTGAGGAAAAAGATGTAAAATTGTTTTATCAAAATATGCATCATCTTTAACATATTTTACAAAATCATCAACAATAGTCCTTTTATCTTTTCCAAATATATTTGATCATCCATGATATCTAAGTTCTTCATTTAGAATACATTTTTCATATAAAATTTTTTTAATCTCCTTATTTTTCTTTTTAATCTCCTTGTTTTTCTTTTCAATCTCCTCATGCAATAAAATATTTTGTCTTGCAATATTATTATGAAGATTAATGGATTTTAATTAATTTTTAATGGAATTTTCAACTTCTTTCATAAAATCATCATGCTTTTTCAAAAGATCATTATGCAAAGTTTTCAAATCAACATATGAATTTTCCAAAACAACATACTTTTTCTTCAACTTCTTATATTTATAATGCATCTCTTCGAAACAACTCCAAATATTATTATCACTAGAAGAGTTAAAATTGCTTATCTTAGATTTTTCATCAAGATTGAGGTCTAAGGTCTCTATTTTCTTAGCTTCTTCAATATCGGTCTTCAACATCATATTTGCAGTTTCTTTATCTTCTGATTCGGTTGAACTTGTGCATGATTTTATACTATTACTCCAAGTTGTGATCATGTCTCTTTTCTTGTGCTTTTTTCCTTTATGTTTCAATTTTGGAAGTTTTGATTTAATAGGCTCAGGCTGGTTGCATTTATAACACAACACATGAAGTCTTGAATCTTTCACTTATTTTATTACTTCATAAATTGGTTCAAAATTGTCCCAAATTTGTTTTGCAGTGTCACACTTGGATACCGGATTTTATTTATTTGATTTCTAGTCCACAAAATAGAAAACTCATGGCTTGGTTGCTTTTCATCTTCTTTCATTTCCTTGATTTTTTTTCTTTGTTTCATTTTCCTTTATTGGATGTGTATAACCTTCCAAGACTGATTCCCAACAATTTATATCATTATATTATAAGAAATGACACACTCTACCCTCTAATAAAGGTAATTACTTCTAAAGAACATAGGAGGACATATGATTGATTATCCTTCTTAAAATGGAGTGGCAATGAAAAAAAGAGTTGCATTATTTGAGGATGTCATAGATTTGGATCTCTCCAAATATGTGAAGTCTTAGGTGAAGGAAGAAAGACTCTGATACCAAATGTAGGTCCCAAAATAGCTCAAGAGGGGGGGATGAATTGAGATTTTTAGATTTTCTAATCCTTGTAAAATCACTCATATTTTTAAAGTATTCTAGCAGCATGCTAATATTGGGCAGATAACAATACAAAAATAATTTAAAATTTCTTTCCAAAAAATCAAAGTTTATGACCAAAAATTTTAATAACCCCTCATCCCAATAACACGTGCTAGGACAAGGAACACTATGTCGTCTTATTCATATCGTTATTTAATAAATATAAGCAAGTAGTACATTTTTTTACTCCAAAAATATAAAAGAAACAACACATTTTATTTATAAACAAATTATTTACAAAACATAGAATTAATTTATAAAACTATATAAAAATAATTTACATGAAACAAAAGTACAAAAGAATATGACCCAATGTTTTTAAAATCAACTGAAACAAAAGTACAAAAGAATATGACCCAATGTTTTTAAAATCAACTGAAACAAAAGTACAAAAGAATATGACCCAATGTTTTTAAAATCAACTGCTTTACTAGCTCGGATCACCATTAGATTTATCTAGTGATATTCACTCATTTTCTCTATATTTGCACAAAAGGAAACTCTCACACTAAGGTTGAAGCTTAATGGTGCATATATTTAAGGGAATATACTATTTTATGCAACATAGAATTATATGCCATCATTCAAATATTTCACTCTTTCTAAAATGAAAACATTTATTTTATTTTATTTTCACACATTGTTCTCATTTACCTATACATTTATCATCCAATAATTGTACAATTACTTTATATTTTATATTTTCGTATATACAACAATTCATTTATTCATACTCAATTCCTTTTTTTTCTCTTTTTATCTCATTTAAGCATATAACACCTAGAAACTACTAATTAGAATAATGGGATTGACCATCCAAGCATTATATGAATGTTATCCGAGCATTATAGTATGTGCATACAAATATCATCATCAGTATTTATGTATATATGTCATCACTGGTATTTATAATAGTTTCATCACTGGCTCCAATAATAATGTCATCACTTGTAACACCACCTCATCCCAGCAACATATGCCCAGATAAGGGAGCGTTACACCAACTTCTTCATATTATTATTTTAATAAATGCTAAAAAGTCATACATTTTTTTCTAACATCCCATATTTTTTTAAAAGTTTGCTCAATTAAGATTTTTCTTAATTTATTTTGTGACTTAATAATTTTATCTAAGTAAAATTTTATTAAAAATTAGAAATTTATAAAAAATTACAAAATTGCCCCTGAGTATATATAGAGATAGAGGTTTCAGAAATCAAAATGATAAAAATTCATATTCTCTCTCATTCTCTCTACACCATCACTCTCTCTGCTCATTAACCAAAGGACATCGATCTTCTCCAAATTTGAACCAAAAGTAGTTATCCACGCCCTTATCACTCCGACAATATCTGATTTTCTAAAAACTGACCGGATTCTTAGGATCAGAGAGGAAGAAGTCGGATTTCGGAACTGCCATTCTATTTCTCATATTTTCTAGCTTTTTCTCTCAAATCTGACACCGGAAATGGACTCAGGACATCGAACAACTTTGGTCTGTGTAATTTAAGCTCTAGAAACCACTATTTGAGAGCTAATCAGAGCCAGAATCTCACCGGAACCGCCACAAAATTTTATAGATCTAGACATTTTCAACCACTTCCAGACCACGAAACTTATATATTTGGACTACTCACACCTCAAGCTTTTTTGTTACCATCTGATAGTCAATCCACCACCATCTGAAATTTTTCGATGACCGGAGTCTGACAACCACTAATTGAGTATTTTGAATAGAATTTTCAGCTCGTTAAACCGAATCATCCAGTACAAACCACACCTTATAGTTGTTTTTAGATAGTGAGATATGAATTTGTTTATGAAATTTAAATATATTTTTATTATTAAGGTGATTAGTTAATTTAGCTGAATTGCATGATTAATTGCATAATTATTGGAGTTTATTGAAGATTATTTGGTAAATAATTGAATTTTATATTATTAAAATGAGGTGATTATCAGTTAAGCTAGAATATTAATATATTAAGTAATTAAATTAATAATCAAAGATTATTAATTATGGAGTTATTTTATATGTTGATTGGGTGTATTATATATTTGGAGATCCAGAAATATTGAATTATATTAAGATGAGTTAAAGTGATTATATGAATATATTTGGAATTTCTTTGAAGCATTTGTTGGATTAATACGGATTTTTAAGAGGAAAATAGAAAATAAATGGAGAAAAATAGTTATGGAGGAAGAAAATAAGTGAAATAAAATATTATAAAACAAAATAATATTGAAATTTTTTGGTCACGTTGGAAAGTGTATCGGACGACTGGAGTTTCGAATTATGCGTTGAATGCTTATAACAAGATTTAACTCTAATAGAAATTTTCGATATGCGTGAGAGCCGAAAATGATCATTAAGCTTTATTTTTAATAGATAATAAACTATTATATGTTGTTCATGTTACTCAGACAATGAACCAAGAAATGGGGTTGAATTTGTTAGTAAACAAAAAATTGCTTAATTTTAAAGTGCGGAATAAATAAAATAGAGTAAGGAATGAGAGATATCACTTACAAGATTTATAGAGGTTCGAGTATTAACAAACCCTACTCCTCTCTCCAATTTAGATTGGGTGTTTCACTAACACTAAGTGTTACAATGGGGTTTTCAAGCTCACTCTCAAGTAACACCTAACCTAGAGATTCCCTTGTGTTTTTCAATGGCTCAAACAAAAATCAATTCCTTGTGTTTTATAGCTTACACAACAAACCCTTAAAAGTGTTTCACTCTTAACCCAATATACCCAAACTCAGTTTTGAGTAATTGATTACAATAAAAAACACTCACAACCTACAATGCTAAGAAGTTGAGTAATTAGATTTTCATAAAAAAGTAGAGGATTGTTGAAAAATAATTAATGAACAAGGCTACAACAAGATTAAAGATGAAAAATTATTATGCTCTTCTTATTGGGATTCATAAATGACTTGCATTTATATTTTTTTCTATGAATTATAGTCATTTGGGTGCATTTAATATGAAAATAGCTGTTGAACCAACTCTTAATTTCGTACCTGACATGTTTCTCTATCCTCTTTCATGAGCGTGAATATATGTGTCACGGTCATGAATGTTCTTCCAAGCTGTGGTCCAAATGGTGACTCTAACCGTGAAGTTCTTTAAAAGAATTGGAAGTGTTTGATCACAGGCGTGAATATTCTTCTAAGCTGTGGTTCAAGTGGTGACTCTGACCATGAAGCTCTCTGAAAGAATTTTACATGTTTGGTCATGGGCGTGACTTATTTGATCATTTATGGTTGGTTTGATCCTTCACGACCGTGAACTTTGAATGGTGGAGAGTTGGCGCTAAGCTATATTCATAGGCATGACTTTACTATTTCTTTCATTTTAATCTTCAAAAGTTATCTTTCAATCTTGCATCATGTTCTAATCAAGATATATTATGTTTAACACACTTAGAACATAAACATTGTCAAATACATTAATGTTGTTTTATTTGTTATCATCAAAATGATGGAAATACCCCTCAAGATTCAACAGTTCAGGAGTGACAGCAGAACTGACGCTAAGGGCGGACCTGGAAAAAGAGCCGATTGATATCAACAAACGTTAACTAATATCTATATAGTAATTTATAATTTTATCCATTAAATGATTAAAATATAATTTTAAATAAATTTTGATTCAAATTGATTTATATGATAAGTGTGAAATTTTTCATAACAATAAATTATTTTTAAATATTTGTTATGACATGTTTTATGAAAGAAATTTTAGTATAACATTTTTATATGCTTTTATTGAGAATTTGATTGATATGATATATTGAATAAGCATATGAAAATTGTATTTAATATTTTAGCCCATATATTAGCATAAACAGTGATCTAAGGAGTTATTGACATGTCAATAGGGTTTATTGGTCCGGTCGATTTCCTATGGTCAAATGATATGTTTTACGGTCCAGTGGATTTTTTGTGGTCGTATGATACATATAGTCGTTCCGGTGGATTTTATGGAACCGAGCAAAATAATTTATTCATATTATGTTCCTCTGATCCGGTGGGTTTCCTAGGATCATGAGATGATATGTACCCATCGTTTCCCTAAGGTTAGTCTGTGATGATTTAATATGTGGGCATGAAAAGAAATTTTTATGAGAATACAATAAAATTAACTAAATGAATTTTATATGATAATATGGTTTCTGTCTACAAAGGGTGATTCATGGTCGTGAAACATATTTTGTGGTCAAAAGAGACTCTTTCGTGGCTATTTTCACAATTGCATATAAAGCCATGAACCATTTTGGAACTTGGATGAATTTTTAACTTGGATAGTTTGTAGTCGCGGATGTAGATTTGCGATCATGAAACTTAAAGGTGTAGAACCCCTTCTAAAACTTAATGAGGCATGGGACATGTGGCAGCTTCTAGTTGAGTCAACTTGTAACAATCATATACATATGAATCTCACAGTCATGATTTAGTCTTGCAGTCGCAAAAGCTTACTTCGCGGGTAGTCTCACGAGGGTGATTGACACCACATACCTTTCTGGAACTATAGGAAAATTTTCTCCCTGAGTTTAACCATCTTATCCTTAAAAGATTATTGTGTTTCATATAACTACGGTACCATATGCCTTCTTAATAGCATGCCACCTATCCTATTTTTAATCCTAATATCGAGTATGGGCTTTACTTATTCATATCCTTTTGTTATATTTGAATAGTAAGTCGTTATCTTATGACATAACATTTGGAACATATGAGATTTTTCCATGTACCATATATACATGAAAATCATGAAATCATGTATTTTATATTCATGTCATACCATTATAGAAACTTGTGCATAGCCTTTTCATTGTAAAAATAGAAGAACATAACAAATAACATTTTAAACATGATTCACGAACGTGAAATATATACTCACAATAGTGATCATTCATGGGTACACCTACTCATGAACTAGGTCATGAATGTTTCTATTCAATATTATACATTCTTCACGGCCATGATAAAAAAATCACGGGCATGACAGTGGTGATTTACAACCATGAGTCGAGTGGTAACTCAAACCATGAGCCATCCTACCTAAATTAGACAATTATGGGATGATGATTCATGACCATGAGCTGTCATATCCGCTAACTTAGGCACTGAGTCACACGTGTCGCGAAGTTGAGACATTTAACCGATTGGAATATAAATTCAGATTTTGATCGAAAGTAAACAAGATAATGATTAATAATTATGATACATGCCTAATAAAGCATTTAGAAAGCTTAAATAAGTTGATTTACGATAAAGAACTAAATTGCAAATTTTGATAAGTTTTGGGGTCAATTTGCAATTTACTAAAATTTTGAGCATTTAATGACATATTTGCTATTTAACATATTAAAATTGGACATCAAATATGGGTTGGACGATCATAGCATGAAGGAATAAGATTAATATGATAATTAAGCTAAATAGCAAAGAACTGGTCAAAAATTAGTGGGTCCCACATGAGGACTTTTGCTTCTTTTCTTCTTTCTTCCTTTTCTTCTTCTCCTTATTTCTTATCTTCTTTCTTTTCTGCCCAAACCAGTCATGCTAGCCACTCTCACCATCCTCCATAACCAACCTTGAGCTCTAGAGAGAGAAAGAAAGAGAAGAGAGGGAAAAGATCAAGACAAACCTACACATTAGAACATGATATGTTGAGTAAAAGACGTTAGAGATGCATGAGTTTGTATTTGGTATGACTTGGTGCAACTAGAAATGAATAAGGAAAGTGAATATGTAGGTTTTCCGCATATTGTCACGGGCGTGACTTTTGAATCACGATCATGAACTTGCTAATTCACGGGCGTGACTGAATTGTATCACAGTTGTGACTTTTGTGTGGTAATGGCACAATTCATCCTAGAAGCATTCACGGGTTTGAATCACAGGCATGAATTAATTCTTGAGCATGAATTAGTATTTCGGTCATGAATGCTCTGTTTTGAATAATTATGAAAATTGTTAACTAATGAAGTATTCAAGTAAGTAAGTGAAATGACATTATTTATCCAATAAAATAAGAATGTTGATGTAACACCACATCATATACATTTAAGTATAACCTATTTCTGTATCAAATAATCACATACTGCATGTTGGAAAGAGAAAATACCCTGATAACAGCGGTAGTAAATTTTTTTTTCATACCATATCCTGTAAAATCAACTAATGACTTTACAAGTCTTATATCCTGTAATTCCATTCAATGACTTTGCAAGTCTCATATCCTGTAATATCACTCAATGACTTTTCAAGTCAACATTAAAAATCACAATACGATATATCACATATATTAAAACATAAACTTCACATCCGAAGGATTACAGGTTGCTTCCATTTATACATGTCAAAACTAATCTAGAGTGATAATACATATTCAAACATATAAGTCCAAAATACAGATGACATGTTTTCATGCTTGTGTGGAATGCAAGGAGAGAGAGTGATGAGGCTCGGCCAATGACCTGTGCTCCATGTCTTATATACACTACTCAAAATGAGCTATCACTTTTCTTTACCTGAAAAATGATGCAAATTGATGAGTTACGGCTCAGTGAGAATAATCATCCAATGAGCTCTAAAGTACCAAACAACTCATAGTAATAAATTACAAATCCAATATATACCATATATTCCATTCTGTTCATCAGTATCATATATGTATCAATAAAGTTGAAACATATAATCATTACTCTTTATGTATGCAAATGCTTTACTTATTTCATTTTGTTGTGACCAAGTGAAACAGACATTGCCCCGGATTTCCATGTGAACATTTGCATTTGCATTTGCTAGCTAGCTTGATCATTTGTTTCATTTGCACATTTGTTGGGCCATAGGCCTCTTCTTTTGCTTTACAATATCGATTAACTAGTCACAATGCCTTTTTAGTCCATATGCATATGCACTTGTATTTAAGCATTCATCAACCATTGTATCTTATCACATATAATATACATATAACACATATATACCTCATATGCCACACATATACCTTGCATATACTATACATATACCATGTATATTTATCACATATGTCAAACATATACTTCAAATATACCACAAGTATACCATTTATATGTACCACAATGCCACAAATTATCCATCATTACATTATCAAGGACCAATCATGACAATCATATGAATCACATAGCAAACAACATTCATTTGCACTAAAGAATTCAATCAATAATTAGACTTACCGTTCTCCTTTGATTTTGACCCCTAACTTATTGTCTATCTGCTCCTTGTGGGTCTCCAATATGTTGTGAGCCTAATATGAAAAAATAATCGATTAACTCATGATTAGAGAGACTTAATGTGGCTTAAATAAATTAATATGCATTGTTCATGTCAATAGTTAAGATTTTTCCTATGAGGCAGTGTGACCTTATGGGACTTTTTAGCCTATAAATTTTTCTATACTTGACCAATTAATCTTATTCTTATTCCTAAATAAAAATAACATATAATTATAGAACATATTAAAATTTCAGATCAATTGGATCATTTTACAATATTTTTTGGAATTTCTAAGTGTGTTCTGTTTTCTGCCTTATTTTCTGCCTTTAGGCAGTTTCAGGGTACTCATTTGGTTTTATCATAACTTATAATATATAAGTAATATTTTAAGGAAACTTTACTGACATGTATATGGGTTCATATGGAAAATTTTTCATGTTTACAACTTTTATCAATTATGTCTCTAAGGTCTTCAAATTATAACAAACATTTTACTGGTCCAGAATAGAATTGACTTCCGGACCAGTATTACTTCCAAATGTCATAACTTAGTCTATACATAACCAATTAAGCTGAAATTAGTACCAAAATTTAGATGAGACATATACCTATAACATATATATTTTGATAATTTACATAATCTAGCTTTAGCAAGCTCAAATTAGCCAAACAAATTACTGGATCTACCCAAGGCACTCAGTAGGCAGTTCAAACCATGGAATAGTCATGGTTCCATTCACCATAACTCAACATTTACAAGACCTATGAACCTGAAATTTAGTATAAAGATAAAAAAAAACACATATATCTACAACTTTTATGTTTTGAGATAGTTAAAATAATGGCTTTAACATATTCTAAATCAAATCATACAGTAGCTAACTTGAACCCTAACCAGTTTCAGTACGAATAGGATTTCTCATTCTATACACCACATCTTACAAAAATATTTACATATCGATAAATTTAAGACATAGAGGAAAAACTGTTGTGTTTTAGGTTTTTCCAGAATCAATTTCTATGGATATAAATATCAGGGTGGAAATCAGTGCCTATTAATGAACCTTAGCAACTCAAATCAACCTTATAACAATAAGAATTGATTACTTACCAAGAACAAACTTGCAAGGGATCAACTTGCCTCAAAAATAAAGTGAAACAAGGATGAATTGAAGTCTGAAATGGAGGAAATTAAAGAAGAAGTCGGGCTGGAGAAGAAGGCAGAAATGGGGAAGAAAGATGAAGATAAAACCAACTTATTTTTTGTCATTTTCTCATTTTGTCATTTTCTCTTCTCTTTTCTCTTCTCTTCTATTTCTCTTTTGTGTCATTTTCATTTTATTTTGTCTATATTATTATTATTATTTACATATATTTATAATTCCACCAATTCACATAATAACACAGCTTAATCATTTGGCCCAATTTAACTAAATTAACAATGTAAATGTTTACTAATCTTAATCTAACCATTTTTCTTACTTTAATTTAGCCACCTTATTCAATTTATTTCTAATACATTGTTATCATCATTTAAGTTATAAGGATTCACGTGTGACTCGATATAATTGTCAAATACTAGGACACGTAACTAGTGCGTGCCATGAACTTGTTTCTAAGAAAATATGTGTGAAATGCACGTGTTCAATTGAATTGTATACAAGATGATTATGTTCAATGAAATGCATGTGGGAAAGGTCGAGGATGTTACAGTTGATATGTTTGTAAAGGTGATTAAGTAAAGTTATATGAATAATGTGGAAATATGGATATGCCTATTACTTTAATTACAAACCAGAAATATGATAGATGACATGTCATTATGGGGGCTAACGGTACCGTACTATATGAGATATTGTTCGATCAATGTGGCTTTAGCTCTGTGAGCACCATTGACTTCAGAAGCTCTATTGAGCATACATAAATTTAGGACAAGGTGGCTTTAGCTCTGTAAGCGCTCTTGGTCCGGTGATTTATCTATGATGATATTTTACTCAATCAATGTGGCTTTAGCTCTGAGAGCGTCATTGATTTGAGAAACTCTGTTGAACCAAATAGTAGACAAGGTGGCTATAACTCTACTAGCGCTCCTGATTCATAACCCGTATCCAGTAAGTCCAATTTTAGAGTGATGTGGGCAAGATAGTGAATTTAAGTTGAATGATAATACAAAAACAAAATGAAATTGAGATATAATATTAAAGAGATGAAAAGAGTAGCTTATAATTAAAGATAAATGAAAATAACATTGTACATGTATGCATGATGCTTATAATCATATGAAATAGGGACATGAGGAGAAAAATAGCATAAAAAATTATTAATGCATAAAATGACATATGTTATGCTTGTTGCATAACATAGTATATTGTCTTATTTATATGCAGCACTATGCCTAGAGCTTAGTGTGAGAGTTTTTCTTCCGCTCATATATAGAAAGGTAGCTGAAGGTTGTAGATAAAGCAAGAGGTGATCTTAGTCAATTAAAACAATTGATCTTGAAATAGTGAGTCACAATCTTTTGAACTTTTATATTTTGCTTCTCATATTGTATACTTTCATATTTCTAAATTGACTTTCATAGTTTGTTAAGAATTAACTTGATATTTATAATTACTATCTTATGTAAATAAAATGTACATTATTTCTTGTATATCTATGAGCTAAAAGTTTTAAAAAAATTAAAATAAAAAAATAAATTTGTATGGCTTTGTAGCATTTACTAAAATAGTGATTTGAAGAAGTCAGTGTAGCGTTCCCTTATTCAGGTATGTGCTGTTTGGGTAAGCAGGTGTGACAAATTTTAGTATCAGAGCCCGGTTTAGGTGGTTTTGGGTTTTAAAAGTGAGTTTTGAAAATGTTTATTACTTGAGTGTACCCACATTTGAATTTTTAGAGTCGCTGCTTTAATGATTAGGGTCGTTACTTTTATGTTATAGGTAGGTTATGACTTCTGAATTGCCACAAATAGTAACAAAAGAAGTCGGGAGTAATGAGACCTCAGAGCCATGAGCTTTATTGAGATCAAGTCATCGCCGAGCTGGAGCATTGAAATCTGGTGCTATCTCATTATGTGAGCAGTTAACTTCTAATACGGGTTAGACGGAGCTCATGAGAAATATGATAGAATTGCTACAGGAAACAGTAAAGCTAGCCCCATCGGTATTGCAATTTGAGAGACTAAGAAAGTTGGGGGCACCAGATTTCCATAGGAAAAGAGAGGATGATCCTTCTATGACAGAGTTCTGGTTAGAGTGAGCTGAGAGATTTTTTGATCAACTGCACTGCACAGATAGCAGAAATATGAGTATGCAGTATCATTGTTACAGAAGCATGCTTATGATTAGTGGCGGTCAAAGTCATAAAGCTCGGAAGCACCTGACCCTAAGACCTGAGAATTCTTTCTAGAGAAATTCAATGAGCAGTATATTCCTCCTATCTACACAGATGATAATAAGAGAGAATTTTTTATGCTAAAACAAGGGAGCATATCGGTAACAGAATATGAGAGAGAATTCACACATCTCTGTAACTATGCTAGTGGCATTGTGTCTATAGAGGATGATAAATGTCGAGGATTTGAAGATGGATTGAGAGACCCAATCAAGCTTCAAGTTTCAGCTCTACGTCTGGTGAGCTTCCCCAGTTTACTAGTATCTGCTAGAATAGTTGAAAAAGTCTTGGCGAAACAACAGCCAGTGTAGGTTAGTGGGGTTAGTAGACTAGCACCAAGTGGCAAGTGGGGGACAGTCAAGTGGCAAGAGAGCCAGATCTTTTAGTGGTCGATTTCAGGCAGGGGGTTCCAGTAGACCTCCTTCTTATAAACGGGGGTAGCCCGCAATATTTATATCATCACCACCTAGTGCATTGACATAGGCATCCTGCAGATCTACCCCTTTACCAATGTGTCAATATTGTGGTCGTCCTCACCCAAGAGTGTGTTGGTTCATGAAAAAAGCGTGCTTGAGATGCGGCTCCAAGGACCTTCTAAAAAAAATTGTCCATTGCTATAGTTTGGCAAAGGTTCAGGGAGTGTTGAGTCAATACCAATACAGACTATGAGACAAGGAAGAGGTCGAGATCGAGGGCAAGGCAGAGGAGACTGAGCAGGGCCAAGCTAGTTTAGGTCAGACATAGTGAAGAGGTTGGAAGGCAGTAAAGCTGCTCCAGTAAGAGCTTATGCCATGTGAGGCAGGGAGGAGCAGGATGCACCTGACATCATAATGGGTAAATTCCTTCTTTTTGGCTCTTATATACGTGCATTGATAGACCCCGGGTCGATGCATTCATAATATGCACACCATCATTGGGTCGAGAGGGTTTAGAACTACAGACTCTAGAATATGAGATTCTTGTGATTAACCCTCTAGGGAACGGTGTGCAGGTTAGTAAAGTTTTTCGTGGTTACCCAGTTGAAATTCGATATAGGCAATTTTCAGCTGATCTAATAGAGCTACCATTCCACGTGTTTGATGTAATTTTAGGAATGGATTGGCTAGCTCATCATGGAGTAATAGTGGATTGTGGAAAAAAGCATATGAGGATTAAAGTTCCAGATTTGGAGAAAGAGATAGTGGTGATGTGTGAGAATAGAAAATATCCAGATAATGTGATATTGGTGCTAAAAGCTTCTAACTCATCAGTAAGGGATGTGAGGCTTACCTGGCGTATGTAATTGATGCAAAAAAGAATAGTTCAAAATTGGCCGACACCCCAACTGTTAGTGAGTTTCCAAATGTTTTTCCTAAGGAGTTGTTAGAATTACCACTTGATCGAGAGATAGAGTTTACTATCGAATTAATACCTGGCACCGTTCCTATATCTATTACACAATACCAGATGGCACCTATGGAGTTGAAAGAGTTGAAGGTACAGTTGTAAGAATTGTTAGATAAGAATTTATACAACCCAATGTATCACTATAGAGTTTTCTAGTGTTATTTATTAAAAAAAAAGATGGCACCTTACGGTTGTGCATTGATTATAGGCAACTTAACAGAGTGACTATTAAGAATAAGTATCCATTACCTAGAATTGATGACCTTTTTGATCAACTGAAAAGTGCAAGTATATTTTCAAAGATATATCTTTGATCAGAGTATCATCAATTGAAGATCAAGGAGTTAGATGTGTCTAAGATGACATTTAGGACTCATTACGGTCATTATGAGTTCCTAGTGATGCCATTTGGTCTGATGAATGTACTAGCAGTGTTCATGGACCTGATGAACCGAGTGTTCAAGCCATATCTTGATTAGTTTGTAGTGGTGTTCATTAATGATATTCTGGTATACTCTAGAAATAGAGAAGAGCATGATCAACATCTCATAATAGTATTGTAGACTTTTAAGAAGAAACAATTGTATGCAAAGCTATCTAAGTGTGAGTTTTGGTAGGAATCAGTTAGTTTTATGGGTCATGTGGTATCAACAGAGGGTATTCGTGTTGATCCTGCTAAGATTGAAGCTATTTTTAATTGGAAAGCACTTCGTAATTTGATTGAAATGAGGATTTTCCTTGGATTAGCTGAATATTATAAGAGGTTCGTGAAGGAATTTTCATCCATAGTGACTCATTTGACCTGATTGTTACAGAAAGACATTTGGTTCGAATTGACGGATAAGTGTTTGGCTAGTTTTGGTAGACTCAAAGCAACGTTGACTGAAGCACTAGTCTTAAATCAACCTACTCCAGGAAAAGATTATGTTATGTATAGTGATGCAAGTCACAATGGGCTAGGTTGTGTTCTTATGCAAGAGGGAAAAATGATTGCATATGTTTTCAGACATCTCAAGTCTCATGAGCTTAACTATCAGATGCATGATTTACAACTTGTAGCAATAGTCTTTGCTCTCAAGATCTGGAGACATTATTTGTATGGAGAAAGATGCTACATTTATACATATCATAAGAGTCTTAAGTCCCTGCCTTCACAGAAAGAGTTGAACCTAAGGCAACGGAGATGGTTGGATTTAATTAAAGACTATGATTGTGTGATTGACTACCAGCCAGAAAAAGCAAATGTGGTGGTCGATGCCTTAAGAAGAAAGATGTTAGCCGAGTTGCTAGTGGAGTCTACTATGATGCAGAGGATTAAAGCAGATCAAAAGCAAGATAAAAAACTAGTAAAGATAGTCAAAGCTGTGAAAAATGGAGAAAAGCCATAAATTTCTTTAACAGATGATGGTACCGTGTATCTCAACAATCGAAATTGTGTACCAAGTATAAAAGAGTTAAAGTCAGAGATTTTAAAGGAAGCTCATGAAATGGTTTATACTATGCATTCAGGTGGAAACAAAATATACCAAGATTTGAAAGTATAGTACTGGTGGTTAGGGATGAAGAAGGATATCACTAAGTATGTTGCTAAGTGTCTAACCTATCAACAAGGGAAAGCTAAACATCAATTACCCACTGGATTACTACAACCGATTTCCATACCAAAATGGAAGTGGGAAAGAGTCACGATGGATTTTGCATCTGGTTTACCGATAACCCAGAGGAAGCTTGATACAGTGTGGATGATTGTGGATTGACTAATGAAGTCAGCACATTTTTTATCAGTCTGGATGGACTATACTTTGAAGAAGCTGGCCAAGATTTATGTGAATGATATTGTGAGACTTCACGGAGTGCCTATATCTATTATCTCTGACAAAGATTCCAGATTTACATCGCATTTCTGGAAGAGCTTATCGCAGGCTTTGGGAACTCGACTTAGTTTTAGCACAGCCTTTCATCTGCAGACGGATGGACAATCAGAACGAGTTATTCAATTATTAGAAGACAAGATGAGAAGTTGTATACTCGATTTTAAGAGAAGTTGTGATCGATATTTATCTCTTATAGAGTTTGCTTACAATAATAGTCATCAAATAAGCATTGGCATGACTCCTTATGAAGCTTTGTATGGAAGAAAGTGCAAGACCCCATTTTATTAGACCAAGTTGAATGAGAAGAAGTTAATCGGACCAAAGATAGTTCAACAGACCAAAACAAAAGTTAGAGTGATCAAAGAAAGATTAAAAGCGGCACTAGATCGATAAAAGCCATACATTGACCTAAAGAGACGAGACATATAACATGTAGGTGATAAGATTTTTCTTAAAGTTTCACCTTGGAAGAAGGTGTTGAGATTTGGCAAAAAGGAAAAGTTGAGTCCAAGGTTAATTGGTCCTTATGAGTTTCTGGAAATAATAGGACCAGTGGCTTACTGATTAGCTCTTCCTCCAAAGCTAGAAAGAATTCATAATGTGTTACACGTGTCGATGTTGAGGAGATATTGCTCGGACCAGACCCATATTATACCAATTGAAGAGATAGAGGAGAGGACAGACATGTCTTGTGAAGAGGAACCAGTGGCTATTATAGCATATGAAGAGAAAGTTATCAGGAACAAGAGAGTTCATCTAATTAAAGTCCTATAGTGGAACCATGTGTGGAAAAAGCCACATGGGAAAGTGAAGAAGTGATGAAAAAGCAGTATCCCCAATTGTTCATGATCTACAAGTCTTAAGGGAGCTTGGAAGTGTCAGGAGGAAGAACAAACAAGTTTAGTGGAGAGAGAGAATCTCTAAGGTTGTGATCAAGTGAAGAAAAATATAAAGGTAAGAAGTTTTTATTCTTCTCTTTCATCTTTTATTAAGGTAGCTAGAGTGTTGAGCTCATTTAAAGCTTGATTATGTAGAGAGAGTTTAGGGTTTCATGAGAGAGAGTTTAGGGTCTTATAAGAGTTTTCAGAAAATAAGGTTTTTTTGATGACTTTATGATGTGGTAAGAGTTCCAAGTGACAAGGAACTAGCTTAAGGGAGTAAAGGCAATGATAAAGCTACCTAGAAGAGTGAATGAGAAAAATAGAGGTTTGTGTATAATTTAAGACAATAGCCTATATTTATTTTAGATAATGCAGGCTTAATATTATAATTAGTGATAGGATTGCACTAATGATGATTATGGCATGAAACCATAGGTTTAGATATAAAGAATGAGATTTTGTGATATGTTGAGTTAAGTAATATATGTTAGAGAATTGAGTTATGATAAAGACATTTTTATGTCTTAGAACATGATATGTTGAGTAAAGACGTTAGAGATGCATGAGTTTGTATTTGGTATGACTTGGTGCAACTAGATGAATAAGGAAAGTGAATATGTAGGTTTTCTGCAGATAGTCACGAGCATGAACTTGCTAATTCATGGGCGTGACTGAATTGTATCATAGTTGTGACTTTTGTGTGGTAATGGCACGATTCATCCCAGAAGCATTCATGACTTTGAATCACATACATGAATTAATTCACGAGTATGAATTAGTATCTCGGTCGTGAAGGCTTTGTTTTGAATAATTATGAAAATTGTTAACTGTAACACTCACTAATTAAAGTTTAATTTGAATAATTTAGACAATATAATTAAATTTGTTTTTGATTAAATAAAATTAAAAATATTAGCTATAAACAATTATGTGAAGATGATGATGATAATAATAATAATAATAATAATAATAATAATAATAATAATAATAATAATAATAATAATAATAATAATAATAATAATAATAATAATAATAATAATAATAAGAATAAGAATAAGAATAATAATAAGAAGAAGAAAATTAAAATTAAAAAAAAAAATTTAAGTGAACAGTAAAATGGACAACAGCAAAAAAAAAAGGGGGGCAGAATACAAAAACGAGAAAAGGGGCTGAAACCCAAATTCTATTTTCTCCTTCATCTCTTCTTCTTCTTCATCCCTTTTTCTTCCTCCATATCTCAGATCAAATTACTCATCATCTTCTTCAAGAATTGCATCAAAAATCAGTCCAATTAAATCTGATCTTGGTAAGAAATATTTTCCCCATGATTATTGTGTTATTAGAACTCTTTAGGTTTTATTTTGACAGAATCTTGTACTCTATTTTTGATTATCTTGTGACTCGAATTTGGGGATGTATTAAACATAAAAGTTGTTCATCTATGTCTTCTGTATCTCTCTGCCAAATTTTATTGAATGATTTTGAGTATATGAAGAGATATGGTTATTGGGGTGAAACTGGTTCTGGGAGACGTATCAACCCAATAACCTACGGTTTTTATAAAACTTGACCATCTTATTGGCTTATTCTGATGTTTTATAAAACATGAAAGTTGTAGGTATATATGTTATTGAGGTATCTGAAAATTTTCGTAATAATTTATCTTGTGTAGGTTGAGTTATTCTGAAATGAACCATGACTGTTCCTTGATTGAACTGGTTTCATATACCTGTGCAGTTCCAGTAACTTCGTCCTTATATTTCACCTATTTTTAGATCGAATTGGCCAAAGTTCAAAACATAAAAGTTTTACCCATATGTCTTATATAAATTTCTGTGAAAGTTTCATCTTAAAATGTCATGTATTTTGTGAGTTATGATCTGAACAATTAAACTGGTCGGGTTGATTTTCTATATTGAACCAGTTATATATCCTCCCATATTTGAGACCCTTAGAGACTGAATCAGGAAATGAGTTAAACATAAAAAAATGTTTACAATTAATTTATATAACTGTATAAAAATTTTCATAATAATTTAAGCTACACATTGAAAGTTATGAATTTTTTAATTGGGTACCTTGAAACTGACTAAGGGCAGAAATCAGGTCAATATTTAAAATTATACCAAAAATTATGTAAAGGTTCAAAAATTCTAAAATTTTAGTATATTTTAGTTTTACATGTTATAGTTAATAAGAATCAAGAATAATACAAATTGGATAAGTGTAGGAAAAGTTATTAATCCAACAGTCCTTAGAGGTCTTATTCTAGCTTAATAGAAATTGAAATTATTTATTTAAGTTATATTAAGAATAAATATTTTATCAAGCTATTAATTAATTATATTTTTAAATTAGGATTTCAACAAGAAAAAGACAATCAAAAGTGAGCAAGCTCTGAACTTATAATTTGGAAAAAGGAAAATACTATCGAGGTTTGTACATATATGTATTTTGTTTTGCCTTTATGTATGATTGTGTGTATGACATAAATTACATGTCACAATGATGAAATTATATATTATGACATGTTTTAAGGTTGTAAAAATGTTATTAACTATGAACTTAATTTTGTGTTAACATTTGATAAAATATTATGTTATTACATGGTTTTGAAATAAATTGTGAATATATGATTGTGTTAATATGAAATGAGTATTGGTTATAGAAACAAGTAATTAATTGTGTTAATTGTCCATTTCTCTACCTGAGGACTAACATAGGATAGATGGTGCACCATTAAGGGGAGAATTACGGTACCGATATGGATATTATTTAGGGACAGGGTGGCTTAAGCTCTGGGAGCGCCCCTGATCCTGATTATACACAGATGACATAATTATATTCAGTCAATGTGGCTTAAGCTCCGCGAGCGCCCTTGACTTGAGATTATGGTGAGTATGGTGGCTTAAGCTCTGCGAGCGCCCCTATTTCACACCCCATATCCGGACAGTCCGGGAAGGAGATTTGGGCTGATATTAATTAAAAACTATGGAATGAAATGTGAAAATTTATTTTTGACATAAGTGACAAAACATGAAATGCTTATAGGAAGTAATAAGAATGTAGTTATTGAATATGATTATTATGTTTATACTGTTATGAGATGTGGTTATTTCTTTTATATGAAATAAAAATTCAGTGTATCATGAATTATTTGAGACATGCATTTGTGTGACTGCTTGAGAAAAACTTAATACCTATATGTACCACTAAGCTAGAGTTAGCTTAGCGTGAGTTCTTCTCACGTGGGAATTGGAACTATAGACGGTAGGAGGTGAAGTGGTCAAGAAGGAAATCCAAGCCCATATCAGCAGAGACACAAGAAGCATAGTTAGAGGGTTGGTTATGTATTATTATGTTTTTTTTAGTTTGACTTTGTATATGGTGTGGTAGACATATCTCATATATTAATATTGTGCATGTAAATAATTATGTAAAATAATCGGGTGGTATATATATATATATATATATATATTTAATTAGAATAATTTGCCTAAACCAAAATAAATAAATATACTAAGTTATTTAACATGGAAAAAAAATTCTATTTGAGCAGATTATCGAGTTAAGCTTGTGACATTCTTCTTATATATGTGGGATTATTCCTAATATATAAGTGGGGCGTCACATTAACTAATGAAGTATTCAAGTAAGTAAGTGAAATGACATTATTTATCCAGTAAAATAAGAATGTTGATATGTTTGTAAAGGTAATTAAGTAAAGATATATGAATAATGTGGAAATATGGATATGCCCATTACTCTAATTACAGACTAGAAATAGAATAGATGACATGTCATTATGAGGGCTAACGGTACCGTACTATATGAGATATTGTTCGATCAATGTGGCTTTAGCTCTGGGACCACCATTGACTTGAGAAGCTCTATTGAGCATACATAAATTTAGGACAGTGTGGCTTTAGCTCTGGGAGCACCCTTGGTCTGGTGATTCATCTATGCTGATATATTACTCAATCAATGTGGCTTTAGCTTTGGGAGAGCCATTGGTTTGAAAAGCTCTGTTGAGCCAAATAGTGGACAGGGTGGCTATAGCTCTAAGAGCGCTCCTGATCCATAACTCGTATCCAGTAAGTCCAATTTTAAAGTGATGTGGGCAAGATAATGAAGTTAAGTTGAATGATAATGCAAAAATAATATGAAATTGAGATAGAATATTAAAGAGATGGAAAATAGTAGCTTATAATTAAAGATAAATGAAAATAACATTTTACATGTATGCATGATGCTCATAATCGTATGAAATAGGGACATGAGGAGAGGAATAGCATAAAAAGATATTAATGCATAAAATGACATATGTTAATGCTTGTTGTATTACATAGTATATTGTTTTATTTATATGCACCACTACATCTAGAGCTTAACGTGAGAGTTTTCCTTTCGCGCAGATATAGAAAAGTAACTGAAGGTTGTAGATAAAGCAAGCGATGATCCTAGTCAATTAAAGCAACTGATATTGAAATAATGGATTACAATTGTTAAATCTTGAGGGGTATTTCTATCATTTTGATGATAACAAATAAAATAGCAATATTGTATTTAACATACTTGTTTTCTAAGTCTATTAAATAAAGTATGGAATAAAATAGCAATAATGGAGAATGAAAGATTAATCCTTCAAAGATAAAATTAAGGAAGTAGCATGTTCACGCTCGTGACCTTATGTGTCACGACCGTGATAAAGCTAACCGTCACCAAAACCAACTTTTGAAGTTCACGGCCATGAAGGAAGACAACAAACTGTGAAATGCACATTTAAGTCACGCCCGTGAACCTTTATCACAATTTCATCCAGAGAGTTTCACGACTTAAATCACCACTTGAATCACGACTGGGAAGTTTGTCACGCCCATGAAGATATATGTCACGCCCATGACACAATGTTTCAAAACCTTCCAGAGAGCTTCAAGGCCAAGGTCACCACTTCAGTCACGGCTTGGAAGAACTGTCATGCCCGTTACAAACATAGTCACGTCCGTGAAAGATGAAAAAGAAAAATGTCAGGCGCGATTATTTGGGTTGGTGCAATGACTAGTTTCATATTAAATGCACTCTAACGGCTATAATTAGCCATGAAAGTATAAATGCAAGTCATTTATGCATTTAGTACAAGAGGATAGCAAATACTTTCAATCAATATCTTATTACAAGCTATTTGTAGATTTAATACTTTCATAACCAATATCTATTCTCTGTGAAAATCTTTTTGCTCATCATTTATTGAGCAATAAAGATTTGTAAGTATTTCTCTCTGTAATCATTTATTACTCAAGTGAGTTTTAGGTATTTCTGGGTTAAGAGTAGAACACTTCTAAAGGTTAGTTGTGTGAGCCTTTAAAACACAAGATAAAGGTTATTTATGTGAGCCTGTAAAAACACAAGATAAATGTTGTTTGTGTGAGCTTGTAAAACACAAGTTAAAGGTTATTTGTGTGAGCCTGTAAAACACAAGGAATTGGTTATTATGTGAGCCATTAAAATATAAGGGATTTATGGGTTAGGTGTGAGCCATTGTGAGAAACACCGTAGTTGGGAGTGAGCTTGTAAAACTCCATTGTAACACTTAGTGTGTTAGTGAAACTCCCAATTGCGATTGGGGAGAGGAGTAAGGTTTGTTAACACCTGAACCTCTATAAAAATCCTTGTGTCAAATTTCTCTATCCCTCCTAAAATTAATTTTTATTTCCGCAGTTTAAAGTTAAATTTTTAAAACTCCAATTCAACCCCCCTTATTGGCTTAATATCTGGGCAACAATTGGTATCAGAGTCTTGTCTAGCATCGAAGCCTAAAAAGCGTTAGTAAAGATTAAGATATGGCCAGTGAAGGATTCCAAAGTCTCAAACCTTAATTTGGAATCCATTTCAATGGCACAACATTTCAATTAAACCATTCCTCTAAGTGTCTTGTGGCCACTAGTGATGAATCTTGGTTGTGGCATAGAAGGCTTGGTCATGCTAAAATGGACTTAATACAAAGCCTCAGCACAGGAGAACTAGTAAAAGGACTGCCAAGAGTTAAATATGGAAAAGGCAAGACATGTGAACCTTGCCAAAGAGGAAAGCAACACAAGTCATCATTCAAATCCAAAAACATAGTAAGTACCTCAAAACCTCTTCAACTCATGCATTTGGACTTATTTAGACCTACTAAAATTGCTAGCTTATGAGGTAAACATTATGCCTTTTTCATCGTAGATGATTACTCTAGATTTACTTGGGTAATTTTCTTAGCTCAAAAGAGTGATGCATTTGAAAATTGCAAAAATTTTGCTAAAAGAGTTCAAAATGAAAAAGGGTATTGTATTTCAAAGATAATAAGTGATCATGGTAAAGAATTTGAAAATGAAAACTTTGAAAGTTTTTGTCTTGAACATGACATTTCACAGAATTTCTCATCTCCTAGGACACCTCAACAAAATGGGGTAGTTGAAAGGAAAAATCGAACTTTAATTGAAATGGCTAGAACAATGCTCAATGAGTATGGTTTACCAACTTACTTTTGGGCATAAGCCACAAACACTGCATGTTATATTTCAAATTGAGTTTTCAAAATACCTCTTTTAAACAAAACCTGATTTGAGCTATGGAATGGAAGAAAGCCCTTGATATCATACTTTAGAGTATTTGGATGCAAGTGTTTCATATTGAATACCAAGGACAACCTTGGAAAATTTGCCTCTAAATCTAATGAAGGTATCTTTTTAAGATACTCTAACAAAAGATCATTAACTGTTGAAGAATCTATGCATGTTGTCTTTAATGAATCTAGTAGACTTGATCTTGTGAAAGGTAGTGTTCTTGATGATGTTATAGGTAACATGGAAAGACTTGATCTTAAAAATGGAAAAGAAGAAAATGATCAAGAAGATTCACATCAAAATGATTCTCTACCTCAAACTCAAGAAGAAAACAGACAAGAACTCCCAAAAGAATGGAGAACGAAAAAAGATCATCCAAAAGAGCAAATCATTGGTGATCTTTCGAGGGGAGTAAGTACTAGATCTCATTTCAAATATTTAGCCACTGACCTTGCTTTTATTTCTCAAATTGAGCCTAAAAATGTTGATGAGGCTCTTAATGATGAGAGTTGGGTAATTGCCATGCAAGAGGAACTCAACCAATTTGAGAGAAGTAAGGTATGGACCTCAGTACCTAGACCCAAGGATCATCAAATTATAGGTAGCAAATGGATATTTAGAAATAAACTAGATTAACAAGGTTCAATAATTAGGAATAAGGGTAGATTAGTTGCAAAAGGATATAATCAGAAAGAAGGTATAGATTATGATGAAACCTGTAATGGCCTAAATACCAGGTTAGTCGTAAATTGTAGTTTCCGATATTGATCAGTATACCCGGGGTCAAAAATACACCCGTGGGTGAAAATTATTTTATTTGATCATCGGAAAATATAGCTTATGACTAATCTGAGGGTAAAATTTGGAGTGAAAATGAAGTCAAATAATCCCTCAAATGTCAAAATTAAGAAAAAAATGACCCAGTTTAATTAAATAGTTGATTGAGCATAATTTGATCGGGCTATGAAAAATAGCAAAAGATATCCAAAAATTTATTTTAAGATATGGATAGACTCTAAATAATATTTAAGATTATTTGACAGTAAAAATGGAATTTTACGGTAACACCGAAAATTTGATTATCTGTCCGATTTAAGTGAGCTGGACAGAAAATGAACTCCGATTGAGTTGAAATTTTTTGTGTAGACATATAAAAATATTTTATGAATTATGGAATTAAATTTGGATAAAATTGAGCTTGGTAAGTGAGAAAATTAATTTATAATGCATAATTGGGGCTAAATGGGTTGGGCTTTGTTTGGCCCAAGCCCACCCAAACTTACCCACTATATAAGACCGAGAATTGCAGAATTCTCTAGATAGAATTCTGATTAATCTTCTTCCTCTTTCTTTCCCTTTCTTTGTCGTGCCACTCCTTCATTCCTTTTCTTCAAAATTTCTTCATTTTCCTTCAATTCTCACACCAAAATCAATCACCCAAAATTAATTTCAACCTCTCTAATAGCTAATAGAAGTTTTTAATCTTCATTTGGGAGCCTAAAGTGGAAGGAAATCAAAGGAGAAAGTTTAGAAAATTATTTTGAGGTAAGCAAAATTTATGGTTTTAAATTAGTTTAATAGTTCAAATAGGTAGTTTAAGATATGTAGATAATAAATATGAAGTTTATTTGAGCTAAGGAAGTAACTTAATGGTGGATTAATGAAGAAAAAAATTTGTCCATGGTAGGTTCAAAGCAAGGTGAATGATCTTCCAAAGGAAAGGAAAAGGAAAAGGAAAAGGAAGATTAGGAAGCCCTAAAATAAGGAATTAAGGTTAGTGATTCCTTAATCTAATTATTTCCATTAATTAAGTATAATTTAGGGTTATGGAAATTTATAAATTTGTGTATTTTGTATGTAATTGTTAAATTAATGCTTAAAATATGATAATGGATTATGAAAAGTGAATTAGAATGATTAATTTATATTAAAAAAATTAATTAGTGGAAATTGTAAAATGTGACCTTATTATGTGAAAAATGAATAATAATGAATAAATACATTTAGTGTAATATTATGATATATATGGAATAATGAATGTATTAATTTGTGAAATGAATAATTAGAAATTGAAAGAAAAATTTTAATGATGAAAATTAAATATAGGAAAAAAATAAAAAAAATAAAAAAAATGAAATTAATATTTTCTTTGCTAAATAAATGAAAATTTAGTTATGAAATGTAAGAGAATATGATTTTAAGTATGTAGACATTTATTTAAAATTTTTAAATTAAATATTGAATATTTTTCTATTTATTGATGATATTATGTATGAAATGAAAAATAATAAATAAAATATATTTAGTGAGTTTATAACTCAATTGATATATTAGAATGAAAAATGTGAAAATAATTTGGTAATGATAAAATTGTTATGAAAGAATAAATTATTAAGTGATTGATAATGTAAAAATAATGAAATTTATGGCTTAATAGAAATTGAATTGAAAAAAATAAAATAATGTCCTTAGTTATTTTTCTGATGGTTAAATCTAGCTCATGATATAATTGGCTAGCCATAGGGACACTATTACCGCGGTGCGGGTCATGGCGACTCGCTCATGTAGACCAATGATGGTCTACTTCAGTGATTGTAATTCAATGATTCAATGTACAATATAGTGTTCGAGTGATCTTTCGGGATTACTCTTCAGTGTAGTGGACTCTTGGGGTCCACGTCCCATGTATCCGGTCCGAAGATTTTCTATCGGATTGAAACTAGGGGCAAGTGTGAATAAAGTGATTAAAGTGATAATTATAAATAAAATATGAGAAAAGTGATTAAAATGAAAAATAGGATAAAAATGAAATAGGTGAAAAATATAAGAAAAATAATGAAAGTGTGAAATACAAGATAAATGAAAAATAAATAAATATATATATATATATATAATAAAGTTGAAAAATGAAAAATAAGTGGAAGATACATATTAAATTGTGTAGTAAAGATAAATAATCAAATAAATAAATGAAAAATAATAATATTAGTGGCAAAAGTGTAAATAATATATAGTTAATGACATAATTGTAAATAAGTGAAAATTTATGAATTTAATTGAAATTTGTAATGAATTAAAAAAGAAAAAGAATTGAAAAGAAGAAAGAAAATAATGATTAAAAAATTGATAAAATTAATTAAAATATTAAATAGCGAATTAAGAGTAATTAAAAGTAATAAAATGAATTATATATATATTAATGAGAAAAATTGAATAGTACATTAAAAATAAAATTGCATGAAAATATAATTAGTGGAAATTTTTAGATTAGTAGTCACCACTGAGCATAATAATGCTCAGCACATAGTTATTTGACTGCGTGCAAGTAGTAGCGGAAAAGGCATGAGCAAGTATGCAAATTTTGGGAGCTTATGGAAGAACAAATTTGTAATAGGATATTACTAATAATGGCATGTATATATATACATAGATATGGAGTTGTAAGAATGAAGTTTATACATATTATGACAAAATTGTATTTGTGAA
Organism: Triadica sebifera; assembly: GCA_023653625.1. NCBI lineage: Eukaryota > Viridiplantae > Streptophyta > Magnoliopsida > Malpighiales > Euphorbiaceae > Triadica > Triadica sebifera. The sequence continues at coordinate 30,318,041 of CM042907.1, forward strand.
GTATTATGTGTGTGATGAATGAAATGATGATTTGTGGATGAATGTAAAATATTTTTGTATTATATATGAATTGTTGTGCCCAAAAATGGGCTGTGGATTGTTTGCTTTGCAGGTAGGTGTGTTAGTTTATAGCCGTTATGCTGCCGAAATTTTTTTGGAAAAATAAAAAGGATTACTTAAGTATTGATAATATTGTAGTCATTAAATTAAGATAGAAAATTTTTTTGGCATACATCGGCTATAATCGTATTTACTCACGTAACATACGTATAGAGCAAGTGTTATAAGGGTGTTACAAAATCTATGCAACTGGAGCTAGATTAGAAGCCATAAGAATACTTTTAGCATATGCATGTCACATGAATTTCAAACTCTTTCAAATGGATGTGAAAAGTGCATTTCTAAATGGTTATATAGAAGAAGAATTTTATGTAGAACAACCACCAGAATTTGAAAGCCATGATTTGTCAAATCATGTTTTTAAACTTTCAAAAACTTTATATGGTTTGAAACAAGCCCCAAGAGCTTGGTATGAAAGACTAAGTTCTTTTCTATTAGAAAATAAATTTACAAATGGAAATGTTGACACCATATTATTCATTAAAAAACATAAGCATGATATATTAATTGTTCAAATTTACGTTGATGATATAATATTTGGTTCTACTGATGAATTGCTTTGTCAAGAATTTGCTAAGTGTATGACTAGGGAATTTGAAATGAGCATGATGGGAGAACTTAAGTATTTCCTTGGTTTACAAATAAAGCAAAGCAATGAGGGCATATTCATCAACCAATCCAAATATGTCAAAGATTTAATTAAAAATTTTGGAATGGAAAGATGCAAGAATGCTAAGACTCCTATGAGCACATCAATAAAATTGGACAAGGATGAAAAGGGTACGAGCATTAATGAAAAGCTCTATAGAGGTATGATCGGATCACTTTTATATCTTATTGCTTCTAGACCCGACATAATGTATAGTGTTTGCTTGTGTGCACAATATCAATCATGTCCAAAAGAATTTCATTTAAATGCAATAAAAAGAATTCTAAGATATTTACATGGATCATTGCTTCTAGGTTTATGGTATCCTAAAAACTCATTCTTCTATATTATAGGATATTCAGATGCAGACTATGCTGGTAGTCTTTTAGATAGAAAAAGTACTTCAGGTACTTGTCATTTTATTAGAGAGTTCTTAGTTTCTTGGTTTAGCAAGAAACAAGTTTCAGTTGCTCTTTCAACTGCTGAAGCAGAGTATGTAGCAGCAGGATGTTGTTGTACCAGGATGTTGTTGTACTCAAATTCTTTGGATGAAACAACAACTTAAGGACTATGGTCATGATATGAACCATATACTTATTAAATGTGACAATACAAGTGCTATAAATCTTTCAAAGAATCTCATTCAACACTCTAGAAGTAAGCATATTGACATTAGACACCACTTTGTTAGATATCATGTTCAATATGAAGATGTTTCATTAGAATTTATAAGCACAGAAAATCAATTGGCAGATATTTTTACTAAGTCTCTAAATGAGGAAAAATTTAATTTCATTAGAAGAGAATTTGGTATGATTGATGGATCAACCTTGTGATTGCTAAATTATCAAATCTTATGTGATAATCTTGATTTTGTATCATATCACTAGATATAAGGTAGTAAATTTGATGAAAATTTTATGTTATAAGGGATAGAATCTTCATAGAAATGATTTAGTCTTGTTTTAGGACTTAATTTTATTTGATGGAAATTTTAGGGAATTCACGCCCATGACATATGTTCACACTCGTGACTTAAATAACCAAAAGAGGCAGTGTCGTTCACGGCTTCAAGTAGTGAAGCTTATGTTCACGGCTTCATTCACTCCCGTGAAAAGCCTTGTTCACACCCGTGACGTATTTTCACGCTCGTGAACATTTTCACCTAAAACTCACAGAGACGTTCACGCTTTGAGTCACACTTTGTTTCATTGGCATAAGTAGTGAAATTCAACCTTTCACGCCCGTGAAGATTATTTCACCCTCGTGAAAGTTCATCATTCACGACCGTGAACATTTTCACGCCTTTATTCATAGGTAGAACACCGCTTCAGCAAACCATGAACACGACTCTTCACGCCCGTGAACACATATTTCACGCCCGTGAATGCATCGGGTATATAAGAAAACAACCAGTTATTTTTCACATTTCAACCTTTCAACTCCTAGAAACCGCTCTTATTTACACACATTCAATGAGATATTGAAGATTATGGCCCCCAAGTCACAAAATTTTGCTATAAATACCATCAAAAGTCCATTCATTCATCAAAAATCATACTTCTTTAGGGTTTCCTCAAATTTTCTGTCAAACTTTTCCAAACTCCACAAAGTTCATTTCTTCAATCCAAATGGAAACCGACTCATAAAAGGAACTAGAAAGAAGTTTCATGCTCCCAGGAGGTACTCAGACTACCTCATGAACAGAATCCCGGAGCATTGCCATCTTCGCTACTCAACCTTGAAGCAAAGGCCTCTCATTTCATCGAGGCCCTTTGAATGGAAAACCGTCCGCACTCTTGGTCTTAAAAACGACAATGACAAAGCAACTCCAGGTCTGTCATTTGAAGGAATTCGTGGACATTCATCAGCCCACATTGAGGGAGCCAACCCTGGAATTTTTTAGCACTTTGCAAGTGTCTCCTACTGGAGTGGTGAAATTCCAACTCTACAGCAATCCAAACACCCTCAGTGCCATTGAATTCGGGGAATTATTTAATCTACCCTCGGAAGGCATCCTCAATGACAGCGAAGTGGAATTCTTCGCGACTCGAGCATGGACTCATTTTGGCACAGATTGCAATTGGGATGTCAAGAAGACCAAGAGCACTCATCTCCAGTCTCCAGTGCACAAATATTTGCATAGGTTTCTAACCTATAGCATATTTGCTCGGGGAGAAAGCAATAGGACCATTCGAAAATATGAGCTCTTCCTGTTTGAGATGGCCAGAAGAGGTCTCACCGTGGCGCTTTCTAAATGGTCTGCAAACCATCTTCTGTCCATTGCCACCAAGCCTACAGGAGATATACTCATTGGTGGATATGTGACCCATATGGCCTTGAATCTTGGCTATTTGAAGCTGGATGACCATCATTTCAATCTCATCCTAGGGCATCCTCGAGATCGATTGGATGTCGAATCCTTCATTAAGATGGGAGCAGCTGTCAGAATTGTTCATGAGAACAATATTTACTACCGCTTCACAGACACTACTGGGGAGATAATTTAGGAAGATAATGATTCAGTGGACTTCAAAGCCGACCTCTAAGGGATCCAGTAGAAGAAAAGGGCTCGGGTTGAGAAAGCATCTCCAGCGGCTGAGCAAGACATCGAACAATCCTCAGCTTCCACACCGAATTTGGCGCAGCAGGTGGTTGACCTCTTAGCACCACGATTTGAGTAACTGCAGAATTTGATGGGTGAGAGGTTGGAGAACCTCAAAGACTTCATAGAGTCTTGGATGGACAGCCTTGAGGCAGAGGTTGCTCGACTTAGGGATAGGATGTCTGGCTAGGTGTTAGGCTAGATGGTAGCCTTAATATGTTTGTTTGCTTGTTTATTTGCTTGTTTTTTGTTTGTTTTCAAGAAATTGTAAATTTCCTTTATGACTTTTATTTACTTTGGTGTGTACTTTTATTTTAACATTAATATATTTGCTTTGTTTTTCTTTTAGTATCTTTATATTATTTTTATTGATGACAAAAGGGGGAGAACCTAGCAATATATTAAGATAAGTGAATTTTGAATAAAAAATAAGAACCTACAAATACATTGAGTTAAGTAGGGAGAAATTAGCAATACTTAAAATTTGATTCAAAATAAATATGCAAGTATGAAATTGAGCTTTATACACATTAGAAGTATACTTTGCATATACCTTAATGCAAGTTACATAAATGAATATGTCTTGATATACTCTAAATATACCTTACATATACTTCATGCCTTAAAAAAGAATTTTGATATATATTGGATATACTTTGCATATAACTTGCATATACTTAAAAACTATAAAGTTTATTTCAATGCTACATCATTCTTTAGAATTCTTGCATTTCATCAATTTTTATCCTAAGTATCTTTTAAGGGGGAGACTTCTCAAAAGCACATATTGTTAGATTATTTGTCACCATCAAAAATGGGGAGATTGTTAAACCTTGATAACAAATAAAATAGCAATATTATATTTAACATACTTGTTTTCTAAGTCTATTAAACAGGGTATGGAACAAAATAGCAAGAATGGAGAATGGAAGATTAATCCTTGAAAGATAAAATTAAGGAAGTAGTATGTTCATGCCCATGACCCTATGTGTCACGATCGTGATAAAGCTAACCGTTGCCAAAACCAACTTTTGAAGTTCATGGCCATGAAGGAAGACAACAAACTGTGAAATGCACATTTAAGTCACGCCAGTGAATTACATGTCACGCCCGTGAACCTTCATGACAATTTCATCCAGAGAGTTTCACGACTTAAGTCACCATTTGAATCAAGGTTGGAAAGTTTGTCACGCCCGTGAAGATATATGTCACGCCCGTGACACAATGTTTCAAAACCTTACAGAGAGCTTCACGACCAAGGTTACCACTTCAGTCATGACTTGGAAGAACAGTCACGCCCGTTACAAACATAGTCACGCCCATGAAAGATGAAAGAGAAAAATGTCAGGCACGATTATTTGGGTTGGTGCAATGACTAGTTTCATATTAAATGCACTCTAACGACTATAATTAGCCATGAGAGTATAAATTCAAGTCATTTATGTATTTAGTACAAGAGGATATCAAATACTTTGAAACCAAATCTTATTACAAGCTATTTGTAGATTTAATACTTTCATAACCAATATCTATTCTCTGTGAAAATCTTTTTGTTCATCATTTATTGAGCAATAAAGATTTGTAAGTGTTTCTCTCTGTAATCATTTATTACTCAAGTGAGTTTTAGGTATTTCTATGTTAAGAGTATAACACTTGTAAAGGTTAGTTGTATGAGCCTTTAAAACATAAGATAAAGGTTGTTTGTGTGAGCCTGTAAAAACACAAGATAAAGGTTGCTTGTGTGAGTCTGTAAAAACACAAGATAAAGGTTATATATATATAACTAAAAATCATTGAAATTCTTTTTTTTTTTTGCACAAAACAATATCTTTAATAACAATTACATTTATATAAATAAACTGGTATAAACATTTTCGGTAAATGAATGTAACAGTGAAACTTTTTGGAATATAAATTCATTCATGTACAAAATAAAAAACATATACTTAAAATGTAACACTACATCCATTTATTAGATAAAAACTTTTATCAAGCTCATATATTAAAACACCATAGACCCAATCCTAAGGAAACAAAGGGTAACGTCAATCGACGGAAAAGTCAGGGTTCAAGAAATTCACAGGATCGGGGTCAAATCATAACCCCATAACTGATCCAAGATAACCCTAGGATCAGTCTCATAAAAGATAACTACCGGATCGGTATATATATATATATATGTATTGTTGCCCATATATTGAACCAAGAATGAGGGTTGAATTGGATATTAAAAATTTTAACTTTTAAGTGCGGAAAGAAAAGTTAATTTGAGTAGGGATAGGAAGATATGACACAAGAATTTTTATAGAGGTTTGAGTGTTAACAAACCCTACTCCTCTCCCCAATCTCAATTGGGAGTTTCAATAATATACTAAGTGTTACAATGGAGTTTTACAAGCTCACTACCAACTATAGTGTTTCTAACAGTAAATCACACATAACTTAGAAATCCCTTGTATTTTAATGGCTCACACAATAAACCAATTCATTGTGTTTTAAAGGCTCACACAAATAACCCTTACAAGTGTTCTACTCTTAACCCAAAATACCAAACTCATTTGAGTAGTAGATTACGAAGAAAAACACTTAAAATCTATAATGCTCAGAGAATAATGAGCAAAAAGATTTTTTACAGAGAATAAATGTTTGTTTTCAAAGTATTAAATGCACAAATGACTTACAACAAGATTTTGACCCGAAGTATTTGCTATTCTCTTGTTCTGGATTCATAAATGACTTGAATTTATACTTCCATAGTGAATTATAGTCGTTTGGTTGCATTTAATGCGGAAATAGTCGTTACACCAACTCTTATTTTCGCACCTGACATGTTTATCTTCCCTCTTTCACGGTCGTGAGTATGAGTGTCATGGTCATGACTGTTCTTCCAAGCCGTGACTTGAGTGGTGACTTTGGCCGTAAAGCATTCTGGAAGGATTTGACGGGGTGACATTATATCTTCACAAGCGTGAACATCCTTCATAGTCGTGGTTTAAGTAGTGACTCTGGCATGAAGCTCTCTGGAAAAATTTGTCATGTCTTCTCACGGATGTAACTTTCTTTCACAGTCATGACTGATATGATCATTCACGGTTACTATCATTTTTCATGGTCGTGAACTTTAAATGTTGGATAGCTGACGCTAAACTTCATCACGGGCGTGAACATGCTATTTCTTCATTTTTTTGTCTTTTTAAGATTAGTCTTCTATTCTCCATTCTTGCTATCATGTTTCATATCATGTTCAATAAACTTAGAAAACAAGTATGTTAAATACATTATTGCTATTTTATTTGTTAGCATCAAAATAACGGAAATATCTCTCAATGTTCAACACATACACACACACACACACATATATATATATATATATATATATATATATATATATTAAAATGTCAAGCTGAAGTTTAAATTCGAATTCAAAAATTATAAACTCTCGAGTCTCTCCATCCTCAAAAAGTGTTTATTTTCCATCTCCAGATTTGATTGTACTATTCTAAAAGAAAATCTTTTTTTAGATCGAAAAATAATGATGTCCTTGTGACTTTTCTTTGTTTTGGCACTTGGCTTATCCACTTAATCATGCTTTTGGGTGATGTTTAATTTGAGAGTTTATTTTGCCAGCTATATGAATTTCGATATAATAGTTTCTATAGTCTTCCAAGTAAAAATAAATAAATAAATAAAAGTGATAATGTTTATTAAATATATGATATTAAATGTAGCATTAATTAGAAACCATTATTGAACATGACAATATTTTGAGGGAAGAAGAAATAAAAAGGAATTCTAAACTTGAGAGTAGCAATTTCCATCTTTCTCAAATATCAATTTAAAATGCCGTTAAAATAATAATAATAATAATAACAAAATACTATATGCATGTTGGAAAAGTTTTGAATCTTGCAGCTGTCTTGTCAAATACTCCACTTTTTGTTTACCCCAACCTTTGTTTAGATGTCCTGATAACACAGAGATTTCTGCTCGCGATGGGCAGCTGGGATTCGAAATCCTCACTCATCTCTAGCAGTTAAAAATCCCTCTCCCATAGACAAATTTTTTTTTTTATACAGGATTTAAAATAAATCGGCCGTTTATAAATTATTCAGGTCTTAATTTAAAAAAAATTATTCAAAATCGTTTATTAATATTAAAAAGTCAAACTCAAGTTCAAATTCAAATTTAAAAATTTTTTAGAGCTTGAGTTCAAATTTAATATTATTTAATTCGTTATTTTGTGAATATATTCATTTACGAGTTCACAAATATATTTTTTTAAAAGTTTACAAATTTATTCGTTTATATTATATTTTATAATCGAATTCGAATTCAAATTTTTGTTATTATTAATTAATGAGTCAAATTTGAATTAAACTCGTTAAATATAATAATTGAATTTCTTACAAGTTGCTCGTGAATTTGATAATTTTAAATGAATTAAGTTCAATTCAAGTATAAAAACTCGAATCGAGTTCAAATCTATGATAAACTTAAATGAATAGTGCTTGAGTTTACTAATATTCGGCTCAATTCGACTCAGTTTGTTTATAACTCTAATCCTTGATTATATTCTTTTATCAAAAATACCTACAATATTTTTTTTTTATTTTTACTAAAATATCTTTATTGTTTTATCATTTTTATTATTTTTCAATTTTAAAATTAATATTTTATCTTATCTTTTCAATTTTTCTTGTGATATTCCAATTTCTCTTATCTTTTTTTCTACATTTTTTTCTCTCAATCCACTACACTATATATATATAACCAACATATTTTTATCATTTATTTCTTTTCTAATCAAAATTTTAATCAGTTTTCCATTTTTCAATCAAACAAAATTAATTTTTTTAACATCAAGGTGTGATTTTTTGTTATAACTTCTTTTTGAAATTTTGTACTTTTTAATTTGTAATTTTTTTATTTTTTTCGTATTTCCATTTTTATACTATTTTATTTTCAGATTGATTTTTTATTTTTATCTTCCTTTACTTTCTTATGTTTCTATATTTTCTTTTCGTATATTTTTCTGAAATCTACCTGACTTTTATTTGAGATTTATTACCTTTTATCATTTTTTATATATAACATGTATTTTTATTTTTCAAATAAAATTTAAATATTATCAACTCAATATTTATCAGAATTTTTCTTGAGGTTCATTTCCTTTTGCCTTTTTCTTAGAGATATGATATAAACGTTAAATAAATATTGTGTAAATATATTATTTATCAAAAAATAAAAATATATCATATATAAAAAAATATGTAAATGATAAGTAAATATTGGATAAATATTGAGTAAATATTAGATAAATGTTTGATATCTATAAGTGTGCATTAATATTATGTAAACATTGGATAGATGTTGAGTAAACGTTTGTAAATATTAGATAAATATCGGATAAATATTGATAAATTATGAGTAAATATTTTGATATCTATAAGTGTAAATAAATGTTGGATAAATATATTATTTATTAAAAAATTAGTACATAAAAAATATACTTTTAGTAAAATAAATATATTATTCTGTTCAGATGATTAGATAAAGAAAAATGAATATTTCGCCCCAAATTTCAGTTTTCCCTAAATTTGAAATTTTACTATTTTAATATTTTTGAAAGAAATTTAAAAAAAAAATAAAATTTCCCTATATTTAATCCATGAAGCTAGACACTCTTCCAGTAGGCCTACCCACATCCAGCTCGGCGGCTGTAAGCAACTTAATTAAATCAAACCCAAGTAGCACGGGCACTACTTCCCAAGTTTATTATTATTATTATTGATCTTCTGTAAGCAAATGAAAAGCTTTACTAGCATTTTAGCTTTGAGGAATCTTACTTAGCGATGAAAATGAAATTAAGTACTAAAAGGTTAACTTTCATTTTTTTTTCTCTCTCTCTGTTTATTCTAATAAAATTATGGTAAGATGGATGATATTGTAATGTTTAAATTTTTTTTATATATTATACAAAGTTCGGTTTCTCCTACAATGAAAAATAAATCACACTAGAATATATAGAAAATTTATGAAGAATGAAGACACGAATAATGGCAGTTTAAAATAGATACAGACCATTATTATTACAACAAATTGCTTATTTTTGTCTGTATAAATAGTACACATCACAACTTGATATAATTGACTCAAAATGTCAAACTAGCATAAAGAAAAACTTGCAATTTGACATATCCAACGTCTCTTCTATCTTTCACTCAACTACTTAACTACTGTTTAAAGGCGGGTGAAAAACTTCTTTCACCTCAGCCAAACATCACAAATTGAAATACGAATATTATAACTTATTTAAAGGGGTCAAAAACACTACAAAGGAAAAAAATACCCCTTAATTTCCAACTAGAAATTCTTAACTCAATGGAGAACTTATAGGCATGTTCCCTCCATCGGTAAATATGAAGTCAGGCTCAAGCTGGTACAAATGGGGCCAGCCTTTCTTTTTCTTTAAAAAAAAAAGAAAATAGCTTTCCCCATTAAAGCACCATATATAGATATACTACGTAAGTAGGCACTTTCAGAAATAAATTTTGTTAGGGAAAGATGATTGCTTTGGGTTAGCTTTTTGTGTTTCTTTTTCTCGGTTGGGTAGGGTGGAGGAGTGAAAATTAGAATTGATTTCCAGTAAAAGTTTGACCAAAAGCCCAGTTAGAGGGAGCGACATTGTTGGAGACAACGGTGCGTCCATCACTTGTTGTGACCTTAAAAGACAAGACTTGGTCATTCAGGTAGGAGTTGCTCTGCCAGTTTTGGCCCCAATTTCTTGACATAGTCTGCCAATTTGTCTTACTGCCTTTGATTGATACAGCACCTACATCACCAGCTCCGCCCACATTGGTTATTAGCACCAGATTAAAGTATGAATGCCCATTAATTGTGAACCTTATTCCACCTGTTCTCCTGCAAGCAACTCTGCACAATACACCACCATACACACAATTAACTAAACCAATCTAATTAAGCAAGAAAAAAAAATTTCTTTGCTTTTTTTTCTTTTTTGTATTAATTATTATATATTCACCTTCTGTATTGAACTGGGACTATTCCAGCTTTGTACTGAGCGATGCGTTGGAAAACAGGCTGAGAGAGATCAAAATGATGGAGAGGAGGGTTACACCATCCTCCATTGCTATTAGGCAGGGCAAAGTTTGGTGGGCAAAAATTAGTGGCAGTAATTATGATTGAGCCAAGTAAGCACCATCTTTTGTCATTAACACATTTAATCTCAAAGCAAGCTCCACAGCTCGATCCGCTATTGAAAAGTGCTGTACTCAATGCTGCTGTGCTTGTTCCATATCCCTCACTGTAAAGATTGCTATACCCACAAGCCCCACCTGCAAAATTTATATTAAATTAAATTAAATAACTCAATAAAATAAAATAAAATCATTACTACTAAACAAAACCAAATATATTTTGATTAAGATTAATTAAATTAGTTACATACCCATTGTCCCAGATGCATCACCCCCACCGTAGAAGGTGGCATGGGCATCAGTCCACCCACTTTCATACCCCTCAACTGCCCTTAAAATTGTCACTAATGCTACGACTATGCTGTATCCTAGCAATTCCATTTCATGCTAACAGTTACTTGTAATAATTAACTTAAAGATGAAAAACTTAACTAATATGCCTATGTAATTAATTATAGCTAAAAAAAAAAAGAGTGAGTTTGTGGCTAAAGTTGAAAAGCTAATATGAAGGAGAAAGGAAGAGTAAGAATGTGACTAGGAAGTGAAGGAATTGAGTTGTATATATAGATGGGAATTGGGAATGCAAAAGGAAATGAATGAATGATTAAAAAAATATATATGGCCAAAATGATACAAAATAGAAATCTACGACTAGAAGAATTTTAACAACTGAAACTGAACTTAAGTAATACTTCCATATTTTGTGGTATTGAACAGTCAACCAAAAGTAACTTTTTGAGTTTTGACCTCCATCTTTAATTTAATCAACATGCCTTGGGGACCGCACATCATAAACTTAAAAATTTACATACCCAAGGCAATGTGTGAATTGATTTTCTTTTTTTCTTTTTGTTTTCCAATTATTTCTTATTTTAAATCAAAACTTTTGTGTTTGTAATTCTGCAGCAAAAATAAATGCTATTTCTTCTTTTAAGATAAAAGAAATATTGCAAAGAACAAATTTTATTTATTTTTAAATACTACAACTCTACAGGTCTAAAGTAATTCTAAGTTAGATCTTTGTACAATTCAAACGCAAAATCCAATTTGCTTTGTATATTATTCATCATCTTTGTTTTTTATTTGATAATAAACGCAAACTTAAGTATTATAATTAATAGTATAAAAAAACAAAACAAAAACAAGAAGAAGATTTTTCGTTTCTTATGAATATACTTAATTTTATAGCAGGGTTAATTTGTTATGGATCAAATTTAAATAAAAATATACCTAAATATTTATCCTAAATAATTAAGAAAGGATTTGCTTCATTAATCTATCGGATGGAAATGGCGAGTGCAGAGTGTCTCAAGGAAATTTATCAGGGTCTATGGCCACCATTCTTTCCCTCTGTATTGGTGACCAAATTAAAAAAAAAAAAAGGTCTACGGAACGATTTCTGCTCTGTATTGGTGATTTTAACCGTTCGTTCCCACAAAACCTAGCAAATATGCATATAAATATATGAATATACATACAAACCTCATATATTTATTTATTAGACATTATGTGTATGACTATATATATTTATTATATATATATATATATGTATAAACAATAGTGTAGATTACATTTATAGTTTAAGATAGTAGAATCATATCTTAAGCACAATTTATGACAATTTTCTGACCCCATTTGACCTCATTATTTAGCTGTTTGTGTAAAGAAGTCCCCGTTAAATATTTATTTATTTATTTAAAGAAGTTATATGAGAAATTTAAAATTTAATTTAATCATGCTTTCTATATTATTATAGTAATATACGTAATTAAGAAGACTATGATACCCCAACTAGGCACATGGGATATATTCGCATGAGATGTTGGGAATCCACATCTGACTTGTAAGCAACGAATCTGTTACTTATATTCTATTAGTAAAGAAATTAAAAAAGTTTTAGCAGAAAACTTTACCACCTCAAAATGTGGATCTTATAGATTAGATCAAAGTGCTTTGCATGTGCCAAACTGCCTTTTCCATGTACGTATATTTATATATAAAGCAGAAAAATATACCAGTCCTTCTTTTAAATACTAATTTGTTTCCACTTTTCTCTTCCAATTTATTTTCCTTCTCCTTTGCTAGCTATTCAATCTGCAATATTAACTGTAGTTTTTGGAAGCATTACTTTTATGCAGCCTCATATTATCAGAGTTATGCATGTTTCGCACTGCAACAAATTTGACTTTTCAATTACAACTCTCTTTTATTGTCTTTTTTTTTTTTCTGGTGCCCATACGAAATATGACCCAAAAAAAATTACAAAATACTCATTTAAAAATTTAAGGTAGCTGTATGTCCAAAATTCAAATTTGAGATCTCTAATTAAGCTAGAAAAGTTTTGTGTTAACTCTCATTTATTATTTTTTTAATATATAAATACTATATATTAATTAGTGTACTTAGTCAATATAATTCTTGTAGTGTTCAGATACTCTCAAAAATATTTTGGATATCATGAAGGATAAGATTTTTTTTCTTATAAGACGAGGTGTTTTAGATGAATTTCAACTATGAGCGATATTTTTAAGTCATATCTATATTCAGACTAATTTCCACTCGAGCTGAAAAAAATTTTCTTTTGATGTGAAAACTCTGGTAAAAAAAACAGCTGCATACAAAATAGAGTTCGAATTAATTACTTTTTTAAGTAAAAGACTGTTTATCAAAGAATAAGATTATTAGTTACTAATTAAAGAGAATATGATGCCTTAACCTGTACGCACGCAGTAAATAGCTAAATATTATTGCATTAATTAATGTGCATTGAAAGAAGTTGTCATTATTTGGCGCCGCGAAATTAGAAAGAAAAAACGGTATTATATATAATAAATTAAGCAAGCAATATATTTAATTTTAATTTCAATAAGTCATGTGCAAGCTCATGATCTTAATTCTCCACTTCACTAAGTCAATTCTATTTTCTTATTTTATTAAATTAAATTAAAAGGCAAAAGCTTATTTCCTCAGTCCTCACCATCTGCCTCTCCAAATGCCTAAACAAATTCTCTATTTTGTCATTAATTTGCTTCTACCTCATATATATGCTTGTAAGTGATAAATAGCAGCGGAACATAAATATTTATTTAAATTTATGAATGCAATAAACAAAATATCAGAAATAAAGAAAATAAAAATGCGATATTTATATGGTTCGACATTAGGCTACGTTTATAAGTAAAAGATAACAACAAACTCACTAATAAACTGAAAGAGGTATAAAATAAGATAATACCTCTCAAAATTTTATAATCCAATTACACTCGAAATCTCATTATCTAAAAAAAAAGGTCTCATTAAAATCTCATAAATTGTTATATATGTAAAAATGCTTGAATATAGGTAGCAAGCTTAAGTCGGCAACACATTAAAAACAGAGGCTTTTCTTTGCCATGAAGTTGTTGAGTCCAAATCGACAGAGTCATAGATGGCAGAGAAAAGCTTCAGTTTCTACGAAGGATTTGATAAAAATTCATAAAAAAATGAATTTGCTTTGATTTCTTGTAGGCCAAACCTTAATAGGTACATATCATTAAATAAGGTTTTTTCCTTTTTAGGGATTTTTAATAAAATATTTATTAATTTAAGGTGAAACAATTAAAAATTCTAAATTTATGGTATTTTATAAACTATTTACCAATTTAAGATGAATTGTGTTGATGTAGATTAGAGAAAGACTGTCCGCTTATGAAGAAAACAAATAATGGTTGTCCACGTATTGAACAACAGGATAATTTCTCTCCTTTTTTTGTTTTTATTTTTTTAAAGGAAATGAATTATATTGCATGTGACTTTATGGTGCATTTGGTATACTTAATGATGGATTATTTCTAGGAGTATAAACGAGTCAAATTACTTATAAGCTATTTAAAATCAATTCATAAAATATTTAAATTTGATTCAAAATTAATCGAGTTAAACTCAATGTAAAGTAGTTCGAGTAGTTTATCAAGTCTAACTCGAGTATCACAATACTCGACTCGTAAGACTCGTGAGTTTAATCGAATAATTTATTTATTATTTATTAAATTTTTTTATACCTTTAGTATATAAATATATTGGAGTTTAATCGAATTAAGTTAATTCGAGTATACAATTTATTAAAATTTTAAGTTGATTCGAGTTTTATTGAGTCGAACTCGAGTAGTTCGAATATTTTTTCAATCAAATTTCGAACAATTAAAAAAAACTTAATCAAATTTCAATTTTAATTCTTTTAATCGAGTCGAGTTTGAATATGATATTATATCGATTCGATTCAATTATATAATTATACACGTTTAGGAGATTTAGAGATAGAACAAGTTATCCCTTCAAATCACATTTTCAACTACTTTCAAATTTTAGGCTATAAGACCAAATACCTCCTCCACAGTTAAAAATATTTTTTTTAATAAGACTTATGTCTACTTAAAATCCTTTCCTATCTGTCGAATCATCCAGCTACTAAATTGATTATGATATATCTTTCATTTCTTTTCTTTTTATATCATCTAGATTAACAAGTAAAACCATTCTTTCCTTTTCTATGAGTTTATTAGGGTTGTACACGGATTCTGAATCTTTCCGAATTGAACCGAAAAACCGAAAAAAAGATCCAGAACCGAACTGTATTGTTGACTTTTTGACTAGAACCGAACTGTATTGTTGACTTTTAGACTATAACCGAACTGTATTGTACCGTTGACTATAATTTTGACGAATCTGAATCTTTTAATGATATCTGGACCGAAATTGTATTGAATTATATCAAATTATTTTATAACCGAACTGTACTGAAAGAACTGATATTTAAATATTTATAATTTTACTATATATAATAATTTATAAGAATGAAATAATTTATATCATTATACAAATATAATATAACTTAAACTTTCAATTAAATATACTTTAATCCATAAAATTAAATTATAATAAAATTTATATGACATTTATAATAGTAAGCAATTCAAATAATTGAAAATTTTAAATGCTAAAATTTTTGTGATGATTGTGTAGAAAATTGAATCCATAACCTTCATGTAAGTTTAAGATAAGTTTATCATCAATATAATCAACTATCTTTATTATTAATATACAAATAAAAAAAATTATTTATAATATATTGCTAATTTCATTTTTTACTATAAATTTTTTTATTACTAATTATATTTTTTAGCATTTACAATTTATTTTAATTGTATTATATAATAAATATACATTATATTAATTATTTGGTAAATTAATTTAAGTGAATCAATTATAAAGTAACTTAATTTATAATAAATGTACTATAATTATAAGATAAATCAATATAAATTATGATTTGTTCTAATTATATTATAAGATTTTTTGTCAAAATAATTATATTATTTTAAATTTAAATACTAATATATATTATATTATTAAATAAAAAATATATAATTGATATATTTAATAAATTTATATGTTTATATACTTTATAATTAGTGAAAATATTTTATATATATATATATATATATATATAGTTATAAACTTACATACTTTATAATTATATACTTATAGTTATATATTTATCTTTATACTTATGAGTTTATATATCTAATAATTTAAAATTTTAAATAATATTATATAAATATTAAGCTGTTTGAAAGAGTCAATTAATTTTTTTTCAATTGTTCCATATGAGAGAATCCTAAGAGAGTCACTAACTATAATTATCGTCCATATACGATTCATATTAGATCTAACCAACTGTCTATTTTACCTCATTTACATTATTAACAACTCATTTTTGTCCCAATAGAGTCTTTTAATATTATATTTTGATTCTTTTTTCTATTATTTAGAAAAAATAAGTCATTTGTTATATGATTTTTTTATCAAAATAATTGTATTATATTAAGTTTTTGTACTAATCTAAATTATATTAATAAATAGAACATATATATAATTGATTATATATTTAATAAACTTATATATTTATATACTTTTGTAAATAATATGCACTATATATATATATATATATATTAAAATTAAATAATTACAAACATATATACTTATACTTTATATTATATACTTATACTTATATGTTTATACTTATACTTCTGAGTTTATATATCTAATAATTTAAATTTTAAATATTAATATATATATATATATATATATTATATTTTTTTTATCAAAACAATTATATTATATTAAATTTACATACTAAATAATATATATAATTGATATATTTAATAATTTTATAAGTTTATATCCTTTATAATTAGTAAAAATATTATAATTATATATATAGTTTAAAATTAAATAGTCATAAATATAACTGATCATATATTTAATAAACTTATATATTTTTATAATTAATATGCACACTATAATATATAT
Organism: Triadica sebifera; assembly: GCA_023653625.1. NCBI lineage: Eukaryota > Viridiplantae > Streptophyta > Magnoliopsida > Malpighiales > Euphorbiaceae > Triadica > Triadica sebifera. The sequence continues at coordinate 30,334,983 of CM042907.1, forward strand.
TAAATAATTACAAACATACATACTTTTACTTTATAATCATATACTTATACTTTTGAATTTATATATCTAATAATTTAAATTTTAAATATTATTATATGCATAACTTATTTTATATATTATATTATTTTTTTTATCAAAACAAGTATATTATATTAAACTTATATATTAATCTAAATTATATTAATAAATAATATATATAATTGATATTATAACACCTCTTATCTACCGTATATACTACCGTACACGGTCAGATAAAAATGTTATAAGATATATTTGTTTAAAATAATATATTATTAAAAATTGTATATATATATATATATATATATATATATATATATATTTAATAGAACTTAATAAAATAATATATTAATTTAATAAAATAAAATAAAAATTTCGTTCTCTCATTATTCTTATATTATGATTTTAATTTATATGCTCATGCAAATAACTTTATATATATACTTTATATATATACTAAAGCTTCTGCTTTGAATGTGCACCTAAATAACCATTAAATTTCTAATTGGTTACTGAGCCAATATAAATTACTAAATTTAAATAAAAATTAAACTACTTATTTAATTTTTTCGACTCTTACATTTACGAATATTTTTCTACTAATCTTATTTCACGTTATACACTACTAAAGCGAAATTTCCAAATTAATTAAATTTTTCTCTTCTCTTCTAATGTTTTTTTCAATTTATTTACTTTTTCTTTCATATTTTTATTTTCCATTTTTTCCTCCAAAAATCTATTTCTAACTCAAAATTTTCTATTAATTCGATAAATAATATAAAAATTTCAACTAAATTTCTATAATTACTATGACCCATTATCTTCCATTTTCCATCACTAATTTCACCAAAATTACATTCAATAATTTCCAATAAAATTTTCAATAATTATGCCAAAAATCCAAAAATTCACCAAAATTTCTATTAAAATTTTCTCCCATTCCAAAAGTTAATTTCCATATATCTCCATTATCATCATTTTAAGGCACAAATCATTCAAAATATTTTTTTCAAAAATTTGGCTATAATTATGGAAAATTTCTAAAAATTATTCTCATTAATTTTTCATCATATCCATCATCCTTAAATCTTATTCTATTTATTTTCTATTTTTATCTAATTGATCATTTATTATGAGCATTTTTATGTGATGATTGTGGATTTTTTATAATACTATTAAATACCAAATTTAGATTTTATGCACTTTTTATTTAGTTCAAAATATCCGAGTACTGAATTGTTTTGTATTGTATTATTTAGTATCGAAATAATCGAAGAACCGTAGCAAATTGTCCCGAATTTTTGAGACAAAACAATACGAAGATTATTTATTTTTAATACAATACAAGATTTGGATTTATAGATATTCGGATTTTCAAGACAATACCAGATATTTTTCAATTCCCGAATTGGACCGAACCGTGTATACCCCTAGGGTTTATGTTTATTTTTATCAGAAGCTTTTGCGAATTTGCTATGCAAACTAAATTCTAAAACACTAACACAATTACACAATACAGGGAAAATGCAGATTTAAAATAATGGGATTATTCGACCCATAAATTTTTCAAAAGTTATTAGTATAAGTACAATATAAAGAATATAGATCTTAGTAATTTAATAAGTGTACCCCCAATAAAATTTTAAAAAATTCATATTATAATAAGTGGACTTCAATAAAATTTAAAAAACTAACTTATTTCCAACTATTAATAAAAAAATAAAAAAATAAAAAAACCCTTATCACAAAAAATAATTTTTAAAAATTTGATTTTTTTAGTTTAAAAAACTTTTGAATGAAAATTTTTTAAGCAAAAATCTAATTTTCTCAGTTTCCGTATCCATTCCTGTCGACTGAAAGTCTTCACATCATAGATCGTAGAGCGTATATCTATTATCTGCTCAAGATTAGATATGGATCACACTATATAAAATTTATAGATCCGCCACTAACACAATAAGGACATTTTATAGAGCTTTGTCCGCTTCTTCAAAAGCAAATGAAGCTAGTTTGACTAAATTCTTGTGAAGTTTTGTACAAAACACCTTAAAATAGGAAAAAAAATTTATAGGAAATTTTTTTTATCCAAACATCCGATTTTGTGAAAAATCTCGTATTAAATATTTTATATCTTATGTCAGGGTGTATCATATATAATTATTGGCTAATTATAAAGTGTACATGTTTTATTTATAAACTTGTTTTTTAACCTGCTATCATAGGTATTAAATAGGTAAAAGCTAACTTGTTATTTAAATTATTTTTTTATTTAAAAATATGTAAGAGAAATGATAACAACACTCTTTTGCAATTCTCTTATCTTTTAATCTACTATTTTCAATAAAAAAGAGTGTTGTTATTATAATAATGACTAAAATATTATAATCTAATTTTTTATTTATCATTATCTATCCTCTTTTCTTTTACTTATATTTTACATCACTCTTTATTATTATTTTTTTAACTTTTTTTATTAAAAAATTAAAAAATATATAGGAAAAATTATGAGAAATTTTTGGATTGATTTTTATACAAAGAAAAAAATATTTTAAAATTATGAATAAAATAAAAATAGAATAAATGATCAAGCAAAAAAATTTGATAATTAAGAGAATATTAATTTTGTTTTTAAGAAAATAAAAACCCACAAAAAATATAATATAAAATATAATTAATTTTCTCTTCATTTTAGATTTTTAATTTCTCAAATTATTTTATTGTTTTTATATATTTTGTTTCGTTTCTCTTCATAATTTTTTATTTTAGATTCTTCATTGCTTAAATTATTTTTTTCTATATATTTTGTTTTGTTTTTCTTTATAATTTAGTTTTCTTTTATTTTCTCTGCTTGTTCGTTTTTAATTTTTTTCATGCACATTATTTTTTCTAGAAAACCATGTTGCATAAATTTCAATATAAAAACTATAAAAAAAGTGATTTGCACTTGGATATGTAGCTTATGAATTAATTTTGATTTAATTTTTTTATAATTAAAATTATTATTTATAATGTCAAATAAATAGTAAGTGTAAGACTATTGCATAGAGTATCGTTTACATTCTCAAAAATAATTAAAAATATATTTTATTTTTTTAGTCTTTTAAATTTTAATTAAAAATGTAAAAAAGAGAATAAAGAGTGATATGAGATATGAGAAAAGAGATAATAAATAATGATAAATAAAAAATAAAATTTAATATTTAATCATTATTATGAGAGAGAAAATAAAATCATTGTATTTAATCTTATTTACAAAAAAATATTATATATTTTTTATTAAAAATAGTGAACGAATAGAGAAAATAGTGTTAAAAGATAGTGTTACTAGCATTGCTCAAAATGTAATTATTAACTAATTGAAGTTAGCTTATAACAAACGGACTTAAATCTCATATTTATGATTTAAATTTATATTTAAGATTTAATTTTTAAATTGTATAGTTTTCATTTAAATAAGCGACTTATTATTTCTCGCTTACAAATTAATTTATATATAAATTTTATTTTTAAACCTAAAAAATTCAGATTTCATAAGGTAATGAATACGTTATTGTTTTTATTTAATCTTTGAAAAATTAATTATTAAAAATATGAATCTCTCTATGTATTATTGTCTTTTATTTTTAATTTTCTCTTCATCTAATATGAAATAATATATATATATATATATATATATATATATATATATATATATATATATATATATATATATATATATTCCTTTATTCATGAGCCAAGAGTAAGAAAATTTATACCTTCATCAGTATAATTTTTTTTACTAGATATATGATTTAAATATCAAGAATTTTAGTTTATAATGTATATGACATATAAAAAATTATAAATTTATTTATTTACTGATCAATAATTTTCTTTTGTAAAAATAATATGGTATATGCAAATAGAATTTTTTTTATAAAAAATGTATGAAGCATCGTTTTATCTTTATTTTAAATCTAATAAATTTATAATAAAAAATAATTTTAGTTTACATACTGAACTGATATATTCTTCTGAACTAATATATTATAGATTTAGTATAATAGTATGTATATAGTGTGACAGTAAATCTAATCTCTGAGATTCCACAATTTATTGTTTTATTGATGGAAAAAAAATTTCTTATAATATAATGTTTATATTTATAACTATTAATTTAATAAAAAATATAATTAATTAACTAATTTTTAATATATTTTTTATTTTTAAAATTAAAGTAGAAAATATTTTTTTTAAAAACTAAATTATACTATATAATTATTTCTTAAAAAAGTTGATAGAAATCAAATTATTTTAAAAAATTATTTATTTAAAAATTTTTATCATAATTTAAAATGAAAATATAAATAATTAAATTCAACTTTATTTGTTATATATATATATATATATATTTAATACTATGGATAACTTTAGTCAGAATCATCTTTTGAAAATATTATACTAATAAATACTAAATTGATAACATATTTTAGAATTTTTTTATTTATATTTTTATTTGTAAATAGTTAATTAATGATATAAAATAAAATGATTACAATGATCAAATTAAATGAAAGATAACTTGTTAAATAAGTTGCAGGTTAAAGTTTTGAAATTTATTTATAACTTTAGCAGGTAATTGGTAATTTTATTTAACCGCTAAAATTAAAAGTAAGTGATCTAATAGTTTTAAATTCTAAAGTTTATCTATAAACTAAATGCACTATAAAAGGTCTCATAATTATTTAATTCAAAATCAAAATTGATAAAAAAAATATATCAATTTGCAAAGCCCTTCACTAAACATCGAAATGCTTTAGTTTTTTAACTAATCAATAGCTATAATTAAGCTGATATGAAAATAAATTTTTAAGTAGACTCAATCTCTCATATTATGCGTAAATTAATTTAATTATACAATAATATATATTTATTTATATTGGTTGACAATTAATAAACATATATATATATATATATATTATAGTGTGATTGAATTAATTAGCAGATGATGCAATAAACTGAGTTTATAAAAAAAAATGATATGAGTTCATATGAAGCTAACATAGAAGCTAACTTTTGAGATTCACAAGAAACAAGCTAGGCTAATTCAAGGAATTTATATATCAGCTAAAAGTAACTAATTATATGTAATTAACATTTTAAAGTCCTACTTAAGTTAGTTTAATTTGTGTTATTAGTTTGTTAGTTAGCTAAAACAGATTTTGTTGAGTCTAGCAAGTTGTCATATAGTTTGTGTAACAATTCCAAACATTAAATTAAGTTTTTATTTCAATTCAAACCTTCGGATTGCTAACGGAGCCATGATTTGGACATAAAATGCCCACCAAGGCCAACTAAAGCCCGATATATATACATATATATATATAATGGACTTGAAGAATTGAGTTATAGCGGGCTATGGTAAACATTTAAGAAATTTGTTTTCTCTACTGTCAAAAGCTCAGTTGGAATACAATAAAATCAGCTATATATTAAACAATTTTTGGATTATTGAATGCATGAGATGAGAAATCAGAAATTTTCAACATCCGAAGACTCGGTTGCATCTCTCTCTTGATGATTTTAAGGTGTTCAACGAAATGCTTCAATCAAAGGAAAAGTGAGACGAGAGATATATGGAGATAAAAGGACAGGAGTGAGCCCCATGTCAGCTTGTTTGGCTCTTCCAGCTCAACATACATTTCCGCGGCTTGCTTCAATTGACAGAACTAGAGACCAGAACCACAAGGTTTAAAATGTGTTATTAAAAATGGCAGCCTTAGCTCTGCCCATTTGTTGCCTTTGAAATGTTCTCCTGAGATGTTGCGTCTTAATAATGGAGCTCAATCTTTGCTTGTTATTGGTGATTGGAACTGGCATTGCATCTAAACCCATCAATTTTCCTATCACTCCTGGCTTGCACCAAACCACGCTGTCCCCTGCTAACGTTGCTGGCAATCCCAAGCTTGAAACTGACTTTCTACCAGGTGTTTGATTAAAATTCCTAAAGGAAGAACGGTATATGGCATCCCTTCCATCCAGAGAAAAACGAGGGTACTGATTCAATGCATTTCTCGCCGATCTTAAGATATCTGAGTTGTTTACACTTGACATTCGACCTCTCATCGCAATCTTTGATTTTCTTACTATTTCCTCTTCCAACTCTAACCGTAACAGCAATTCCTCTAAAGTTGGGGGGCTATCCTCCACCTTGAGCTTGCAGTTATTAGGAGAGTTGATCCGGCAGCTGCTGGATATAGCATCATCATCTATTATATTGGGTTTATGTTGATTGAGAGTAGATGTTGAACCATCTCCATTGCAGAAATTTCTAATCACTTTTCTCATCTTGGCTGCTATAGAATTCTTTAGGTCGAAAAAGGAAAGATCCTTCATGGGTTTATCACTAGCGCCATGCATACGTTTACCCAAATTCACAATTCAAACACATGAGATGGATGAGCCTTTAAGGAGTAGTTGATGAATATCATAGATTGAACGTGAATGTAGAGATCAAGCGGACAAGCTCAATTAATTAATAGCATTCACAAGATTCTTCCCAATTTCACCTCTCTCATTTATTAATTGAGATAAAATTTTGGACCCCTTTCCAATATCCTCCTCACTTATTTGTGATAGGGTGAGGTGCAATCCATTTTTTTGAAACAAAAACAAAGTGATGTGCTTGATGTTAATACTATCATTGAGACAAAAAATGCAAAATTTTTTGAACACTTTTTTCCTTTGAAATTTGGTAATATTTCTCATGCACTTACTAAAAATGTTTTTGAGAACTCTTATGAGGAATTACGAAGAAGCAAAAGGCAAAGAAAAGAAACGTCTTTTGGAAATGATTTTTATACTTATCTTGTTGAAGATGATTCTTTAACTTTTTTTTAATGCTATATCTTCTTCTTTTTATCTAATTTTGCAACGACCTATTAAAATTGAAATTGATTCTGTTAATCAAAATAAAATTTGGATTTTGGTTGATTTACCTCCTGGTGCTAAGTCCATAGGCTGTAAATGGATTTTTAAAAGAAAATACAATCCACATAGATCTATTGAAAAATATAAAGATAGATTGGTTGCAAAATATTTTAAGAAAATATTTATTATTTTGATACTTTTGTTCTTATGACTATAATTTCTTCTATTCAAGTTTTGATTGCTTTGGCTTCAATTCGTAAACTTTTTACTCATCAAATGGATATTAAAACTGTCTTTTTAAATGATGATTTAGAATAAGAGATTTATATGGCACAACCTAAAAGTTGTGTTGTTTCTAATTAAGAAATAAAGTTTTAAATTGCTTAAATCCTTATTTAGCTTAAAACAAGCACCTAACCAGTGACATGAAAATTTTGATAAAGTTATGATTTCTAATGGTTTTTCTTCTGTTGAAGTTAACAAATATGTTTATACAAAATTTGTTGATGGAGAATGCATAATTATTTGCTTGTATGTAGATGACATGTTTATTTTTGGTACTAGTCTTGAGATAATACCTAAAATTACAAAGTTTATTACTTCTAAATTTGATATGAAAGACATGGATGAAACAAGTGTGATATTTGGTGTTAAAATCATAGAGATGGATTATAGTATAATGTTATCTCAAGAATATTATGTTGACAAACTTCTTAAGAAGTTTGGACACTTTGATGTTGTACCAGTGAGTACCCCTTATGATGGTAACACACAATTAAAAAAAATTGAAGTGATCCTGTTACATAGTCTGAGTATGCACTGATTATTGGGAGTCTGTAACATTTAATAAACTTTTCTCAGCTTGACATAGCTTATGTTATGCATAGATTATGTAGATATACACACGATCCCAACTATGACCATTGCGCTGCTTTAGTCAGACTGATGAAGTATTTAAGAGATACCATAAATTATGATATTTTATATAGTGAATTTTCTGATGTATTAGATGGTTACAGTGATACTAGCTAGATCTCAAATTCAGATGAGATAAAATCCACTAGTGGTTGTGTATTCACTCTAGGTGGGAGTGCAGTTACTTGGAAGTTAGTTAAACAAACTATTTCTGCTAGATCCATCATAGAGTTAGAGTTTATAGCTCTAGAATTAGTTGGCAATGAGGCTGAGTGGTTGATAAACTTCTTAACATGTATTCCACTAGGTTTAAAATCAACGTCTTCCATATTTATGCATTGTGATTGCTATTGCAAAGAATAAAACATTTAATGGTAAAAACAAAAATATTCGTCTGAAACATTATGTGTGAAACAACTATTAAAAGGGAAATAATTTTCATTGATTATGTAAAGTCAGAAATGAATTTGGTTGATCATTTGACTAAACCTTTAGGAAAAAATTCTTGAAACATCCAGGGGAATGGGACTTAAGCCAGCTTCAAAGATTAATACTGGTAGTAACCCAACCTTTGTGATTAGAGATCCCATGAATAAGGTTTATATGGGTAATGACAAGTCAACTGTTAGTCTTGCTAGCACAATTAATTTGTCCTTTCTTATAATGTGAGTAGTGCTAGACTGCATTAAATGATAGGATGAACTAAAGGTTCTAAATGAATTTCATATCTCTTATAGGTGGTATATTAATTCCAAAATATACTTGATGAAATTACCTATGTGATTGTGGAATGGGGCATCTGCTATAAAATTATGGCAAATTTTCTAAAGCACTCATGAATTACCAAGCACTTGCAAGACCTATTAGTGTGCACAACCGCATTGAACAACAAAATTGTAAGAATGTAACGTGATTGATAATATTATAACATACAATAAAAAGAGTGTTTGTTCCATAAAAACTAAAAGTTTCACCAATAACTCTGCGACTTCTTATTTATTTTAGGTCTAATTCATAATTCAAAAGACGCCAGATATGAAGTATTAACACTTATGTTTTGACCTAAAAAAATTAATATTTTTTTTAAATATTTTGAAATATGTAGGGAATTGTTATCTATATACATATATATTATATATAATATTTATATTTCAAAGGATTTATAAATTATTATTATTATTATTATTATTATTATTATTATTATTATTATTATTTTGTATTTTGGTACTACGTACTCTTTAATCACTCATTCAAGGCCTAAAATATCTCGTATAAATGTTAACGTTAATAAAAACTTTTCAGAAAAAATTATACTTTTTTAGCGGCCTGTTTTATAGCCACTAATGATAATGGTTTGATAGCAGTAACGTTAATAATATCCTTTTAAGATCAAAACAGTTTTTCTAGGTTTTTAGCCCATTATCTGTGACAATTATTTGTTTGTTTTTCAAAGCAACAAAACTCACTTGATTGGTCTATTTTTTGGCAGATATGGATACTCTTTTATTTGGCTAATATATTGAACCACTTTTAACGAAAACTGAGTTTTTTCTATTCTTATTTTTTGTTATTCCTGTTACATAGGGCTTAGCAATGGAGTAGAAAATTCTCGTTTCTGCTGAAATTTATTCTGATCAAGATATAAATTTTTCAATTGAACTTCCTGCAGGGGATGAAAATGAAAAAAATTTCTTCCATTGGGCGAGGTCCACAGAGATCCCCGGCCCAATAATTATTTTAAATATTAAAATATTTTATAATATATATATATTTTAAATATGTAAATAATTTTATAATATATTTTTGTTAAAATTAAATGATTCAAAATTTTTTTATATAAAATTAATTAATTAGTTTAATAAAATTAAATCGTAACCAGTTAATCAGTTTGATAATAAATTGATCAGATTTGTTGATAATCTTTTCAACCAGTTAATTGTAGATAATTTGACTGATAAATAAAAAATTGGTCAAACTAATATATAATTAATCACTTTTAATCATATTTAATCATGTTGATACGTTTTAAAATTATTTGATTGATAAATAAATCGGTCTGATTTTTTTTTTCAATTAATTATATAATTAATTTAATTATTTTTTATATATTATTTTTTAAATTAAAAAAATTCCATTGCAGGAAATGAAAATTCCTGCAGGACGGGACGGGGACGAAGACGGGTACGGAAGCAAATCTGCCTCTGTTAGGCATGGACGGAGACGATAATTTCTCGTTATTGTAACCCGCCCACCGCTTTGCTGCTAAACCTACTGTTACCTAACAAGTTGCTGAAAAAAGGCTGTTGAATCTTGGAGTATTAAAAATCCTTTTAAGGCTAGTGTCTTTTCACGCCTCAGCTTCATAAATTTAAGGGTACCTCTTCTCTTCACCGTTACCTTTAGTGACTAAATTGACCAGAAAATTTGTTGTTACGAAGACAAGTGGTCTTTCTTTTATATTTTTCCTCCAATTCCATATATAACTTTCCCAACATATCTGATCAAATTATGACTAGGTTTAAACATTCGGTTAGTGTTGCTATAAACAAAAAGAGAGCATTGTTGTATTTATAGCTAATTAAAGATAATGGCTATTTGAACCTACGTAATATATTCACCATAATCATATTCATATTCACTAATACATAAAATAAAATTTATACAATAAATTATTTTTCATTAGAAAAATTTTGCATATATAATTATTAGCAGTGGATTTGAAATTGTTGATATATATGTAAATAGTTTCAAATTCTAATATTTACGACAAGCTGCGAAATCAATTAAAATATATAACTTATGGTAGCAAAGACAAATATAATAGTTGAGTATCTGTCAATCTGCTATTGTGTTATATATTGTAACAATATTATATTGCCTTTTATGATAATAATTAATGTATGAGTAGATGCCCTAGAAATACTAGATTTGTAATTCTAGAACAAAAGAAAATAGATATTGGACCCACGTAAATAGTTTTATATTAAATTAATTACCATTCATTTGAAAGAATCTACCTATATATTATAAATTACCATATTTTCTCAATTAAAAAATGCTAACTCCAGTCATATAAAAAATGCTAACTCCAGTCATTCTTGTGTGTTAGAATGAAGCTATAGCTACATATTCAATAAAAATAAATGACATCAATTTCTTTACACCCTATATGCATATGCCTTACACATATCCTACAAATTAACATGTATATATATTTATGTTTTTAGCCAACATAATATGATGCTTGACTTACATACTGTTTTGTAGTAGATCTGTCAAACGAGTTGGGCGAGTTGGGTTGAATCATTTAAATGCACGTGTCAATTTCAAGTTGCATTTTAGAGTCTAATTGAGTTTTTAGGTCATTTTCAAATAAAAATCGAATCTTTTTTCGAATTAATCGAGCCAGATCTTTTTTGGATAATTAGATTGAGTTATTTTAAGATTATAAAATAGGGTCATTTCGAGTTTTTTTTTTCAATGTCTTAATATACTATATATTTTTAGTTTTCAAATAAGTTAATAATTTTTGAAGTATTAATATATTGCATATGTAGGAATTAGAGAGTTTGCTTTCTATTTCAACCACTTAATTATAAACTAATTAATTTTTTAAAAATATTTTGTAAAAGTGGATTTTCTAGCTCTTAAGAATCGAAATCAGTAATTATTTCGTCATGAGTGAAGTTGGTAAAATTGAGTATTAGTTATTGAGTGCTAGTGGGTCGATGAAATTATTATAAGTTTTTAACTGTCATTGCTAACAAGTAAAACGGTGATGAAAGTAATATACAGAGCAAAGCATACTCAATTTAAAATTTTCAATTTATAATATTTTTCCAACAAAATATTTAAAATTTTATATTTTGTTACAAAATAATGATTTATTAGAAAATAAAAACTATATTTACACAATAAAATTTAAATGTAAAATTTAAAATGCTTTATGGTAGTTAATACCAAATCAAATTATTAATTAGTAATGAGATTAAAATTATTAATTTTAGACATTAAAATTAATTTTATTAATTTAATTTGCACTAATTACTATTTCATTACCCATTTTCATTTAATCAAATAGAATGACTCTTACTTGATTCATTCGGGTCATTTTGGATTTTCTTTTAACAATTTATCCCAAACATCAATCTCCTACTTTTAAAATTGGTTGTATTTTCTCTCTCTCTTTTAATATTTCACTTTGTAATATTTTTTTGAAATAGTGAAATATTATTTTAGTAGTGTCCGAAGACGTAGGCATAATTGGCTAAATCTCGTTAAATTCTAGTGTTCTTTTTATTGTCTATTTAATATCTATTGTCGGGTCATTTATTTTTTGATATATTGTAGTTTAAATTATCTGAGAAAAATTCTGTAACCAAAACTCTAACAGCTTAAGGAAGTTAATTTTTAAGGGAGTTAATTTTTAAGGGAGACCGTTTGTGACTCCACCAACTACTTGTGAATTTTTTTTGTCTTAATTTTTGGCACAATTATTCACTTTGGTGAAAACTAACTCGATTTCTACAACAATTCATACAGTATCAAATGAATGAATATTATCTTAAACGACATGAAGATAAACTATTAATATTTTAAAATTTTATTTTTAATTATAATTTGTTAAAAACTTTGGAGATTTTTTGAAATTTATTTTTTTAATTTTATATTGGATTAAAAATTGATTGGTCACGATGAAGATATATTTGAGGCGCATCGATCTTTCTACTTATGTTTGGAGTTTTTATTTTCATAATTATGAAATTTATATTATTGTCAACAATAATTATTACATAATCAAAGTGGGAAATCATCAATTTACACATATAAGTTCAATTTTTTATTATTTTTATTTATTTTATTTTATTAATTCTATAATAATGATTTGATTTAGTAGTATGCTAATGTACACTACAATTTGAGACCAATTAAATACACATTTTTATGTACTTAAAAAATTATATAATTTTATTTGGCGTAAGCCTTCAATTGGTCCTTTCTCTCTCCTCTTTCACCAATGAGTGGTGAGTTTTCTTTCGTTGCTTGTATTTATCGATTTTTACCATTTTATCATTTATATCCATTTTTTTTGTTAAAAAAAATCTCATAAACCTTGTTTTCGATATAACTAGCATTTTTAGTTAGATTATGCTCTTATTCTTTACAAACTAAAAGAAAACCAAGGTTTCACATCAGTGGCAGAACCAGGACCCCTAAGTTAGGGAAAACAAAAATTTATATACTATTTTTTTTTACGATACAATATATGAATCAATTAAATAGTTGATATATAAATAAATTTTGAAAGAAATAACAAATATTATCCATTGAAAAATACAGTATTAAATTCAATACTTGTGCATATATAAAATTATTTTAAAATATTACAAATAAAACTATATATAAAATAAATCAAAGTTCATAATTGCTCTAAACGAGTGTTCATATTTTGAAAATGTAGTATGATTAACTCATTATCAATATTACTAAAAATATCTTTTTCAATATATGTAACCAAACATTTGTTCATCCAACCATCTCCCATATGATAACGCAAGCGATTTTTCACAAATTTCATTGCAGATAATGTCCTCTCCATAGTGATAGTAGTAACATATAAAACAAGTGTTAATTTCATGAGTAAATAAATCAAGAAATACATACTATGACTTTTTGTCTCATTCAATATCTCAGCTAAACTTTCAATATCTTTCAAGTTTGCAAAAACACTACTAGATTTTATGTCAATGATATAAATTTAAAGTTGATTGTCAAATTCCATCAAATCAACTTGAGAAAAATTATATGAATAAAATAGAGCAAAGCGAATCAACTTTTGCTAATCCATAGTTGCAAAAGAGTTATCAAGACTAAGACACTTAGTCATTTGCTCCTTATTAGAGAGATGACCTGACTCATCAATTATAGTGCCAAACAATTCATCCCTAAGTTTATTTATAATGACAACAGTAGTCTCAAAGACATCACGAGACTCATCAATTATAATGTTAAACAATTCATCTCTAAGTTCATTTATAATGACAACATTAATCTCAAATATATCATGAGACTCATCAATCATAATGCCAAACAATTCATCTCTAAGTTCAATTATAATACAATAATAGTCTCAATACCAACAACATTTATAATATTTTTTTCAATAGTTAGAGAAGTTAATTGATAATTTTCTATAGCATTATTCAAAATCACTTTATTTATTTTTTCTTTATGATTAGTAAGAAATTTCAAAAGCTCTTTAAAATTTTATGAATTAACAGAATTTTTAGATTCATTATAGCCACAAAAAAGCTAATCTATGACATAAGAAAAAACTGATACAATTAATCAATGCTATTAATTATATCCTATAAGTTTTTCGAGCCTGATTAGATTGTCTAGAAAAAACAATTTCAATGTGTTGATCTTGTTTCATTAAATCTTCATATTTTTTTCAAACTTGATTATGGGCACCATTTACTTTACAAATATGTTTATGAAATCTTTTGTTTTTATTCTAATTCGAAAATCACTCCATAACAAATGAGTCACCACCATATCTCTTTCTAAAATCAGGTCGAAATAAATAACAACATAAACAAAACACTATCTTTAATTGTACTATACTCTAACCAGTGTCCAAATTCATTAATCCAAGAAGCACAAAATAGTCGTGATAGTTTTCCAAATTTTATTTGGAAAAAATTATGCTGACGAGGCTGATGAGGTTAACAAGATTCTTTTTGCAAATATGCTCTTTTAATTTCATCTTTATCATTTGGATCATAATTTGAAATTTTAATTCATAGCTCAGGATCTGAAGGAAGATTATCTAAATTTTCCTCTATTTCATTGATTTTTTAGGTTATGTCATGAACCATCAAAATTATTTTCTTGAGAAACTAATTCTTCATTTTCAATTGATTTTCTTTTAAAATATTTCTCCATGACCTACATGAAAAAGTTGAAAAAACAATAAGTTCTTATAATTTATATTGATAACCATATTATGATACAAGTATATAAAAAGTTAACTATTAGCCAAAATCCAAATTAATATTCATTAACTCTTAATTTATTGAAAAATCTGAATAAAAAATAAAAAATTGAAAAATCTTAATTTTTTTATATTAAAATCAATTCTAAATGTTATTCCGTGTTCTTTCTTCTAGTTCTCCCTTTAATTCTTTGTTTCTTGACGTTATGCAAATAGATTGAGTAATGAACATTTTATTTTCCCTTAGAGATACTTTTTAGCCGGAGGATTGAAGTTAAGACTAAAGAATGGTTGACTTTAAAGAAGAGTAATAACTGAAAAAGAAAGTTAAACATGCATGATATTAGCATTATAACCTATGAATTACGGTGGGAAATGCTTTTATGGATAATAAACGGCGGCAAAATAAAGTCCTTCATACAGTGCAATAAAATATTTATTTTTTAATAATAAATATAAAGTATTTATTTTTCGGCTAAATACTTATAACATATATTTATTTATATTTTTCAATTAACTAATTAGAACTCATATAAACTTATTTTTTTAGTATCATTTAGTTGCTCTCACCTATTTTTTTTAGGGATAGCAAATGTTAAAATGGTATAAATTTTCACACTATTACATGTATTTTAAAAAAGAAGGGAGTGTAATTGTTCACCTTCATAAATGTTGCTCTACCACTGTTTCATGGGCTGCATGATTTACTGGTCCAATAATCATTTGACACTTGGCATAAAGAAGCTCCACGTGTAATGAGAGCATTATTATTGTTATTGTTATTATTATTATTATTATTTACCATCCAAGAGAACTAGAAATCAGTTGGGTCAAACACGTTGCAGATGGAGTTTTACAGGCAACGGCGTTGCTGTTTTCCTTCCATGGTCGACTTTGCATTGAGAAGAGGAGTGTTGTTCGTGGTGGTCGAAGGCCTTGCCATAGTCGGACGTGGAGTAGCCGGAGTTTAATGCTTATGTCATCATCGATAATGGGGAAAAGATTGGTATCGGATTTTGATTTCACAAATGAAGAAGAAAATTGCATCTGACTTGGTCCCATTTGCATTTTGAATTGGCAAACTTCCATTTGCCTCCAGTTATCTGCTGAGGGGATCTCCATTTTGAAGGTACTCTCTGCAATTTAATACGGTATCCATTTATTTCTTTGGGTTAAGCCTCCCATGGATAAACATCCAAGTAACTGCAGCATGCTTCCTATTTTAGGTAGCTGTAATGGTCTTGGAGGTAGATTAAGAGTCGATGATTTGGAGGGGAATCCGTGCCTTTCCATGCCTATCAAAAACACTGCTTTTGTGTTTTTTTGGTTAAGACTTCTGGCTTTGTTGATTTTTAAACTGCATTCTATTCTTGAAAATATATAATTTTGCACAGCAATACCCATTTAGTTAATGAATCAATTTTTCGTTTTTGATGCCTGTTACGCTTTTAAATGATAGTATTTTTGGCATAAAAAAGCTTGATTGTGTGTAAATTTAAAGCTGGAATTCTTCAATAGAAGATTTATAAATTATGTGTATAAGCTTGAATACTGTTGGTGATGTTCAAAAATTTTAAACAAAAAACCTTTTGGATCCCCTTCACTTGTTTCAAATTTGTTGGCAGATCACTTTCCTATCATATCAAACAACAAGAGGTACAGTGTAACTACAATTTTTGAATTTTTCAGAGGCTAGTTGACAAAAAAAAAAGTTTCAAGAGATACTTTGTATAATGGACAAAATGACAAAATAGATCAGTATAAGAACTGAGTATGACTTATGCTAATTTTATTTATAAATGAGAATTTAATTTGTATTAAAAAAGATTTCGTTTAATTTGTTTTTTGATTTGAACTGTATTCAATTTCACGATTTTTTGAATTTTTAGCTAAAGAGGGAAAAAGAAAAGGATAAGTAAAGAGAGTAATTAACTCCCAAAATTCGAAGGATTAACACCAACGACAAATTATATTATGGATATAGAAATATGATAGTTTGGGTGTTATTAGTTTGTATAATATTATTTTTTTAACTAGATATTTATAATTTTTTTATTCTTCAGTTTATTTTTTTGTTCTTTTTAAAATTATGTATATTTTAAGTTTATTTTTCAAGATATAATTTTTTTTAACTTACATATTTAATTTTATTTTTAGTATTTTTGAATATTGTAATGATTATTATTATTGTTTGAGATAAAAATATTATTTTTGATTTTTTTTGTAAAAGAAAATGGTTGAAAATGAAGATATTTGAAGTAAAAATGAGTAAAATAAAAAGAAAATCGTGTTATTTAAGATTGAAGATAATATATTTGGAAGAAATAATGAATATATAAGTGATAAACTTACAAATTTTAAATGATAAACCTGTATTCAATTTCACGATTTTTTGAATTTTTTCCTTTTGTTCCTCATATTTTTTGATTTGAACTGTATTCAATTTCATGATTTTTAAATTTTTTTCCCTTTCCACTAAAGAGCTAAAGAGGGAAAAAGAAAAGCATAAACAAAGAGAGTAAATAACTCTCGAAATTCAATGGATGAACATCAACGCCGAAAAAAGTGATTACACAAATTATATTATGAATCTAAAAATATGATGGTTTGTGTGTCATTAATTGATATGATATTATTTTTTAACAATACATTTTTTTTTGTTTTTCAGCATATTCTTTTTGTTTTTCTTATTTCTCTCTTTTTGTTCTTCTTTTTTTTTTCACAGAAATAAAAGAAAAAAATTATGTATATTTTAAATTTATTTTTAGAGAGACAAATTTTTTTAACTTGCATATTTATTTTTATTTTTAGTATTTTTAAATATTATGATAATTGTTATTATTGTTTGAGATAAAAATATTATTTTTGATTTTTTGTAAAAGAAAATGGTTGAAAATAAAAGATATTTGAAGTAAAAATGAGTAATATAGAGAGAAAATCATGTTATTTAAGGTTGAAGATGATATATTTGGTAGAAATAATGAACATATAAATGATAAATCTGTAAATAATGAATCTGTAAATTTTAAATGATAAACTTGCAGTTTCTATATAATGAATTTATAAATTGAAAACGATAAATTTGTAAATAATGAATTTGGAAAATTTAAATAATAAACCTATAAAATTCTAAATGATAAATATATAGTCTCAAAAAGATGAATTTACAAATTTCAAACAATAAATCTACAAATTGTAAACGATAAATTTATAAATGATGAAGTAACAAAAGCTTGAAGATGATATATTTGGTAGAAATAATAAACATATAAGTAATAAATCTATAAGTTGTAAATGATAAATTTGCAAGTGATGAATTTTCAAATACTAAAAAATAAACCTATAATTTCTATATGATAAATCTATAAGTTCAAAATAATAAATATGTAAATTATAAATTTACAAAATTTAAACGATAAATCAATAAAATTCTAAATGATGAACTTGTAATTTTAAAAATATGAATCTGTAAATTTTAAAAAAAAAATCTATAAATTGTAAATAATAAATTATAAACGATAAATTTATAATTTAAAAATGTTGGATTTACAAATTCAAAATACACTGGAAAGGTAAACGATATAACAATCCGGGGATAGACATTGGGCCTTATGACGCGGTTTGGGTTAGGTTGGGTTGGGTTGTGTTGTGTTGCAGCAACGACAGCGTTTGGAGCCCTGCCCATGATCGGGAAAAAGGGACCAGTTTCCTAACTTTGGACCTTCGCAAATTGAGTTGCCTATCAGATCGGCTGTTGTTTTTGAGTGATAATATACGGACACTGATTCTTGAATTTCTTATTTTTAAAATCAAATCCCTACAAATTCCCTTCTCCTCTGCTTCTCCTTTGGTTAGTTTATTTATTCATGATTGTATTCAATTGTTATCTGCCATGTTTATCAGGTTGATGTTGCCATTATTTAGTTTGGTTTTGATTCCTCCCATCAAACTTGCTATCAATTTATCTCTCTTTAACGGATCCATGGCTAATTCAAATATTGTTTAACAACTTCTTTTTTTTTTGTCTGGTAATAGGCTGAAGGACAATCGCGATGATGATTAAGCCTAATGCGCTGTCGTTTTTGGTATTAGCAACTCTGTTTCCCTTCTTGCTGGCTTTTCCGTCCACAGCCCCTGCTTTCCTATGGTCCTCTCACCGCGAGCATCAGTACGTTTTCCTTTAATTATTCATTATCTGTTATGAAACTAATGCAACACAACACTCTTGTTGTATTATGATCAGATTTAGATGTCTGGTTTTGGTATTATGTCTGATAGAAATGGAATATTAGGACTTGAATTAGCCATGTAACTCAAGTGAATAGAGCCCGATCTACCACTGATGTCTACACAAACAGAGAGAGAAAGTTACCAACTGGGGAAGGCTTGGAGAAGTTATTTGGATTCAAGATGCTACTTAGAGCTTATTCAAAAATCAGATGTTCATCTTTAAACCTAATTATCTTCAATTGTTCCAACTACAAATACCCTATTCTAAGCCCTAGTCGTTGAGTTCTAATTATCCTAAACTTTTCTGCCATGTCAAGTGGTATTGGAGGACAAAAGGTCCTAAATTATGCTAGAATTTTTTTTTCTTTATGTTATAAACTATGATTGGTAGAGTTAGTGGTCAAGGTCGAGGTAGAGGCAATCAACCCCAGGAAACAGAGTTGGCTGATATGTGGAGAATGATTGAGGACTGGAACTTGAGTTGTACAGGCCTGTGGAAGCCCAAATGGACAGTTTGAAAGTCAACCACAGACTACTCGAGTTTCAAGAAAATATTGAGATTGAAGAGGAAGTCAAGGATGTGAATTCTTTTCATGAAGCTAGACCCGCTAATCAAGTGGCACAAGGTGGATTGGAAGAGAGGTTACTACACTTCTTGATTTGAATGGTAGAGAAGCGAAGATTGAGGTAGTTGATTTTGAGGAAAAGCTAGATCTAATTTTTGATGAATATGACGAGGAAATAGAGGGAATTATGTTCATCAAGCTCAAGGTGAGTCTTTGGCAGTAGAAGGGGTGATGATGATGATGATCTAAGATGAATGGGAATATTAGAGTTTCAAAAAGGAATTCAGTTTTGCTGAATTATCAACTCAAGTAAGGAGTTTTGATATTTCTGTGACACTTGTAGATGATTTTACTAGTACTTTACTAGTGGTATGTTGATCGAAAATGATGTCCCAATAAGTTAGTGGGGGATTGTTTTGTCACATTGTCAGAAGATTTCATAACCAAGAAAGTTGAGGAGAGAGATATAGTGTGTGGATTCTCTCCACCAGATTATCATTCACATTTGGATATGAATAATTCGGCCTAATCATGTATATGTGGATTCTAATATTGTGGATGGCATCCGTTAGGATTGTGGTAATTAATTATTGTGGCAAGATTGGGAGCTAATAAAGTTAGACCATGCTGGGGGAACCTCATGGTAGTATATGTCATGTTGAAATGAATTTGCCTCATGCAGACCCTGGCAGATAGTTTATAAAGAGCAATAGTTAGGAGGAAAGGGAGTCAGAGTTCACACTTGGAGAGCAAATAATAGATATGGATGCTGGTGGAGTTTCTCTTGCAAGCAAGTTAAGGAGCTTGTCATCTCAAAGCTTTGTTCAACTTTTAGGGGGCTATATTCAGAATTGTACAGGAATGTTTAGTATGGGTTGATCAAGTGAAAAAGGCAATTGAGTGGATTATGTGCAACCTAGTGGTGAGCCTCAGTTAATTTGGTCATTTAACCGCCCCGAAGAAAAATCTTAAACTGTTTACTGCACCGAAAATTTTCGGTTAACTGATTGAATTAACTGAAAATTTTCGGTCAGTTCGGTTAATTTTTCTGGTTAACCGAAATTCAATCAATAATACTTTATTCCTAATTTTAACAACCTATATAAACTTTGATTTCATATTCAATCCAATCAAAGTTAAAAAATCTAAAAATTAAAATAATTCAACATAAATAATTTAAAATTACAATAATAATTAAACATCAAAAAAATTACAATACAAAACACAATTAAGTCCAATAAAATTTAATTATTCTAAGTAAATCAGTTAATTTGGTAATTTTTTGGTTAACCACAAAATTAACTGAACCACATTGAAAACCAAAACTTTAATATTTCTTTGACCATTTACTAAATCACTAGAGCCTATAATAAATTGGTTGATTAACCAAACCATTCGATGCAGTTAATTCAGTTTTAAGCAACCAGTGCTCACTCTTAGTGCAACCTGGATGTACACTATGTTGCTGATTCAGTTGCTGTTGTAATTTCGGTTGGTGTTGCCGCTGCTGAAACATCTAAAGAGAAAGGTGCCTTAAAGAAAATAGCTAGGAACAAGTTGGATCTGCTGGGTTACGCATCTTCTGCTAGCCTATAGAGATTTAAATCCTGAAATATATCAAAGCTGGAATAAGAGGTTTATCCGAGCTAAATCTTCTCTTAGTGATTGTGAAAAGAAGTTTGATGATGTGGGAGAACTTATTGAAAAGGAACTTATTTTGTTTGGATCAATTACTATAGGAGACAAACTTCAAGAAGGTGTTATAGGAGAGAAATATATTATCAAAACTCATTTGATTTAATAACATGGTGCATGTGGCTAAGCTTTTGTAGATTTGTGCACATATTACCGCTATAAAATGGGAAAAGAAATAGAAATTCATATTCATGATTACTTTGACTGTGCTAACACTTAGATCACTACTATGACAACTGCAGCCAGGATTGAAAACCATGGTTTGCTTATTGTTATAATTGGATGTGAGAGATTGTACTGAAAAGGAAAAAAATGGTTGTCAAAGACAAAAAAATATTATTCTTTACTTTTTTTATCTGTTATCTATATATGTAGTTTGGAAAAACTATACTCTTCATATAATATCATAAAAGGAGCCTATCTGCCTGTTTTAGATGTATTTGTATTTATATTCTTGTCTTTTCTTGTCATATTACATAGTCATACCGATGATGGGGAGGAAATTTCTCAAAAAGTATTCAGTGTTCATTTGTCTTATTTTTTTAATCAGGCATTGGCAGTAAAATGCTACTTGTACTTTCTATTGGTTGAATTGAGATCACCCTAATTTGCACACGTAGTGTACTAGTCATATTTTATCTTGACTCCATTTTGCAAAGCAGAATCCAATAATATATTAATATGAGTAGTCTTGTTTTCAATCAACAGATTTGATAAAGCAGTGAATTATCGAACCATTTCTTCACGGGATCTTGCCGGTTCTATTCTTTCTAATGGGGGCTGGTCAAACTTGCTGGTTCAAAGCTTTCCTTTATGCTGACAATTTGATTTAATGTTTTGTGTAATTTGAATTTCATATGGATAATTCTTCTCAGAATTTTTGAAGCAAAGAAAATTTTGTGAGAGCACCAGTAATTTCTTTTTTCTATTTATAGTTAATAATCTTCCTTAAATTTATTTTCCTATGTAGTGTTCAGAGAAGAAACATCAGCAGCCAGTGGATTTGGCACTTATTTTTGTTGGTAGGGAGGTAAGAAATTCTGGGACTTGTGATTTATCTTAGAAAACAAGTAACTACTTGGTAGTTGAAGGTGCAAAGAAATGGTTGTGCCATTGCCTTTGCAATTTTTGTAGTTTGATTTTGTTTTTGTGTGCAATTTAATGTGGTGCTCATTTTATACTATTCTGCAAGTGTCATTTGTAATGATTGTACCATTTTTGCTATCTCTAGCTGCTGTCCTCAGATATTTCAGCAAGCAAAAATGTTGACCCAGCTCTTGTGAATCTGCTCAAGGTAATTGGAGTGTGTCTGACTATGTTGCGCTCTGAACAAATTGAGATTTGTGAAGTTGTAATGGTCCTCAATATTTTGTTCTTAAGATCATATTTATGTTCTGAACAGGTCTATTTTACAAGGTCGAATTTTTCCATGGCATTCCCATATGTTACTGCATCTGAGGAGGAGACAATGGAGAATTCATTGGTTTCAGGTTTTGCAGAAACTTGTGGGCATTTAGGGATTGATAATGTTGCCTTTTCAGAGTCATGCTTTGTAGAGGGTGAAAACTTTGAAAAGCTTGCAGATATGCATGCAGTTCAAGTAAATTGATATGAAATATTGTATGACTATTTATGAAATTTTGTGAATCTATGTCAAATCTCTTATGAGCTTTTGTTAACGAACAGAATCATCTCACTTCAAAGATGGAAAAGGGGTCAAATGGGCAAGTGGATCTGATTGTGTTTTGCCATAGAGGCATCCCAGATGGGTTTGAGCAACCACAAACTGAAGGTTTATTAAGTTTTCCATTGCTAGAGGATATCTAAACCTTTTGATTGTTCTCATGTTTTCTTTCCCAAAAAAATGTTTATGCCATTACATGAATTAAATATGCAGGTGAAACTTTGCTTGAGCTTATCAATTCAATGGAGAAATTGGGGGCAAAGTATGAAGTACTTTACGCTTCAGATCCATTTCAGTCCATCCAATATCCTTCTCATCAGAAGTTAGAAAGGTTTCTTGCTGACAGCGGTGCTGGAAATGGATCATTCAATCCCATAATTTGTGATGAACTTTGCAAGATCAAATCATCACTTCTGGAGGGAGTTTTTGTTGTAAGTTCATAGTTGGTGTTTCATTTTATTCATTGTTTTTGATGACTATGCTTTTATTTGTTGAACACATAGTCATTTTGCATTGCCATGTGCCCACATTCATAGGAGAGGGGTCTGTTTTTCAACAGCCTGAATATTTGTGAAGAGAAGTGCTTCTGTTTTCTGGATCATGTACTGTCTTTGAGGAAATATTCTCCTTCTGATTAAGTAATCTGATTAGGAAATGTCGGGATCTTGCAGAAGGGTTATGCAAGTTTGTATCTAGCTAGACTAGGTTGAAATAATAGAGAGAAACAAAGAATAAACTTGAAGTACCAGGAAATTTTAATTTGCTGCTGCTGCTTAGTTTTTGCAATGCTATACTAGAAAACAGAATCTCAAATGAAGAATGTCCTATAATATAATCTCCTACGTTCAGTGATGTATTACTAGCAAAGGAACAACTATCCCAGGTTATTCTAACTAATTTACCCATTGTATTTTGGCTCAACTCCATCATTCTAGATTCGTATCATGTCAAATCTACTTAGCAGCCGTAGTTTGACTAAATGAGATGAGTTGATTTCTGATTGGATTCCTGGAGATGAGTTGATTTCTGATCATATATTGTCCCAGTGAGGGCAATAAACCACCATATCTTAGTTGGAAATAAGCTTTCAAATCTGAAGTGAAGCTGAATTCAGTGCAAAAGTTTCAGTTGCAAAAAATTCCACCTAACTGATCCATCTTCATTCACCGTTCAATTTTTTTTGGCAAGTTTATGACTCTGAGTCTTGTCAACAACCATGCTCTAGTTATCAAATTAGGTTCCATTTCTTTAATGAAATATTATATCCTTTTTGTGTAAGGTTGATGAGCCCATTTTAAATCTGATCAACGTTATGAAGAGGAAAGTTCCTTAGCTGCTAGGGATTTGTTTTGGTTTTTGGGAAAACTAGTTCAGTACATTGCATAAAATATTTGCCTAAGCTGGAGTTGGCTGTTATATTCATGTTGTTGGTTGCCTTTCCATCTGATTTTAACCTTAATTGTGATGTTGCTATACTTTTTGAGGGCCTAATGTAGCTGTTTTTTTATTATCCAGGGGATTGTTCTGCTTATCATTTTAATATCAGGCCTTTGCTGTATGATGGGCATTGACACTCCAACAAGATTTGAAACGCCTCAAGACTCTTAACTGGTTTTTTTTGTGTGAATAATTTCGTGTTATGCACCATTTCTTCTGTTCCAGGCTATATTGCAAGAGAATTAGTTGTTTGTAATACATAACAGTAACTAGAAATGTTGCCATGTGATTTTAGTTCACATGGTAAGGGCATTGTATGATGTTAGTAATAACAGCGCGCAGTGTTTTGTTAGTGTGGACATCATGTGACATGTCCACTTCATTTTCATGCGTATGGACTGAATCTATTTCATTCTTGCCTTGATTAGGATTTATTGGGAAAAAAAGGAATGACCTCAATTAGCCTTGTTTTATCAAAAGTTTATATGATCATATTCAATTTTTTGGATTCTCGTATTTCTGGCTGAAAATCTTGTTTTTGTAATGGAAATTGGAGGAGGCTGTGTATGGAATTATGTTTTCATACAAGCTAGCATTAATTAACCGAGAAAAGACAAACTAGCATTCTTTGCGTCGCGCATCATCCTTCATAGATTAGGTAATGAGTTCTAATTGGTTAAGCATGGGGCTTAAAATCATTAAAAACTAGACTATCTGTGAGTCAACCATTCCTAACTCTCTCTTCGCCTGCGTTCTTATTTCTGTTCTAAGTCTGTCTTTTTACAATTGTTGGTTGATTGAGGTGTTAGTGGCTGTGGCAAATTTAGTGTTGCTGGATTCCATCCAAATGCAAACCTTTTCAATTTGGCTCATTAAGTGCTAAGAAATTTATCTTCCTGTCGATCTTGAATTGTTCCATCAGATGCTCGTTTAATGGAAGTCCTGAGTCATAACCAGATGTTCATCATCCTATATATTTATTTCATCAGATAATTTATAATTGCAAGCAAATGCTTGATTAGAGTATATTGATGGGTGTAATTTTTTGTTGCTTGTTCTCACATGGGATTCTTCAACATGGGAACTAAAATGATGTCCATATCAAGAACAGGTTTCTGAATTGTCAAATACATCAGGCAATGCTTTGAAAGACATGTTTGCAAAATGTGATGTGGAGATGTAGAAAGTCCAAAATGATTTTTTTCTGAACTGGAAATTTTATTAATCCTGCGCATCTAAAACAAGAAGTTCCTCCAATTTAGAGGTATATTTACAATCCAGTTGAGACATTCCCTCTTCTTAACTAATTTAGACAAAAAAATTCAGTACTTTGTTAGTATTTCTATTAACAGACTTAAAGCTAACCAAAGACAAAAATTGGGATGAAAACAAAATGGCTCAATGGCTACAACCCTTCTATTTGATGATTTTAAAATCATGATTTAAGTTTTAAAATTTGTTATATTATTGTTTTTAATTTCAAATTTAAAAGTGCAAAATGATGGAAACAAGTGGAATATTCAAGAAAAGAAGCACAAGTGCAACAATGAGGTATATTAAGATTTTAATGTAAAGTCAACATGATTTATATCAAAATTGAAGCTCAAAAGTACACAAATTTACAAGACAAAAAGCACTATTCACTAGTCAGAAACGTATTATTCTTTGAGTTTTCTAACTGAGTATTTTAAGTTGTCAATATTCAGATTTCACTAAAAGATAAAATAACAGTTAATTTTTCAAAAATATGATTTTGCATTTATTGGCTAGTTTTTGACATTATAACTATAAATATAAGTTAAAAGAACATTTTAGATTTGGAAAAACAAAAAATAATCAAAAGAAAATTGTTCCTCGTTCCTTAGAAAAAATTTCCTTCCATTTGAGCTTTATTTTTCACATGTTCATCATCTTGACTTTAGTTTCTTCTATATAACTCTTCATTTGAACTTGAGAGAAGTTTGATTCTATTATAGTTTGCAAATTTAGTTTTAAAACTTCTTGTTGGATTGTTTAACACTTTTAAGATAAAAAGTTATTCTAAGTGTTTTTAAATTTTATTTTGTAGAAACCTGGGTTTGAGTTGTTTAGCATTAATGTTGAAAATTTATTCAAGTTTTTTCAAGAATCATTAATAGAAAGAAACTCTTAAATTGTATCTTGAGGAATGGATGTAGACAAAGGAGTCAAATTACTATAAATTCAAGTGTGTTAAATTATTCTCTCTTCTTTTATTTTCAAGATTAATTTTTTGATTTGCTTAAAATATTCCAAATCTGATTTTTGTGTGAAAAGGTGTTAATATATATTTTGTAAAAATCCATTTGTGTTTAAATTTGTTTGAAATTTTTATTGCAAATAAAAGATATGATTTATTTGACAAAAATTGATTTTAGAGGTTAATTAACATTTATGGTTTATACATTTTAGTCTTACAATATGAATAATTTATAACTGAAAATAGAAGAGGTCATATAATAAATTGACCTTGAAATGAAGTGGCAATGGGTGGGAAAATAATATTATTTGAGGTTAATGCCATAGATTTGGATCTCTCTAAGATTGTAAAGACTTAGGTGAAGGAATGAAGGCTTTAATAACAAATGTTGGTTCCAAAATAGCTTAAGACTGTGAATTAAGTTTTTAAAGATTTCTGACCCTTATAAAAATAACTTATGTTCAAAAATATTCTAGTAATATTCTAATTTGGGCAAAATACAAATATAAAAATAATTTGAAATATTGATATTGCACAAATAAAATTAACTATGGTGTTTAAATTGTGTCGGTTGGCTATAATCTGAAATTCAGTTTTGCATGATATCCGTTTGTATAGTGGATGTGACAGCTATATATTGATCAAATAGTTTAAATTCCATAAATCTCTATTAAATGGATTGCTATCAAATTTGTATCATAACTTAGTGTTATTTTCATTCATTGCAAAAACAATCTACTCCTCCTTAGATGGATTCAAAGCAAAACTTTTCCATTTCATTTAAATTCTAATTAGTTCATTACAACTTGCATATTGAATTAGATAGTTTTTATCTTCAAACACTGTTGCATTACACTTTTCAATTTTTTGGCCCATATTTAATATATTTTGATCTATCTTAGGTACATAAAACATATGATACAAGAATTTTTTACCATTACAGGTTGAGACAACAACAATACATTTTCCCTTTACTACAATGTATTTGTCATCTCCCACTCGAACCTTTGATGAACTTGCTTTAATTAGATCTCTAAACAGACCTCTATTATAAGTTATGTGATTTGTACAACCACTGTCAATGAACCAACTCTAACTTAATTATTTGCTGGAGAAGCAGGTGGTCATAAACAAGTGATCCTCCTCTTATTGGTCAACAACTTTAGCTTCCTCATCATGCTGTTGTATTTTGTTCTTGCATATGATTGCTTCATGCTCCATTTGATTACACTTGGTGCACTTAGTACCTAGTCTCCTTCAGTATTTAAAATGTGGAGGACCTTTTTTTCCACAATGCTGACATGATGGATATGACATTTTGTTAGCATTTTTTTGCATTTTGTATATCCTAATGCTACCTTTGTCCCACTACCTTCACTTTCTTTTTCCATTTGGTCTTATTTGCACTTTGATGTTTGATTACTAGAGATCTTTCTATTGTTGTGTCTTCCCTCATCAATCTTCTTTATTCTTGTGCTTGCAGGACACTTAACAATTCAAATCTTCTGTGTTTTCAAGGGCAATGATGGTTGTTTCATACATTTTAGGAATTGTGACCATAATTTTTTCCGTTTTTCTTGATTTTGTGAATTCAAATCCAAGAAGTTTAACTGTGTTTGCAATTCCTTAAAGCCTGTCAGAATACTTTTTAACTAACTCAGACTCTTTCATTTTTTGTAGTTCGAATTCCATTATAAAATTCAAAATCTGCATACTCTTGATTCTTTCATCTCCATCATGCTCATTTATAAGATAATCCCATATATCTTTAACTGATATCAAAGACATGACTCGAGTAAAAATGCTGCAAATAGATAAGCTTTTGCTTTTAATTTTCTTGTTTTCCTCTCCTTATGTGTCTTCAACTGTGCCATGATGGGATTAGCAAGAAGTGCAGGAATTTCATAATCTTCCTCCGCTGCTTCCCAAAGATCCAAGGCTTCTTCATATGTTTCTATCCTTATTGCTCACATTTGATAATTTGTTGCATTGAACACTGAGGGAGCTATTGTTGTGAGATTACCTTCACTTTCCATGAATAAAAGTACTAGTCCCTCAAGAAGATAGCTTTGATACCAATTATTATTTTTTCCTGAAAATCTAGAATAATTGAATCATTCAACAATAAAGGAAACTAGAATAACTAATGACAGCTAGGAATGATAGCTTGGATTCCAATTCAACAGTCCTAAACGCTGCATTCAACAGTAATTAAACAAGTGAACTTGCTGCCTTAACTACCCACCTAAATGAATTGAACAAACAGAGAAAAGAAATCCTAAATGAACTCTTTGACTTTAAAGGTGAGTTATATAGTTAATGTTAGAGCTTAAACAACAGTACTTTGATGAGGCTCATCATATTTGGGCATTTCTAGGGAATATCGAGTGCAAGACTAATCACAATGGGGGAGAATTCCAATTAAACACTGAATGGAATTTTAAAAATTGTTGTAACTGGATCTTTTTATTTATTTAAAATGCTAATGCAGGAAGGTAGAGCATATGAGCCTGGGACAGTTCCTCGCACATTTGAGTCACTATTTATGCAAGCATTGAACAGTAGCCATTCGTTTCTCATCGGTTTCAGTATGCTTGAGATACACAGGGGACATAAGGCATCTACACTGACAAATCCTATATCTCCCTAGTTACCATTTTTACATTTCTCCCTTTTTATATACACACACTAGCAAGTGACTCTCACATTGTGTGGGACAGAAAAAAAATTACACAGTAAATAAAATAAATAATATAAAAGTATATCAAAAATTAACACATAAATAAATGTGCTAGTCACTAACATAAATATATATCACAAAAAGTTCTATATAACACAATAAAAAAGTTTTACATAATATATAAA
Organism: Triadica sebifera; assembly: GCA_023653625.1. Lineage (NCBI taxonomy): Eukaryota > Viridiplantae > Streptophyta > Magnoliopsida > Malpighiales > Euphorbiaceae > Triadica > Triadica sebifera. The sequence continues at coordinate 30,364,517 of CM042907.1, forward strand.
GATTGACAAAATTTTGAAAAAAGATACAAATGAATACTAGAATAGTGAGGAATATGAGCAGTAACCAAATATAATCAAACTTGGAAAATCGTACCTAAATAATTAATGTCAGTATGTGAACTATTTAAACAACAATGAGATATAAAAAAACCAAAATTTAAACGATACTAAGAGCATGTTATCATAAAACAACATATGTATAAGATGCAGTTAATAGCATAAAAAAATTTAAAAAAAGAAAAGAAAAGAATAGTATACAGTAAAGCTTCATGTATCCAAATAAAAAATCATATTTGAAACACTATTAGTAGAATCATATGAGAAAACATAAGATGAATGGAGGTAAAAAAAAAAAAAAAGGAATAGTGTGTAATTGCAATAACATGACAACAATTTTCATTTTTTATGTGCAAATTTAAAACACCTTTTAAAAAAAGGAATGAGTAAACAAAAAAAATTACATAACCTCAAAAATTAAAAGTTCAACATATATATATTTTTAAAAAAAGATTACACACATATAGTAAAAAACAGAGGAAAAAGAAAGAAAAGAAACAAAAAAATAAAAATAAAAATAAAGAATGGAAATATGTGATGGAAAATGTAAAATAAATAAAAAAGGCAAATTCTAGAAAAATCAGTAGATTAAAGCAGAACAAAAATAAAAAATATAAAAAATACCTTGTAATTGATATAAAAAAAAAGAGCAAATCCACGAAACTCTTCCAGATTAATTAGAGTTCCTGAATTTGAATTATGAATACGTAGTTATCTTAAAACTCTTGAGAAAATGTTTTGCTATTTTTTGGGATTCTACTTAATACGAACATGATTAGTTTTAGTCCGTTAATATATACGCTGAGAACATCTGTATTTTTTTGCACACAAAAAAATAGCATATTCATCAAATATATAAAAAAAACACATTAAATTTTGTCCAAAAAAAATTCAATTAAAGTAAATACTTCAATTAAAACAAAAAAGAGAAAAAAAATTCTGAGTGCATAACATAACATATCTAAAATTTATACAAAACATGGAGACAAAAAAAAAAAAGATAAAGAAAATCACACACACAAAGTTTAATCTGGAAAATTCATAATGAAGCCCATTTATAACCTTCATACCAAATAGATTACAATTTGGAACATTGAATAACCCATAAACACTAAATACTTCAATTAAAAAATAGATCTTTTATATATATATATATATATATAGATAAAAAAAAAAAGAAAAGAAAATCACACACACAAAGTTTAATCTGGAGCATGCCGGTAATATAAGGAAAAAAAAAAGTAAACAAACATATTTTCAAACCAAACTGTACTTCTCCAACAAAGAAACAACAAAAGAATAAGATACTAAAAAAAGTAAGAGTGAGGAAAAACAAACAATCTGGAATTATAAGATAAAATAAAAAACATAAAAAATAGGAAGCATACTGGTAAATACATTAAAAAAAAAGTATGTGTGCAAACCATATTCTAATTTTAGATTTAATGTTAGTGGATAGGTAAAATAAGGAATATTGTGAAAAAAAATTTAACTTGAACAGAGTATTGAAGCGAAGGAGAACACGAGAGGAGCAGCGATAGAGCAAGAAAGACATGAGGGAGGCAGATCGGGCGACTGAAACACCATATGTGAATGAAAAAATGCAGATCAATGGAAAATACATAGCTGGATTTTGCATGCAAGCAGAGTGAGAGGAGGAGCAGCAAAACATAAAAAAAGAAAAGAAAAGAAAAAACAATTGTTAAGAAAAAGGTTAGAGGAGGATAGGGAAATGAAAAAAAGAACCTGGTGGTAGGGTTCTGGATAAGGGGGCTAACTAAATACACCTACATAGAAGGGAAGATCATTAGAAGCAAGAAATTATATCCATTCCAGCATTAAATTTTTTTTTTTTAAAAAGTAAAGTTCACAAAAATACTTTTTTATTTCTCATTTTGACCCGGCTAGAAAGTTTCTAACATTATTCGTGAATTAAAATCACAAGATACCTCTGTCATACAGGGGGCAGAGTATTTTTTTTTTTTCCAAGTCAAAGTGGTGCCACCACATAGCACATCTGTGTCAAAATGGTATGTTTCAATTCCTTAACGGTACTAGGAAATTTAACAAAATAAAATCACATGGCACCATTCTAATTTAAAAAAGAAAAAAAATAAGAACTTTAGCTTGTATGAGAACGTACGAAATTACAAGTATTTTTCTGAAATTTTCCCAAAAAATAACTTAGTACCGAAAAAGTTGACAGAAAGTTAGCCATTGAAAAAGTTGACAGAAAGTTAGCCAATGTTAGTCATGACTCCAACTACTATAGAATTGCTGTTCAGTGGAGAGAAATAAGATGGATACAAGTTTTTTCTAGGGTCAACACAAAACCACCATCTTATCGTAGCCTGTATATGAGACATTAGTCACTCAGCTCAACCTAAAGTTTCCACAATTCTCAAGCCAAAATTTCCAACATACTGCATTAACAAGACCAATAACTAATTAAAAATTGTTGATCTTTTGCCTTTTCGATTTTTTCTCACATTACATATGCATTACAACAGTTGTCCATAAGATAACCTGGTATCACTATGTATAGCCTTTCAGTTCAAACAGATCCAGATGGAGGAATAGAAATTGAAAACCTTGTGTCAATTCAAGTGAATGACTTCCACCAAGCTCTGAGACTATACAGATTATGATGCCGTTTTAGATCCACTGCCTCAACAAACTCAAATATAATTTCAAGCCCGTCCCATTGGTAACCACTTTACCTGATTAGAATTAAATTTGTAAGTTTTAATTTAGCATGAGCTCAAAGTAAAGCATGATAAACATGACAAGTATAATGCAGTTTTTGTTGAGATGAATACTACGAATCTCAAAAGGACTGCTTGACGAGTAGCAAAACAACTATTCATGTCATTCTTATATTTGAAAGAAATGTTGGGCAACTAATACTTACTTGTCGAACCAAATATGCGTATTTGCAATGTTTCGGGTGGTTCAAGTTATCAAAATCTAGCTTTAATTCACAGTACGAGCACCTTAATTTTTTCTATGGGATGAAAAATTTGAGACAACTTTTTTAGATGAAAAGAAAGAAGTTACAAAAAAAAGTAACGCTCTCTAAGTGAGAAAAAAACAATTTTAATTTCCATAAAAAACTGTTTTTATTAATTAAATTAATTTATATTAGGTTTTGAACCGGGTCAAGTCCACATTGATGCCCCATACTACAAAATCCAATATCTCTTACTCACCTATAGTGGGCTTGGTTCATTCTTAAAACGTCATTCTATAATTTTAAACTTAAATAGAAAATTATTCATATATGTGAACGGATCGTGCGACCTGAAACATACAAATAATAAAAGCTCTAATATACAAACCTAACCATAGAAGATATCAACCCAAAAATGTAATTACTTCCGATAATATAATTTTTTTTTTATCTCAAGTATTTTTCTTAATACACACAATCGAGTATCATTCAATTCCTTAAAAATTCATACTCAAATTATTCTAGCAATTACTAATATTCTAAGTAACTTAAAGTTTTATCAAGTTAAATAACTCCGGCGAGTGAATATATCACATCATGATATAGTCAAAAGTCACGAAGGGTAAAGATTTGAAATCCATATTATGGATTTCTAGAATTCACATACCAAAGTAAGGATCCATTCTTTCGCTTCTTAATAAATTGTCTAGCATATGCAGTATAAAACACATATTATAGTAGAACAATTCTATTCTTATTAAAGATAAAAGAGTGTATGTCTCGCTCTTATTTTAAGAATAAATAATACCATATGAGTCTTAGTCTTATCGCTTTGAAAGCGTTAAGCCTAAAACTTTAATTTATATATTCAATAATATTAAATAACAAGTTCACACTCAGCTTCCTTCAAAATAGATACATGAATGGTGGAAAAGTCATTCATATTAATTTTTTATATATATAAAAATCTCATTCTGATATCAAGACCGTTCCCACTGCATCTTCGTCTCTCACATAATATCTCTGTATTTTGGTCTTATCTCTATTCACTCTACAATGTTAGAGGCAATTACTTATGTGAGTAAGTTAATCTAAGTGTATCAATATACTTCATTTAATTTTGCTAACTGGTATTTACAATACATTTATATAATAAAAAAAAGAAAATCATGGTAAATACACTTGCAGTCTATAAACATATATAAATTGATTACATTCTATATAACTTTAAGGATTTCACATGTCTAACAAATGTATACCTAACTATTGGTTTCGTAAATAGATCAACCACCATTTTATTCGTAGAAATACGTTTCAGGATCACTTTCTTTTGTGTGATCTTGTCTTTAACATAATGATATCTAGTTTGGATGTGTTTGGTCTTTCTATAATACTTAGGATCCTTAGTATAGACTAATGCAACCATACTATCACAATAGATTGCTACAGGTTCAGATGTTGTCTTCACAATTTCTAAGTGTTGTAACCTTTTCAACTAAGTTACCTCTTGTATAGTTGAGGAACATGCTACATATTTAACTTCCATCAGTAATAAAACTATATAAGATTGCTTTTTGCTACTCTATAAAATTGCACAATCATTAAGCAAAAATGCATATCCATAAATGTGTTGATCAATATCAATTCCCCAATCAACATCCGTATAACCAATTAAGAGCAAATTTTTTTCTTGATAGCACAGAATAAAGTCTAAAGTTTCTTTCACATATCTCATTATTCTTTTGACTGCCATCTATTGTTTTGAATATGGATCATATTGAAATTTTCTTACTAGCCTTACAATATAGCAAATATCTGGACTTATGCACATCATTGCATATATCAGACTATCGACAGTACTGGAGTAAGCTACTTTGGACATTTATTCTTTTTCATCTGATGTCTTGGAACACATATTGAGACTAAAGTTTAGATTTTTTTTAACATCCATGAGCTTGCAATCATGCATATGGTAACGTTCTAATATTTTTTTGATGTAAGTCTCCTAAGATAGATTTAGAAGCCTTTTCGAGTGATCCTTTAGGATCTTAACACCATGCACATAGCTAACCTTTCATATATTTTTTATTTCAAAATTTGATGATAACCATTTGTTGTTTGCATTAATTAACTTTATATTATTTTCAACTATTGAGAATGTTGATGACATATAAATAAAGAATTATGAAACAATTGTTAGAACATTTAACATACACATAATGGTCTTTCTCCATTATCGTAAAACCATCTTTTAACATAACTTGATGAAATTTGAGGTTCAATTGTCTTGATGCTTGCTTAGGAACATAAATGGATCTTTTGAGCTTGCAAACTTTATGCTTTTGACCTTTAAGTTTGAAACCTAAAGGTTGATCCATAGAGATCTCTTCATCTAGTTTTCCATTGAGAAAAACATTTTCAATATCCATTTGATATAACTCTAAGTCCATTTGTGCTGCAAGATCCAAAATGAGGCGAACTAACATAAATCTGACCACAGGTGAGAATGTCTCTTCATAGTCAATTCCTTCTTGTTGTTTGTAGCCTTTGGCTATTAATCAAATTTTATATCTTTCAATTGTCCCATCCGTTTTACGTTTAATTTTGGAAATCTATTTATTCCCAATGATCTTATGACCTAACGGTAAATTAACCAAATCACAAACTTTATTTGATTTCATCGAATTCATTTTCTCTTCCATAACTTTAATTCATTCCTTAGCTTTAGAACCAAAGAGAGCTTGTTATACTGTTTTAGGATCTTATTCATCTGGAGCAATCATAAAAGCTTTTCCCTCAAATCTCAAATTGACAACGAAGAATTTTTTCACGATTACTACATTTAGATTATGATTCCTCATGATCTTGTTCTATAAGAATAAAATCTGACATTTTTTTCACTCCCACTTGCTTTAGGAGGAGCATAATATTCCATATCATCTTGTTTTGTAAAAGGTAAATTAATCATTCTTTGGCTTCCACTAGTCTTAGGAGCTTTCATTCCATAAAGTCGGAAATCCCTTTTTATCTCACCTCTTTCTGAAAAGTCTTCTTCTAAGAAAATGACATATCGTGACTCAATTTCTGTTACTCTTTCATTTATATTTTTTTTCCAAAAATATATATCATTTGGAGAATTCTGAGTATCTTATAAAGATACACTTATTCCCCTTTGGACCAGGCTTTTCATATTCTTAGGAAGTGTTTGGATATCATCCCCATGGACACAAATTGCTCAAGTCAGGCTTTATGCCTTTCCATAATTCATATGAGATGGAAGGAATATATTTTGATAGTACACAATTAAAAATGTAGGTTACAGTCAGTAGCACATCTCCCCAAAAGTAAATGGGCAAATTGGCTTACGCCATCATTGATCTAACCATGTCCAATAGAGTTATATTCCTTCTTTTTGGTAAGCCATTTTTGTTGCGGAGTGGAAGGAATAGTTAGTTGTTTGGCTATACCCTTATCATCACAGTAACTCTTAAATAAATTAGATATATATTCACGTGCTCAATCGGTTCGCATCAATTTGATATTTATATTTAATTGATTCTTAATCAATTTATTATAACGTATGAAGTAATCCAATGCTTCATATTTATGAGAGATCAAATAAATGTGACCATATCTGGTGAAGTCATCTATAAAGGTGATGAAATAGTGAACATCATATTTTGCTCTCACATTCATTAGACCACAAATATCAAAATATATAAGCTGTAAAGGAAATGTGGCTCATTTGACTTTACTAAATGATAATCTTGTTGTTTTTCAAGCTAGACAATGCTCACAAACAGACAAATCTATTTTTTCTCAATAGATCCTAAAAGTCAAGTCTTTGCTAATCTTTTTAAAATATTTTGCCAAATGTTTCCTAATCTAACATGTCATTTAACATCATCATTTAATAAACTATTACTGGAATTGCCAACAATAAATATAGATGCATTAATATCCATAAAACCATCCAAAAAATAACCAAAACTATAATAAATATTGTCCAAGAGTATTTTCACTCAATTATTTTAAATACAATTTTAAAACCAAGTCTTAGCTGAATAACAACATATACTAAATTTCATCGAGCATCAGGAGCATAAAACACATCATAGAGATAAAACGTGTGACCTCTCTGCAACACCAGCTTGCAGGTACTTATCCCAAACACGTCAGTGAAAGTATTATTCTCCATATATATATTTCTACTCTTTAAAATTTGATGAAATTCTCTAAAGACATATCGATCCCTTGCTATGTGGTCAATTTTTACTGAGTCTACAATCCAATAAAGAACAGTTTTAGCTAGCATCAAATAACTACTAATATATGAATCAAAGGGATAAATTTGGTCATACAATATTTTTGACTCAATGCAATTATGGGTAAAGTGACTAGACTTCCCACAATTGAAGCACTTCATATTTTTTTCTTTCTTGCCACCGCGTCTTCTACGTTTGCATTTATTTTCTCTAAAGTTAGTTTTGTTCCCTCCCTTGCCTAGCCTATTACCCTTACCCTTATATTTTGTTTTTGTTTAGAACCCGAAGCTCATTTTCCTTTAGTCATATAAGTTTATCCAATAGGCTTATCAGCGAGAAGGTGATCCTTCTCCAGCTTAACATGTCGAGTAATATCATCAAAAGTTTTAATGTTGTCATTATGGGGTAAGAAAGACACGCATATGTTCCCAATATTTTGGAAGAGAGCGTATTATCACGTACTGGAAGGTTCATACGGAATTTTCCGCAAATTTATATTTTTTCACACATATGTAATATTCTAAAAGACCATTGTAAACCGTTAGATTAAATGGATCGTGGCCGTCCATTTCGGTAGATAGGAATTAATCCTAGCCTTCCATTTGGTAGGTGGGAATCAATCTTAGCCATCCATTTTGGTAGGTGGGAATTGATCTTGACCATCCATTTGGTAGGTGGAAATCAATCCTAGCCATCCATTTGGTAGGTGGGAATTGATCTCGGCCATCCATTGAGGAGGTGGATGCCTATATATACCTTATGTAAATTCATTTGTAATCATTCAAGTAATTCAATCAATCAAGCATTTCAAGTAATACAAAGATTTTCTCTCAAACTCTCCTGTGTTCTTGTTTTTCTCTTGAATCTTCTAAATCTCTAAGTTCCGTTCTATTCTCTTTGGAGTAATTTATCGGGTTGGAAGACAGACTTAGTGCAACGAACCGTGCTAAGTGCTGCACGATTGCTAGTTGAAGTCTAGGGTCGTGATAGTTGGTATCAGAGCCAAGGTTTGAAGCTTTACTACCTTTGGCATAATGAAGGCTACTGCCCCAGCTACACCTAGTGTGGAAGTTCCATCAATGGAACGTGGTCGTGAGGAATTTCGGAAACCATCTAAAGAATCTTGAGCCAAGTCAAAAGACATGATTTCTAGCTTGGAAGCACGTGTTGTGAGTGCTCAGGACAACTTGGGAGAGTTGTTCGACCGAGTGGACAACTTGGAGGAACGTTGCAGCGGCTTGGAGGCTGAGGATACGGAGATCCAAGCAACGATCAAGATGTCCCTCAACGAGCTAGACGGTGGGTTAAGGCAAGAGATTGATGGGCTGAAGTCCGAAATTGTCAAGGTACGTGATCTCTTCCAAAGAGAAATTTCCAATATGTTGCTTAGAGTTGAAGATATGGGTGGTGATCTAGCACTATGCAAACAGGCTATGGCCTCAGGAACTAATACAACCACTATCATTGAGGCCAAGAAAGTGGAAGTTCCCAAACCAAAGACTTTCAATGGTGCTCGGAATGCTAGGGCTTCCTATGGGGGCTTGATCAATACTTTGAAGCTACTGGTATAACGGACCATGCCAGCAAAATCCGAACTGCTGCCATGTATTTGTCCGACACTGCTATGCTGTGGTGGAGACGAAGGCACGGAGATGTGCATCATGGGGTGTTCACAATTGACACTTTTGAGGACTTCAAAAGAGAGTTCAAAAGCCAATTCTTCCCCGTAAATGCTGAGGAAGAGGCGAGGGGCCGACTTCGACGACTAAAGCAGATGGGTAGCATAAGGGAATATGTGAAGAAGTTCACAACCTTGCAACTAGAAGTCCCTGACACATCGGACAAGGATGCCTTATTCTTGTTCATGGACGATCTCCAATCATAGGCTAACCTTGAGCTCAAACGACATGGTGTCCAAGACTTGTCTTCGGCCATTGCTGTTGCTAAAAGTCTTATTGATTAATCCTCAAATAAAGAAGGCTTGAGGCCAACTGATAGAAAGTTTGGTGGAGGAAAGAATGGGGGAGGCCATGCCAAGAGTCAGAACCATAAAAATCACAAAGAAGGCTACTCATTCAAGTCCCGAGACAAAGGGAAGGAAAGGGAAGAACGTGGCACCTCAAAGCCCCGTGTGACATGTTTCATATGCAACGAACCGCATTGGGCATGAGAATGTCCCAAAAGGAAGACATTGAATGCTTTAGTTGCCTCCACTCATGATCAAGACAGAAGTGAGGCAGATGAAGGTGCAAAGATGGGATCCTTGCGGTTGCTTAGTGCATTGCAAAGTGCCCCAACGAACTCATGTTTGTAGATGCAACCATCAATGGGAAAGATGCCAAAGCTCTGGTCGACACAGGTGCATCTCACAACTTTGTTTCGCTAGAGGAAGCTAAGAGACTCGGTCTCAAGATTGCCAATGGAGGTGGCTCCCTCAAAGCAGTTAACTCGGCGACACAACCTCTCCAAGGAATTGCCCGCGGAGTGAAGGTCAGTCTCGGTGCATGGACTGACCAAGTGGATTTATCCGTGGCACCCATGGATGATTTCTTGGTGGTATTCGGTATGAAGTTCTTGGACCAAGTTAGAGCTTTCCTTGTTCCATGTTCAAACTCTATGTGCATTATGGATGGACCAAAGGCTTGTCTAGTACCGACGGAAAGGACCACCAAGCCTACTACCCAAGCTCTCTCAGCACTTCAATTCAATAAGGGATTGAAGAGGGAAAAAGAGAGTTACTTAGCCATTCTTAAGGAGTATGATGATGATGAAGCATCACCACAACCAAGCTTGCCAATGGAGGTGCAAGTTGTCTTGGATGAGTTCCAGGACGTGATGCCTGAGGTGTTGCCAAAACAGTTACCTCCAAGGAGGGAGGTGGACCACGAAATTGAGCTGGAGCCTGGCACAAGACCACCAGCAATGAGTCCTTACCGGATGGCAAACTCGGAGTTGGCAGAACTACGAAAGCAAATCAATGAGCTGTTGGATGCTGGTTTCATTAGACCATCCAAAGCCCCATTTGGTGCCCCGGTGCTTTTTCAGAAAAAGAATGATGGTTCACTGAGAATGTGCATTGACTACCGCGCTCTAAACAAGATCACGGTAAAGAACAAATATCCTATCCCACTCATTGTTGATTTATTTGATCAATTGGGGAATGCTAGATACTTCTCCAAATTGGACTTGCGGTCGGGATACTACTAGGTGCGCATTGCAAAAGGGGATGAACCGAAAACTACATGTGTAACAAGGTACGGTGCTTATGAGTTCCTTGTTATGCCCTTTGGTCTCACTAATGCACCTGCTACCTTTTGCACTCTCATGAATAATATTTTCCATCCCTACCTCGATCGGTTCGTGGTAGAATATCTTGATGATATTGTGATATATAGTCGAACTATGGAAGAACATCTTGAGCATTTGAAGAAGGTGTTCGAGGTCCTCAGAGAAAATGAGCTATATGTCAAGAGGGAGAAACGTTCCTTTGCCAAAGATGAGGTGATGTTCTTGGGTCATAGGATAAATGATGGGAAGCTTATGATGGATGGAGACAAGGTGGAAGCCATCCAAGAATGGGAACCTCCTACTAAGGTCCTCGTGTCAAGGTCTTTCCTTGGACTTATGAACTACTATCGGAGATTTATCAAGTCATATTCAGCAAGAGCAGCCCCATTAACTAATATACTCAAGAAGAGTAATACTTGGGAGTGGACCAACAAGTGCCAAGCCTTGTTTGATGACTTGAAAAAGGCCATTACGAAAGAACCAGTGCTTTACTTGTCAGACCCCTGCAAGATATACGAGCTGCATACAGATGCCTCAGACTTTGCCATTGGTGGAGTGTTGATGCAAGAAGGGCATCCGATAGCATATGAGAGTCGCAAGCTTAATGACACTGAACGCCACTACACGGTGCAGGAAAAGGAGATGACAACTATCATCCATTGTCTAAGGGTGTGGCGACACTACTTGTTGGGTTCTCACTTTGTGATCATGACAGACAATGTAGCAACTAGCTACTTCCAAACTCAAAAGAAGTTGAGTCCCAAACAAGCTCGGTGGCAAGACTTTCTGGCAGAATTTGACTACAAGCTTGAATACAAGCCCGGTAAGGCTAATGTAGTGGCTGATGCACTAAGTCGAAAGGCGGAGCTAGCAGCTTTAAGTAGACCAAGCAGTCCTTTGCTGGAAAAGATCAAAAAAGGGTTGGAGCATGATGCCCTGGCTCAAAACCTCCTTGTCCTCATCAAGGAAGGAAAGACAACGATTTTGGCAGAGTGACAGACTACTCTATGCTAAGAAAAACCGCATCTACGTTCCTAAGTGGGGGAACTTGAGAAAATAACTGATCAAGGAATGCCATGATTCACTATGGGCTGGACACCCAGGCATGAGACACACCCTTGCCTTGATCAAGTCTATTTACTATTGGCCTCAACTACGGGATGATGTTGAAACCTACGTGAGAACGTGTCTTGTTTGCCAATAAGACAAAACAGAGCAGCGTGCACCTAGTGGCTTGCTAGAACTGCTGCCTATTCCGGAGAGACCATGGGAGAGTGTCTCAATGGACTTCATCACTTGCTTGCCAAAATCTGAAGGCTTTGGCAGTATAATAGTAGTCATTGATCGCTTCAGCAAGTATGCAACCTTCATACCTGCCTCGGCGGATTGCACTGCGGATGAGACTGCACGGTTGTTCCTCAAGCATGTTGTGAAGCATTGGGGAATCCCATCTAATATCGTGAGTGATCGAGACCCACGATTTACTGGGAAGTTCTGGACAGAATTGTTCAAGCTGCTGGGATCAGACTTGAACTTCTCCACAAGCTTTCATCTGCAAAGCGATGGGCAGACGGAACATGCCAATGCACTACTAGAGCTATATCTGAGGCACTTTGTTAGTGCCAACCAACATGATTGGGCTAAGTTGCTGGATGTAGCCCAATTCTCTTACAACTTGCAGCAAAGTGAATCCACTGGCAAGAGTCCCTTCGAGATCATTATGGGACAACAACCTATGACCCCTCATGCTTTGGCCACAAGCTATGAAGGAAAGAGTCTTGTAGCTTTCAAATTTGCTAAGGCATGACATGAGCAAGCTGAGTTAGCTCGAGCCTATTTGAACAAGGCATCCAAAAAGATGAAGAAGTGGGCTGACAAGAAAAGGAGGATGGTCGAATTTCGGGAAGGAGATTTGTTCCTTGTTAAATTATTACCACAACAGTTCAAGTCCTTGTGGAAGGTTCACAAGGGGTTAGTGCGGAAATACGAAGGACCATTTCCTGTCCTCAAGCAGGTTGGTAAGGTGTCTTACAAACTACAACTTCCTCCTAAGCTTAAGATCTATCCAGTCTTTCATGTAAGAATGTTGAAGCCTTATCATAAAGATGAGGAAGATGCAAGTCGAGGAGAGTCAAAAAATGCACCCACTACGGTAGTAACCTCCTTTGATAGAGGAGTGGATTCCATTTTGGCAGACCGCCTAATTCGGCGAAGAGGTGTACCAAGTTATCGGGAATACTTGGTCAAATGGAAGAATGCCCCGAACATAGAGGCAAGCTGGGAACCTGAAGACACTTTGTGGCAGTTCAAAAATGACATAGAAAGGTTCAAGCTTGAAGGCGTGACGAGGGTGTCGCGAACTTGAGTGGGGGAGAATGTCACGTACCGGAAGGTTCATACGGAATTTTCCGCAAATTTACATTTTCCCACACATATGTAATATTCTAGAAGGCCATTGTAAACCGTTAGATTAAATGGATCGTGGTCGTCCATTTCGATAGGTAGGAATTAATCCTAACCCTCCATTTGGTAGGTGAGAATCAATCATAGCCATCCATTTTGGTAGGTGGGAGTTGATCTTGACCATCCATTTGGTAGGTGGGAATCAATCCTAGCCACCATTTGGTAGGTGGGAGTTAATCCTAACCATCCATCTGGTAGGTGGGAATTGATCTCGGACATCCATTGAAGAGGTGGATGCCTATATATACCTTATGTAAATTCATTTGTAATCATTCAAGTAATTCAAGCAATCAAGCATTTCAAGTAATACAAAGCTTTTCTCTCAAACTCTCTTGTGTTCTTGTTTTGCTCTTGAATCTTCTAAATCTCTAAGTTCCGTTTTATTCTCTTTGGAGTAATTTATCGGGTTGGAAGGCAGGCTTAGTGCGATGGACTGTGCTAAGTGTCATACGATTGCTAGTTGAAGTCTAGGGTCATGACAGTATGACAACTTGGACATGTTGCTCATCAGTCATCTCATGGTCAGCATCTTTTAGTTCACTTATCATGTTATACATAAAAGTAAGGTGTTGCCTCATCGTATAATTAGAATTCTTCTTATGTGCATCAAATTTTAAAATCAACTGATGTAGCCTTATTGTTGAGATTCCAACAAATTGAACTTTAACGACATTCCAAACTGCTTGGGCTGAAAGGTACTTTTCAAAGCATAGCATCAAGTCATTTCTTGTGTTGTTTAGCATTAGTATGTGAGCAAATATATCCTTGTGCTTATAGCCATGATATGCCTTCATATCTCGCCTATGTTGAGTAATGATTCTATACTCAGGCTTAGCCATTGGTTGTGTTATTATTTCCAACATATCTTGCTCTTTCTAAAGATACTGAATTATTTGATACCAATTTTCATAATTTTTATCATTAAGTTTATCTCCTTGGTTCAAATCAACAATTATGGTTTTTGTCGCAACCATTTCAATATTTAAAAACAATGATCATAATTAGAATTAACACAATTCATTATCACAAAAATAATTTTATGTCACAATGTCTTAAATTAATCAATAATAATCTAACACAAGTAGTAAAAATAAAAGTATTGTTACATAGCCCAAACAATTTCTATTGAGATAGTCTAATTATCGTTGTTTAATTTAAACATTCGTAAATTATTATATTAGGTGAGATTCACTAATGTACAAACCTAATGTTTCCCACAATATCACATGCATATTTACATGTAGTAAAATTAATGAAAGACACATTTACATTTATAAGCAAAATAAATATTTGCATTGACAAATTTAAATATTTATTACATGCTTTAAATAAAAATAACATTAAAAAAATTAAGAAATAACATATAATCACAAAATACACTAAACATGTCTTAATGTTGAGTTCAAATTATTCATTCTCTTATTGAACTGGTGGTTCTCTCTTAGCAAATTCTCTTTTTGCTAATGTACTAGATATCTTGCTCATCCACGGGTAACTATTCATTGACTTGCTAGATCATCTAATATCATCTTGTATCCATTGTTCTAGCTCTCGAGTCAATTCTTCCTCAATATTTTCATAAGTTAAATTGCTAAGTATTTTTTTAAGCGTCTTCATTTACTATTCCCATGAATCAGGTAAGAAATCAAAAACTATGAACATCTGTTGTTCCACAGCTAAAAGTATTGACCAAATATTATAAAGATAGTCCACAATTTATAGTACATCTCGTTGATATGCTCTTCTAGTGAGTAATTCAGATATTTTCTATATGCACATAATTGCTCCAAAACGATAAATATTTGATTCCTCACTACATATATGAATAAATTAAAGACAACATTAGACACAATTAAATATAACATATCTCATGTGACTAAATTTTTTTTATATATACACGCTTAATTTATATCTCAATAATTATGTACCAATTTGCATATTTTTTTTATCAAATAATATATCAAATGGTTATAAAAAAATATGAAAAAAATAGAAAACTAAAATTTGATCATTTTAAAAAAAATTTGGACACCAACAAACCTCTTATGTGTTGGAAAAATACTGGCCTCGCTCGGCCACTCGCTCTCATATGCACTTACGTACCAACTCCCTACCACATAAGTGACACGTTAGGGTCCAGGTGGACCAACTAGAGGGATCCATATGGCAAGTTGTGCCATATGTCGGAGACATATGGCTTGACATGTGGACAGACATGTCATCATTTATATCCACGTAACCCAACCAATAGTGGCCACTTGTCAAAATATGCCATGTGTCATATCTGAGCTATCATGACACGTGGAAGCCACATCATCAAAAACCCCATGCAAGCCCACTGGATGAGCACCACATGGCATATAGTGGGACGTGTACATGACATGTGTCACGACTAGCACGTGTGGTACTTGCGCTGCCTTTCAATGGTTATTTTCCTCGGTTATTTTCAAAATTTTACACAATTTTGACAAATCTAAACCTATTTTGACAATTTTTAGTTTGTTTTATGTTCGTTTGGGTCGCGTTTGGACAACACTTAATTTATTGGAGAGTGGGAGTTAAACTAAAGCATATTTCCAGAAATTACAAACACTAATTTCGTTAAAAAAATTTAAAAAATCATAGAAAATCAACTACTCATCAGAAAAATTTGCAAAAATACTCATTGGAAAGCTTGTAAAGAGTTCTTTTCAATCATACCAAATTTGAACAATGAAACATAATAAATTATTTCTCAAAAATTGAAAAATATTTGGATTTTCATGGTTAATTCATCAAAAATTATTCATATAACCAATTTAAGCATAAAAACACGCAATAAAAGCTCTGATACCAATGAAAGAAATTTTGGGCAGCAGATACTTACTTGTTGAACTGAATATGCATATTTTCAATGCTTGGAGCAGATTGGATTACTAGAATCTGATTTTAATTCATAGTTCAAAGACATTAATTTCTTCTATGGGATGAAAAATTTTAGAGAAAACTTTTTTTAGATGAAGAGGAAGAAGTTACAGAAAATAAAGTAACGTTCTCTAAGGGGAAAAAACATTTTTAATTTTCATAAAAAACTAATTTTATTAATTAAATTAATTTATATTAACTTTTGGGTTGGGTCAAGCTCACATGAACGACACAAACTACAAAACCCAATAATATCATACAAGGAAAAAAAATCTAAAACTTTTGCTTTCTTTTGTCGTTGCTCTAAAGCATGATAAGCCTAGCAATAACTTGCTTTGATGCTCTTGAAAGTGATGAGATACAAACAAAATTTGGTTGGTGGAGCTTGGAGGAAGTGAGCATGTGCAAAAGAAAAAGGCATTAGAAAAAAGGTTCTAGGAAGGGAAGGGAAAATTATTAATTTGTCACTTTCCGCTCTTGGAGATGTTTTAGACACCCTCCAAAGGAACAGGTAGCTGTGAAACTCACCCAAGGCCTCAATAATTCTTTAGGGGTAAATTATTTCGACTCCCATGAGATTTGGTTGAATACATTAGTTTGTCCTTCCACTTTTGGAAATGTATTGTAAAATCGCTTAGATTTAGTTCTGTTAACTAAAAAAATCATCTGTTACTTTTAAATGAAATATTTCGTTAGTCAATTAGAATCTTGTTGAAATAGTTAAAATTAATTTTTTGAATACCAAAAATACCCTTATTTATTTTTTGATATTTTGTTAACTTAAAAAATACATTAAAAAAGAATGTCAAATTTGACATTTTACCATCTAGATAATGACATTAAAACAAAATTTGGTATTTTTTGGATTTTTTAAAACAAAAAAGAAGGAAAAATTTGACATTTTATTTATATGTAATGGTAGAAGGGCTAGATAATGTATTAACCAAACTTGAGAGATTTTATTATTTTTAAAAATGGAGGGACAAACTAGTGTATTAATCAAATATCAGGTATCAGAGTAATTTACCCATTCTTTAGTTAGGTGCTGAGGATCTTTTCTATTCAGCTCAGTGTTATATCTCTCGCCTAAGTTGTTTACTCAGAAAGTAGCATAGCACAAGGGGGGACTAAATAAACCGAATAATTCACACATAGCATTCTCAGCAATAAATGAGAGACATTGCTGCTACAATTTCAAGATTCCACATGAAAAAAGCAGAAACGACCGCTCTGCACCCTATCTATCAGTAACTATGGCTATTTAATGGAGGTTCCTCTGTCATTACAGACTAAAACCTTAACTTAAAGCTTTTTTACTGTTGACAGGAACATCAAGCTGACACAAGTTCTTAAAGATTCTCTGGGTAATCATATCCATTTTGCTTGAGATTTCATTTTATCATTTCTTTTTTTCTTCTCTTTGAAAGAAAACCATTACGACAGCTCATTTGTTCCAGTATAAAAATGAAATTAGATTGGAAATGGATGTCAATTGAACATTCCACAGTAACTTCATTTTTAAGATAATTAAACTTAAACTGAAATTTCAGAAATTCTTATATTAAAACTAAATTTTATTCTCAACAGGTTAAAGCGAATCAAATGCACAAAATATCATTAAAAAAAGAAAAAAGAAATTAAATTACCAAGAAACAGAATGAGATCCTAATACAGGTCTGCATGGTTTTTCCATTTATCCAGTCATACATTGTACTTCTAACAGATAAAAAAAAAATGTAAATGGTCAGATTTTACTTCTTCGCTACTGTGGCATGTAAAGGATTCTATTTTTGTTCCATGATCTAACAAATCTATCTTTGCTATCTGCAGGTGATGATTCAAAAACACTAATGCTAGTCCATTGCAGTCCCAAAGAAGAAAATTTGTGCGGGACCATATGTTTTCTAAATTTTGCAACAAGGGTGAAAAACATTCACCTGGGAAATGAAGATACAATAATAAGCACGGTACTGCATTTCGAGATTGTGGTATTAACTATATATCACAAGAACTGGGTCCGAATAATTGCAGAGTGGCTGCTAATTAGATACAGATATTTGTTGCTGGAAAAGAACAAATCTTAGCAATGGATGTGAATTATTATATAGATGTGCCAAAACGTATATCAAGTAAACCTTCTGTGGAAAAAGTTGAAATGAATCACAAAGTGTTGTATTTTAAAACCAATTTATTATGGTAAAGAGGCCAGCCATTAAAAATAAGATACTAACCCTTAAGTTCAACTCTTGAAATTCAGTAAGTACGAGAACAGAGGTAGCAATGGTAAATCTGCACGAAAAATGACAAAGATTGAACATAAGCAGCTGCATATCAAAAGAGTGAAATACTGGAAAAAAGATTAGAAAATTTAACAGAAAACATTCATTTTCTGAAGAGCAAGCTAAGGCATATAACTTCACTGAAAAACCTCTTAAAAAGAACAGAACTGGAGATACCACAGTGGCTCCCATGTCCAAGTCACCAAGATTTATGAGGCCAACCATTTGCAGCTGAAGAAAATCATGAGCGGTTTACCTATGATCAGAATAGAAAATCCCGGTAACAGGAAGAAGAAGAACACTCTCATCTCATCCTGCTGAGTCTGTGACTTCCTGAGAATGACCATTCAGACCAAAAATCAGAACGTACTGTTTCCAGAGCTAGCTGTATGGTGGCATTAAACATGAAAAACATGCTGATAATGCAACAGATAACAGCCAAGACACATCTGCATCAGATGTTAAAGTGATTGATCAGCAAGAAAAAAGATAAGAACCTACTGGTGCATTCAGTCAAATGACTGACACTAATCATATTCTGAAACATGCGGATAGACATAAAGACAAGACTACTTCCATCAAATTTTCAGAGGTTGGCGATTGGTTTGATTTGATCTGCAAAAGAATGGAATCAATGAGTGGATATACTCACTAAGCGCATTTTAGCTATTCCTAGCCCAAAGATGAAAATAAGATAAAACAGCAAGGAAAAGCAAAGAAGGATTTTGATGAAGAAGCATACAAGTTTTATGACTTCGGAATACAAAAGGCAGAAAAACAAGAACAAAATACGGATAATACTCATGGTTTTTATAAATTACTGTCATAAACAAATTTTTAAAAAATTAACAGTAAAATCCCCTTGTTATTTGATATAAAACTCATTCGTTTAATACTGTATGAATTTCAAACATTGCAGTGCAATACACCACATGATGTTTTCATATTTGAAATGTTTTTATATGAATTCTCTAAAATTTTATGTACAGTCTAATAACATTTTAGAAGGATTTACAGTTTCTGTTTGTTACTAACAACTGTAATTGCAGGATATCCAGTACATTCAAGCCCCAACTTTCATAATTGTTATCTCAAAAGATACTTTTGTCAAAAGACAGGGGGAGTGCGCTGTTAATTTTTTAAACATTTATTTTTTGAGAGTTATTTGTAATTTTTTTAGAAAATAATAATAAAAAGGGACAATTACTATTTAGCCTTGAGGTTTGACATATGACACTAATAGTTCTTGAAGTTTTAAAGTTATACTATTTGTCTATTCTATTTTATCATATTATATTAATATATCATTTCATTAGATTTTACGTTAGAAAAAATATTAAATTATTGTGAAATTATAAAAAAGCCATTTACAGTAATTTTTTCTAATAAGAAAAAATTACTATTTACATTCTGAAATTTGACATATTACATCGGTATCCCCTAAGGTTTTAAAAATATAGTATATGTTCACTCTATTTTATTTCTGTCAGACTGTATAATTTTTCTATCAATTTTTCTCATATCTTTTTATTTTCCTAAAAATTAGAGTAAACTTATAAATTAATTGGATGTTCTTATACTAATAATTAATGATTTATAGTAAAACATTATTTAACATGAATATAATGAAATCAACTTGCAATTTTAATGTTTTGTATGGAATAATTAGATGGATATCTCATACTTTTGGAATTAATTTCAAGAATTGATTTATGATGTTTTATAGTTAATTCATATTTTTTTGCTTTGATTTTAACCTAGATCATGAAAAGAGAGAAGATAGAAAGAAATGAGAAAAAAGAAAGACACTTTACTATTTTTCACTTTAATAGTATAAAGAAAGTAGGTTAAAGGGTAATTCTGATATTTATTAATTATCTAGCTTTGGCATTAATAATAAAATCATAAAAAAATTAACGGAATAACTATATAATCTAACAAAAATAAAATAGATGAGGCATATAGTATAATTCTAAAATCTTTAGAGTATTAGTGTATTATGTTAAACCTTAGGATGATGTTCATAAATCATCTAATCCGTCTAAACACCACAAACTTGCAATCAAATAGTGATTTAATAAATGTAGTGGATTGGGTTGAATTTTTTATATTTCAATTTGCAAACCAACCCGCAATCCGCATAAATATATATATGACCAATATTTTAAATATGTATTTATTTGTACTATTTTATTATATTCATGATACAAAATTGAAATCATAAATGTTTCAAATATTTTTTTAATATTTTCAAATATTAGTAACTTAATCATCAATTGAGATTAAAACAGAGTTGAATAGATATTGGATGGAACTTTTGAACAATTGTTTAAAAGATACAATATATTAGATGAGTGGAAAATTAATACTTCAAAAATTTCCTTAATTTAAAAAATTGCAAGAAATGTCTTACCAATTCCAATTTCAATAGTTGCCTCGATTATGCTTTTAGCACAAGTGGAAAAGTTATTAATCAATTTTGAAATTCATTGGCTCCTAAAATAATAGAGGTCCTTGAATGTGCATAAAATTAATGGCGGTCCGAAATTATCTCTTTTGACTTTCAAGAAATGTTGGATGATATATAAACAATTGAAAAAATTGCACAATATAATGAGTTTTTCATTTTTTTCGAAAAAAGTAAAATTATCTCTTTAATACACAAATTCTAACATTGATACTTTTTTTAATAGAAATTTTTAAGCCTAGTATAATTACAACAATAAATGATAAATTGAAGATGATGATCGATAATCGATGATGAATGGTAAAAGATGTAAACGACATTTTTCAAATTAAATTGAATTTATGCAAATTGTAATGGTAAAAGTCATTTCTACTATTTTTATCTTTAATTCAACTTTAAAAATCTGCATTTCTTGTGTTTATTTTTTTGTAGGTTTTACTATTGTAATTTCACTTGTGGTATTGAATTCTTGGTGTTGTAGATTTTTGATTTTAAATAAAATATTTTGATAATTAGATGTATTTTTTTGAGAAAATTTCTACTGGAATTTTCATACTCTGACTTGCTATTAAATGATAAATCTATTACTGATAGGGAACTTGGAAGAACAACATCAGAAGTGGCAATAGAAAAACTACTCATAATTAGGGTTGTAGATAAATCATGCCACTCGCGAGCTATTCGAACCTTAATTTAAAAAAAAAAAGTTTGTTTGAAATTATTTCTTACTATTAAAGAACCAAACTTCAACTCGAAAATATTTTCGAGTTCGAGCTTAATATTGTTTTGTTAGCTCATGAACATATTCATTTAAAAACTCACGAACGTGCTCATTTCAAAGTTAGCGAATGTGTTCATTTAAAAGTTGGTAAATATATTCATTTAAAAACTCACGAATATATTTATTTAAAAGCTCGTAAATATATTTCTTTAAAAGCTCGTGAATATATTTGTTTAAAAGTTTGTGAATGTGTTAATTTCTGATTCATTTATATTATATTTTGTTACAGAGCTCAAACTTTTGTTATTATTAGTTAACGAGCCGAACTTGAACTCGAACTCGAAATCGAACTAAACTTATTAAGTATAATAAACTAGCTATTTACAAATCGAGCTTGAGCGGTTCGCAAACTTAATAATTTTGAAATGAGTCAAGCTCGAACTCAAATATAAAAGTTAGAATCAAACTCGAGCCTGTGATATTTTTAAACGAACCGAGTTTGAGTTTATTAATATTTGACTCGGTTCGGTTCGTTTATAATCCTGCTCATAATGCTATAGAATTTATTCAATGGGGACCTGATTTCTGATTTTATTTCCGCATCTCACAAAAAGCGAAGGTAAGAGTGACAAAAACACAAGAATCTATAGGTGACTCATTGGCAGAAAATGATGAGTGGAGCATTTTTTTCTTTCTCTAAAAGATGTGAGAGATGGTGAATATAAGGATGGTGATGAAGCCAATGCACCATCTATCATGCAGGGAAAGGAAGGCAAGAAACAAATTTCAGGCCATTTTCAGTTAAAAAACCATAGATGCTGTGAATCATTGCAATCTAACTTAGATGGCAGTATCACTTGGTCGGAGATTATGTTGGCTCCATCTCCATGTTAGAACTTGAATTATGCTGTCAGCAAGCACCCACTGAATCAGTTACTGAAGATGTTGAAAGGCAAGACTCAGATTTCTCGATTCTAATATCAGTGAAAGAAAGAAGACACGACATGCTCCAACTAAGATCTCAAAAATCCTTATTTATGAGCTATTTGAACCAGAAGGACTTAATCAAGAAGTTCGATGAACTACAAGGAACAAAACAAACTACAGTAAAAGCTTTAAGATTTGCCAAATATTTCTGTTGCAATTTGATTAAGTTCGTTAACAATATTTATTCCCTTTAACGTCTTAGCCATCCCATCCCCGCAAAAGACAGAAGAATAGCTTTAAGAAAACTTACAAAAATCATTAACTATAGGAAACGAATTTTACCTCAGTAAAATGGTAATTCATTTTGCAATTTTCTTTTAACTGTATATTGCACAGGAATATGTGATTTTCTTAAAGAGAAACTAGAGATTTTACTTGCCATTGCTCTTCCAGGATTGGGATTTTGGAACCTGAGATATGAGATATGAGAATGAATTCTTCTATGGTTTAGAGCTTAGAAGTAACACAAGAAGATAAAAGACAGCTAACAGTTCTTGTGTGATGGTGATGGGTTAAGATGAGAGTAAAATCTCACAAATGCCTTTTTGTCCTATTTGCTAAGCAGCAAGCAGAAACCTGATTAAGCAATGCTGTGTGCACAAAAATATGTGCAATAAATCCAGACAAATTAGGTTTTGTGACTTGGTGTAAATAACCTGCCAAAACTCCATGTCTCCTACCTACATCAGGATGCTCATATACTGAATATCTGCCCAGCTTCTGTAGCTGAAATATCTATCAGAAGAAACCAAAATGTTAATCTTGCATCAGATATATTTGACAGCTTATGTACATATACATCTGTATGTCTATTTATATATATCCAACGACCCCGTTTGGTTTTACCATACCCATAGCAATTTGATATTCTGAGGCCATCTTGGTACAGAAACCTTGTGCTCTTTCTTATGTAACTTCCTTTCTAAATTATAAGCGGAAATTTGTTGTTAACTGGCTTACAAAGTCTAATAGCAGCTATAATCACATTTTTCAAACAATAGAGTTGTAAAATTTGCATGATTGGAAAGAGAGAGAGATGAGCAATATTTCTATATTCAACTCCGATATCTAATTGATTTTTTTGAAAATTTCTTTTTATGTTAAAACATTCACTAGTTGAAAAACACAAACACCTAATTTGATGTAGCCATTGTATTTTATATTCTAAATCTCATTGGATGTATGATAATGATGTTTGATTATACTATAAGTTCCTCCTCAAAGGCTGAAATCCACTTAGAAGACAGTAGCTCTAATTTTCACTAGCACTAGAGAGTAATGACAAAGGAAAAGAGCATAACCAAACCTGTGAGATCTAGATGTCAATTATACACACACACACACATTTTTTATATTTTCTAATGAAAGATGTGTATGTTCTGTATGCTACACCTAACAACATTTAGCAGGATGTTCTATGATATGTCCTTGAATCAAAACCAGCACATGGAGAAGAACTTGAGAGAAGAGAAGAGAAGAGAGGAGAAAAGAGTAAGAAGCAGAAGCAGAGGAGAAGAAGAAGCAGCAGCAGAAAGAGAAGAAGAGTGTCAGATGAGTAAAGAGAGATTTTTAGGAGGGGAATTCTATTGTATTCATCAATTGCATGACCAATTCTGTTACACAGTTTTGTATTTATAGATTACAATAATGAAAATGGAAATGCCAGCTAAATTAATTGACATCTAGTTCTTCCAATGATATTTAGCTTCCCTCTTCCATGTGTAATGACTAACTATCCAGCTCATAAGGCTGCTAACTAATTTTAACAGCTTAATAACTAACTTATTCTAACTGATTAACAGCTGCTGCCAACTACTTCAGCATCTTCCGCCGCTGCCATCTCCAAAAGCTTCTCACATCTTCTTTTCACTGAGCTGGGCTGTTATGTTCACAAATTAAAGCTCGCAAGTGCACGAACAACTGTAATATGGCAAGTGCATCCCCGAGGTCGATCTCTCAAGGATCTGTTCGGTTTAAATTCCTAATTAACTATATATTACCAGCAAACAAGAAATCAAAACCTAAACACTCTAAACCAATTATGAGATTAATTATAGAACTAACTAAATTAAACCAAAAGCTTGAATTAAAAACTTGCAAATTGAGAATATTAATGAAATCAATAAGATGAGATACGTATTTAGTTTCACTTCCCCATTTTTGTATTTTCTTTTTTAATCAATTAAGCACAATGAACAATAATACTAATGCGATAACCTATATTCACTAATTAAACAAACCAATGAATTAATTAGTGTCTAATCCATTTTTTTAGGTCAAATTATAGATGGTTTATCTAATAATCCAACCTTAATATTTTCAAACCAAATAATTGGTAGTTAATCAATCATTCAACCTAAAATCAAATAAAACACAATTGGAAAAGAAAGAAAAATCATTCATTTATAAAAATATAAAAAAGGTCCATACAAAATTGAGTAGTTAACTAAATACCCAATATATGTTTAGTGTAATATTGTTATCATAATGAATATGTTTATAACAATATCAAAATTAAACATATTATAGCAGAAAGGAAAAATAAAAAAAAAACTATAAGCTCCCCTAAAATTTAATTTAGTAACTCGAATCTCTTCAAAAGGTTGATCCCTAATTCTCTAAGGCTCCAAGTTAAATTAATTTTCAAAGATTCAAATAGTTGAATCAAAAGCAAAGTAATAATCTGCTGGAAATAGATGGAAGACACACCCAAGAGTTCTTTTGAAGCGTGAAAATAATAAATTCTGAATAACAAGTTGCAAAGAGAATGTGTTTTTTAAATTCTCTTAAAAATTGGAATAAATACTAAACTCGAGGCCTAATTGATGTAAACTTCCTAAAATATATTAATTCCTTTTTAAAAATAATGAAAAAACTTTTTTAGACTTGAATTTCTGAGTTTGGGATGTCATTGCATGATTTACAGAAATAAGTCCATGGAAATATATGTATGTACTAAAAGAGGTTGTAATAGCCCTAGGTATGACACTTACTCTCCCTTGCACCTTTGACAGACTTCACACTTGGAGACCTATTTTTGAACCTCAGCTTTCATGTTAGGCCAATAGAATATGATTGATAACCACTGGTAGGTACTAGACATGCTTGAATGTCCATTTATGGCTAAGTTATGAGCCATTAACAACAAATTGGATATGAGCTTATCAGAAGCCCCACATATATTTTGTTCTTGTAATATAACAGTCCTTCCTGTAAGGTAAAATTGGGAACAAAGTTACGAGCTACCATTAGAGCTATTATGTGTTTTTTTTTCAGTTTCATCCTCCTCATAGTTTTGCAACACTTTTTGGATCCACAATGGCACTAATGGAAAGATGTTGGACAGCTCCCCAGCATCCCATTCATTTCCTAGATCCATAGTGGCATTATTGCAGATATGCTGATAACTCTCCAATATCCCATTCCCTTCTAGATAGTATTAACCATTTTGTTTTCAACTCCTTTTTTTGTAGAGAAACTTGTATTTGAGTCCCAACAAGTTAGTCACTTCTTTTTGTTAAATATAATTGTGCAACCTCTGAGATAGGAGGTGCTTAATGGACTCATGGTCTGTCTTGATGAAAAACTCAGTGTGATCCAGATAGTACCTCCATTTGGATATTGCTAGAATAATAGTCAACAATTCCTTTTTCATAGATTGAAAGGCCCAAATGCTTCTTAGTTAATGGTTTACTGAGAAAGGAAATAGGTCTTCTCCCTTGTATCAACACAACACCTATTCCCTTGCTACATGCATTAGTTTCCAATACAAATGGTTTTGTAAAATCTAGTACAACAAGGACAAAAGCTTTTGACATGGCAATTTTTAACTTATTAAATGCTTTTCAGCTTCAAGAGACCACCTAAATGCATCCTTCTTGAGCATATTTGTTAGTGGCTTTGCTCTATTGCCATATTGGTGAATGAATTTTCTATAATAGCCAGTCAATCTTAAAAAACCTCTGAGATTCTTAAGATATTTAGGTTTTGCTAAGGTTTGGGATTTATGGTTGCCTCTTAAGCACTAATGATGTGTCCTAAGTATTCAACCTAAGGTTGACAGAAGGTGAATTTAGACATCTTAGCATATAATTGATTAGAAGTTATGGTGCTAAAGACGACCTGTAAATGGATCAAATGGTGTTCCATGGGGGCACTATAGATTAGGATGTCATTAAAGAAAACTAGGACAAATTTTCATAGGTTTGGTTGGAAATTTTGGTTTATAAAGGCCTGAAATGTGACAAGAGCATTGGTGAGTCCAAAAGGCATCACCTTAAACTCATAATGTCCATGGTGAGTTGTAAAAATTGTTTTATGTATGTCTTGTGCATTTACTCTAATTTGGTAGTAGCCAGACCTTAGATGTATCTTAGAGAAGAACCTAGCCCCCATGAAGGCTCATTCAATAAATCATTAATCATAGGTATAGGGAATTCGCCTTTGATAGTAATCTCATTTAATTGTTTATATTCAACACAAAATCTCCAAGTCTCATCTTTCTTTTTGACTAACAAAAAAGGTGATGCAAATGGAGAATGACTAGATTAAATTATAGAAGATGCCAACATTTCATTGACTTGTTTTTCTATCTCAGTTTTTTGAAAGTGATTGTACCTATAAGGTCGGATGTTGACTAGCTTTGTTCCTGGAATCATATTAATGACATGATCTTGAGATCTAAGTGGTGGCATGGAGTTTGGTGTCTAGAATATGATTTGATATTGTTGCAATAGTTGTGTGAGAGATTCTGAGCATTATTGAGGAGTATATGGTATTGACTTTTCCACTTAAGTGATCAACACTGAGAAGAGTTATGGGTCATCATGTTTGATTGACGGAGACAACTTCCTCATCTACTTGCCATGCATCATTAGCAGATAAGCTCCTTCAACCATGCCTTTGAGAACAATTTAATGCCCCCATTTATGGAATGTCAGCTGGATATTGACAAAATAAAATGGCATGAGGTTATGCCCTTTCATCCAGCACTAGTATAGAAAAGAGATATATGTGTCTGTTATTTTATATTTTATGCGTCTATCAAATAATAGACACATATATAGAAGACGTATATGATATGAATTTTATGTGTCTGTCGTTGGGACAGACGAATATAATTTAATTATATGCATATGTCATTTAGTAATAGCAGACGCATATAATCAGATTATACATGTTTGCTATTTTTAATGACAGACACGTATAATCAAGTTATACGCATATGCTATTTTTAACAATAGACATGTATAATCAAGTTATACATATCTGTCACAATGAATTGACAGACACCTATTGTCTTTTTTTTAATTATAGCTCATTTTATGCTGCTACCATTCATATAACCTGTTTCAAAATTCATAATAAATCTGCTTCAATATTGCAAGCCATAATAGACATCCAACATTCAAGTCACAAATACTCAATAATCAATAATTCACAAAATATTCACAAGACAACACAAACTACAATAAATCAATAAATCAAAGCAATACAACATGCCTAAAACAATTCATATGACAATAATTAATTCACAAACTCTTCAAAATTCATTAATTTAAAATTGCATTTCTCATTAATATGAAATATTTTACAAAAGTAAATAAAAAGATTACATACACTGTCTTATAAAGTAATTTGACGATATACGTCGAATTTTGTCTATTTGATCTTGATTATATGATCAATTTTTAAAAATCGACAAGACAAATCAAACAAAGAATATAAAACATGTTAAAAATTAATAAATTAATAGCTAGTTATGTATCATACTTGTAATATAAATTGACTAGTATTTGAAAGAACATGCTTTAAGCAATGTTGTATCACTGTTATAATATACGATAATTTCGTACATATATCTCATGACTTAATATCTGTATTCAACACTTTCTTGTTATTGATGACACTTAAAATAGAAAAAATAACAAAGAAAAAGTCAAATAAAGGATTATAAAATCATAAAAACTTCAATCTAACTAGTAATTAGGAATATACAATTCTCACCGAAATGTCATTCCATTTTAACCTTGCACATTTATTTTTTCCACCTTCTATAGCATAAATTCTATAGGCTCTAAAAAATAAGTGTATATCAAAATCGGCATTAATATTGAAAACTCTATAAACATTGTAGAAACTATTAGCTAGTAGTATTATAACTTATAGGTTAATATGAGGTTTCAGACTTATATTGCGGCTACCACGGGCTAGAAGATCAATGAAAAATGCCTCATTTCGTTTATAGTAAAATATAATCAACATCCAATGGTTACTAGAGATATACAAATATGTTAAAGTTAGTAAAAATGTTGAGAATAAAAATTATGCAAACATGAATGTAAATATTTCTGACTCCTGGAAGTATGGTAGTAGAATGAAAAGTTTATCTATTTGTTCCTTCAAAGCTTCTATAATATATCTTTCTGCTGCGTTGGTCTCTATGAACATTAAACGAAGCATTGCTGGACAAAGAAATCCAATTGACGATATAAGGAATGTATTACACAAGTTATGAAGGTACCTGTATACATAAATCACAAAACATACATAAGTAATTATTTTCATATTTTTTAAATTGATCTTATAATATTAGTAATAAATAGTATAATCTTACATTGTAAATATATGAATGATCGAGACATCAAGATATTCCATGGAGAAGAGTTGAACAATGTCTTCCATACCGACATGAATCATTAGATCATCTACTGGATACTTAAACGCTGTAATGTCTGCAGGAACTTCAAAAATGTACCCAGCAGGTAATTTAGCAACCATCTCATGCATCAACCTCATGTCACCACTCAAAATAGCCAAAATTTTCTCATTAACTAAAGGCCCATGTTGCTTTGTAGTTGATTCTTTCGATAAACCGCTACCTTATTTATTCTTTGAAGCCTTCTTTAATGGGTTGGATTTGAGTTCCTATCAATTAATAATAAATTATGACATATTATGATATATGAAATGCGATAATCTAAATTTTATTGTTTTATAAGTTTAGGAATGATTACCTCTCTAAGAACCACGAGATGTTGTGGCCATTGAACAAAGCTACCTTCTGCTTTCCCAACTATAGTTAAGTATTCAGTAGGCACAGGAAGTTGGGCTTCATGACAACCAAATAATACTTTATCTACAGATACATTGACGTGATTAGTCATGATAGATTAATTATGTACCATAGCACCAATAAAGGATGGATAAACCATCCCCCTTGCCATAATCACATGCTTACCTTCATTAATAGTAGCAAGTCTGCATGATGTAGGTGCCTACAAAAGCACAAAAAATCAATATTAGCTAGATTAAAGTGGAAGTGGAAGTAATGAAATTCAAAATTTTTACCTGTAATTCTGATATTGGAAATAGTGGGTCCATAGAGTGATAATTACTAGGAGTTGGGTGAGCATATGAAAGACCCATCTCTACCTCCATATCAGGGTCAAATTGAGATGACTTTCTAGTACTCTGCTCTATCATACTCTCAAGATGTACAATATGTGCCGAGAATCTAACAAATAATTTGGCCTCTATTTTAGTCTCAAGCTCTTCTATAACTTTAAGTGAGACGGACATTAATAGTTTCTTTTTTCTAGGATTACCATAAAATTTCTTGATGGTCACTGCACTTCCAACACCTCTCACAAAGCCAGAATGTTCGGGTTTTTCAAATGCACATGACAATATGTCATCATGCCTCTTTGGTACCAAGCTACCTTGGGCGACTTCTTCCTGTAATATCTCATATTCACCAGATAAACAATATGTTATAAGTAACCACAGATAAAAAGAGATAATTGTAATTAATATTTGTTTAGCAAGTTATACTTACTATTTTTGTTGCCACCTCTTTTGTCTTTTCTACTGGGATTATATAATTTCCTTCTTCTGTCTTTTTTGTTCTAGCTCTTACCCAATCGAGACTTTGATTATATGATGATGTAACATTAGAGTTCATAGATGGTGATGATGAAAAAGAAGAGATGAGATCTTCAATAACCCAATGAGCCCTTTTCCCGGCATAGCCTACAAGACCTAAAAAATGTGGATGCACATTCTTTGTTTGTTTTGCCTTCGCCTTGGCACTGATTTGCTGTTAACCAAAAAAAATGAAGAAGTCATTATCATGTTTTGCATAAATGTAAATGTAAATTGTATTCTACTTCATAATTAGTACCTCATATTCTTCATATTCATGTGCTTGTTTAAACTCCTCCCAATCTTTCTTAGTGATGAAGTCATATAATTCCAATGGTGACTTTTGCATGGATTTATTCTTTATGTACTTAACCACCAATCGATACTTAAAATCCTTCCACCGCATTCCAACAGTTTTTATTACAATATTTTTCTTATCATCCGGAATGTTGAACTTTTTCTGCAAAATAATATTTTAAATTAATTAGTTTTAATCATTTTTATCAAATTTGTTAATAATTTTTAAGGAAAGTTACCTTGATATCTTCCCAAATTGTATTCTTAAGACCCGTATTGACCATATCCCAGCTTTTTATCGTGACGTTCACAGGGGAACATGCTACAAGGCCAATGTAGAAACTAAATATGTCGGTTTATGTTCTTATTAGGCAATCAAACTCACTGAAATCTATTGTCTTTTGTTCATCCCCTTTCTTCTTCATTTTTTTTGCACGTGGTAGCTCCCTTAGTTTTCCTTTTTATCATGCTACTTGATGGCTTAGAATCTAGTTGTTCATTCGACATGATTTCTTGCAACATAAGCATAACAAATAAACATGTTAGTATAATCCACAATAATAACACTTTATTTCAATGGAAACTAAAAACAATAGATTTATTTGATAAACAATAACAAAAGCTGGTAATTATGAGTATAAACCACATTAATCATACTACATATTTCTAAATAAACTTACCATAAACACGTGTGCATCAATTATTGGTGATTTTCAATCTATAAGCCTTCAGTATGATCATCACACATGTAATTTGAATCTAAAATATCTTCCCCAACTGGTATAGGTAACCCAATAGAAAATGGGAGAGTCTCATCAAATTGATCATATTCTTCCTCATCTACCATATCATTGATACCAACAATACACCTCTTAACTTGAAAAACAATAAACCACTTACTATCATTAGGATCAACAATGTAAAATACTTGTTTGGCCTGTGAAGCAAGAATAAATGGATCATCTTGATAACCCAACTAGCTAAAATCGACCAAAGTGATTTCTAACTCATCAACTTGAACACTGCATTGGTTTTCAATCCATTTACATCAGAGGAGAGAAATCCTAAATTCCCTATAATCAAGCTCCCAAATGTCTTCAACTATACCATAATATGACATCATAACATCTATTGGCATGGTGTCTTTAGCACTAGAAAATTCTCGTGATGAAGCTATCAAAGTTGCATTGTGCTTTTGTCATCCTTACGTTTAGTGTAAAAGGTATATTCGTTGATGTCATATCGTTCATAAGACTGTATATTCAAATCAGGGCAATAGGCTAACCATTTTATGGTATCAATTACATTCTCTAACACTTCTAATAACTAACACATCACTCAGTCTTTAAACCATCCAATAAAAGAATGATTATATTCATTTGTCAACCATATTTCACCTTTGGATGGATTCAGACGCCTTAAAATGGACATGTGCTTTTCTTAATATGGATGAACCTTTGTAAGGTGGTGCAACACAAAAAGATGTGCTTTCTCATGCATCTGAGCACTGGGTAATACTATTTTAAATCCAATTGTTCCTTTACCTCCAAGTCTTCTCTCGTGATGAGACTTAGGAATGTCAATAAGTTCAACACTTGATAAGTAGTCTGTGAAAAATTCAATACCCTTGTCAACAGAGTAACCTTTAATAATACTACCTTCTTATCGATAACGGTTCCTCACATACCTTTTTAAGATACCCATGAATCTCTCAAAAGGATACATATACCTCAAATAAATCAGATTGCACAATTTAATCTCTCTCATAAGATGAACAGCCAAATGCACCATTATGTCAAAAAAGGAAAGTGGAAAATACATTTCATTTAACATAAAGTAACAACAATATTGGCTTGCAACTCATCCAAATTCTCTGGATCAACCACCTTACAACAAATTGTGTTGAAGAAAAAACAAAGTCTTGTAATAACATTCCTCACATGATTTGGTAGTATGCCTCAAATTGCTATCGGTAAAAATTGTTTCATCAAAACATGACAATCATGAGACTTCATACCTATCAACTTCAATTTTTTCATTGAC
This sequence comes from Triadica sebifera, assembly GCA_023653625.1. Taxonomy (NCBI): domain Eukaryota; kingdom Viridiplantae; phylum Streptophyta; class Magnoliopsida; order Malpighiales; family Euphorbiaceae; genus Triadica; species Triadica sebifera. The sequence continues at coordinate 30,397,161 of CM042907.1, forward strand.
ACAAGATTTTTTATATTTGATAAAAATCCATATGGAACTTTAACACCATAAAGACACTCACAAAAGGTTGTTTTCTCTTTTTTAGACAACGTATAACAAGCCGGAGGAAGATATGTTATTTTCTTCGTATCTTAAGGCACTAACTTCATCCGTATGCCCATTTCTAACATGTCATTTTTAACTTTGATACCTTCTTTTGTTTTTCCCGGTATATTCAACAATGTCCCTATTATAACATCATAAACATTTTTCTCCACGTGCATAACATCAATACAATGACGAACCCGTAAGTATTCCCAAGATGGAAGATCCCATAATATAGATCTCTTCTTCCAAAGACCCTTTTAAGCAGGCTTAAAAGGTTTGCCAAATGCATTATCAATATCTCTAACTCATTCATAAACCTCATTTCCTGTTAATGGTAAAAGAGCTACTTGCATTTCGGTATATCTGTTGAAAGAATTTTTCTTCTTACAATAAAGGTGATTAGGAGGGAGAAAGATCTGATGACTCATATAAACATTTTTCAGGCTATGATTTAAATGTCAGTCCATTGCATTGTCTTCACAAATCGGAAATGCTTTTGCTCCTTTCATGGTGTACCCAGATAAGTTACCATAAGCCGAAAAATTATTTACAGTGCAAAATGTCATGACATGTAAGGTAAATATGTTTTCACTGTATGCATCATACACCGACACACCTTCATCCCATAACAGTTTCAGATCATCAATAAGTGGTACAAGGTAAACATCAATATCATTTCTCAGTTGTTTAGGCCCTGATATCAGTAACGACAACATAATATACTTACACTTCATAGTCAACCAAGGAGGCAGATTGTAAACTGTAAGAAGAACTGGCCACGTGTTATGTTTACTACTGGGTGTGCAATAGGTGTTGATTCCATCCGTACAAAGTCCAAGCCTCAGATTCCTAACTTCACCACTAAATTCAGGGAATGTTCTATCAATTGTTCTCCACTGCGGAGAATCTGCAGAATGTCTCAGTTTTTCATCATGTTTTTTGCTTTTTGCATGCCACCTTAATTTTTTTTTTGCATCTTTTCCATTTGCAAACATGCATTTGAATCTTGGTATTATAGGTAAATACCATAATATTTTATTTGGAAGCCCTTTTTTATCCTCAAAAGAAACTTTCCCATATTTGTAGTGTGACGCTCCACACCTTTGACATTCATGCAAGTCCTTATATTCATTTTAGTACGATACACAATCATTTGGACATGCATCTATCTTATTATATTCCATACCCATGGTACACAATATTTTCTTAGCCTCATATGTCGATGTGGGAAGCTTGTTTCCCTCCAGAAGCATGTCTTGCAACAGTTCTAATAGTGTCGTGAAACTCTTATCACTCCACCCATTTTTTGTTTTAATGTTACAGATTTTAAAAACGGCAGACAATTTTGTGAAATTAGTGCAATCGGAATACAAAGGTTTGTCAACATTGTTTAACAATCTCCGAAGGTATTCCAACATTTCCACAAAATGTTTTGTATCATCTATCATCTCGTCTACACGATCATTCTCTTCATTATCAGTGTTACTTTCTCCTTGACTTTCAAATTCATTATTATTGAAATGTGTCCTAGTTAAAATACTCTCACCATGCCATATCTATCTTGTGCAACCTTCCTTAAAATCACGTTTTATTATGTGATATTTCACTATCTGAACATCACAAAATTTTTTCATGTTCTTACAATCAACACAAGGACATATAATCATTTTTTCTCTTTTCCTTATTTGCTTTTCTTCCGCAATTCTAACAAATTCCACAACTCTATTCAAATATTCAAATGTAGTGAGTCTACCATAATCCAACTTCGATCCATATATAACCACACACAAAAAAAGGTTCAATATATATAAATCTCATTGTTTTTAATTAGGAGAAATATTATATAAAAGATCATTATCGTTCCAACTAACCCATCCTTAAACATCTAATCTCACTAGTGAATACATATCTAGTTTTCGAATCCCAACAAAAATTCGACAGTGTTTCTCTTCAGTTCTCCAAGTACATAATGCAAATAGAATGATCCATTTACACACATGTTCACAGAAAACATTAGAAAAATGACACCAAATTTTTTATTGAAACCAAAAACTATATATGCATTCACATCCTAAGTGAGATTTGATATTTAAGAATAGTCCCAAACTGAGGACTATTCAAGACTTACTCCTAATGAGTAAATCTTGAATGAGTATCTAGGCTAATTAAAATTTTCATATTTTTTTTATGTTCTCAATGAAAAGAGTTCAATTAAATTTAAGTTGAAAGCAAATACTATATCAAAAAACCAATGATTTCTAATTATTGATTTTATAATTTAATTAATTTCATTAATATGATATAATGCTATAATATGACATAAATTGAATGAACCTAATCAACTATGCCGTATGTGATATAATGCAAATATTAATATATAAATAATAATAATTAAAAATTTTTTAGCCATTTCTGCTCCACTTTTGTTCTTGAAATACATTTTTCTTACGTATTAAATAAGTATAAAAATGCCAACAATGAGAAAAATAAAAAGAAGCCATATCATTAACACAAGGTAGTATTTAGTGCAAAAAAAAAATCATACCCATAAAAAAATAAAAGCAATAATAATAACTCAAAAACCATGAAATGGGAGAGCTCTTGTGGCTAATGGAGCGAGTGTACTTTGTTGGCCAATGATGCCGACTCTTTAAACACCATAAAATGAGAAATAGTGACCACAGTTCGTCGGCAAGCAGATCTCTGGCATGGGAGAAACAGTGATTGAACTCAGCTTTATTATCAACCAATGGCGAAGACGAAATGTATATATATGGTAACTATTAGAGATGAAATGTATTTCATAAAGAGAGTTTCATAAAAAGAGTAGCACAAGTTTTATTGCAAACGAAATGTAAATATATGCTAACTGTTAGAGAAGACAGATGAAAACGTCCGTGTTTTGGTTTTAAAAAATTTATAGGCGTTTGTCTTAAAGTATAACAGACGTCCATTATATAGCATATGCGTTTGTAATTAAATAAAGATAAATGCCTAAAACTGTTTTATGCGTCTGACATTAGATAAAGTCAGACGCTTATTATATATTTATTTAATATTTAATATATTATATAAATTAAACTTAATTATTCACAACACTATCTTTTTAATTATTATAATTATTATATGCATGGATCATTATCAAGGTAATTAATATATAATTATATATATATATATATATATATTAATTTTGATATATAATAATAATAATAATAATAATAATAATAATAATAATAATAATAATAATAATAATAATAATAAATATTTGTAATTATTATTCTTATTAGATATCAAATATATATATAACTAAAAATAAAAAAACTAAGTTCAATTTTGCCTTAATTAATTAATTGCTATGAATATATATTTACCTATAGCTTTTATAATTTGATATATATATAGCTAACCAAGAATTTGTCTTATTTTAATTAAATTTTTTAATTAACATTGCACTCTCCAAATTAATTTGGACAAAAATGAATAATTTTCAAAATTGTTAATGGTATTTACATGTAAACAATAGGTGTTTGCTCTTTATTCTTGCCAGACATGTATTCTTCATAATATGTATCTGCTATTTCTAAAGACAAACACCTAAAGTATAACTTACATTCTATATGTTTATCATTTATATTAATAGACGCATATAACTAATAACTTTATGACATATTTACAAAAATTTCATCATCTATATTTTAAGTGTCTATCATTTCCACAATAGACATTTATAACCTTTAATTTAAAACTATTTTTGTACTAGTGCAGTCTATTCCCAACATTATGTCAAAGCGCCCAAGTTCTAGCAGCCTTATGTCAAAAATGAAATGATAGCCCTGCATGTCCCATTGGAACCCTATGCACTTAGACTTGCTAACCACCATTTGAGCATTGGCTACTGTAATTGATAAGAGGTTGGTTTGAACTATAGTTGTCTAAGCCTTGGTAGTTGTTTGAAGGTCTATGAAATTATGTACTTAAAGTTTAACAAATGGAGAAAGGCATAAAAAACGCATCAATAGAGAATGAAATGTTCTGATTTTTATTGATGCAAAATATAACATATTTATACATATTTTACAGCTACCCTAATTTACCAAATACACATAAATGCATATTTGAATATTTCCTAACTAATTTATTGACTAATAAATGCATATTTACACAACTAATCTATTGACTAATAAATGCATATTTACAAATTAATACCTTTCTCAAGCTGGACTATACAAATTGTACATTCCAATTTTGTCTACAATCATTTCAAACATTGGTGTATACAGACCCTTAGTGAGTATATCAACAATTTGTTTAGATGTAGGAATATAGATTAGGTTGATAATGCCATAATCAATATTTTCCATGATAAAATGTCTATCAACCTCAATGTGTTTGGTTGATCATAGTGTACCGAATTATGAGAGCTACTTATGGAAGCTTTGTTATCACAATAAAACTTCCTCACAATAAAACTAGGAAGGTTTATTCAATTCTAGTTAAACTAATCAAGAATAATTTTCATCCACACAACTTCACAAATTCCATAAGCAAGTGCTTTTAGTTCATCTACTACATTACTTCTGGCAATAACTTATTGTTTCTTACTTCTCCACATTACAAGGTTGCCTTAAACAAAGGAACAATAGTCTGATGTAGATTTTCTATCCTTTATTGAACTGGCCCAGTTTGCTTCAATGAAAATCTCATTTTTTTGGCTGTTGCCCTTCTTGAAAAATAATCCTCTTCCAGGTGTCCCTTTTAAGTATTTTAAGATGCAATATATAGCCTCCATGTGATCTTCGGTTGGTGAATGCATGTATTAACTTACTAAACTCACAACAAAGGTTATGTCTAGCCTTGTGTGAGATAGATAAATTAGTCTCGCATCAAGCCTATAATATTTTTCTTTTTTTAACTTGAACACTTTCAGTTTCAAGTTTCAATTTTTTATTTAGATCTACAGGAGTGTCCAACAGTTTGCATCCAAGTATACATGTTTCTCGAAGTAGATCAAAAGTATATTTTCTTTGTGAGACTGAAATACATGTCTTATTTCTTGCCACTTCCATACCCAAAAAATACTGTAAAATTTTCAGCTCTTTGATTTCAAATTCAGTAGCTAGAATACCTTTTAGCCTTTCTTTTTCATCTTCATCATCTTCAGTTAAGATCATATCTTCTACATATATACTAAAGATAATGATTTTACCATTAATGTGACAATAAAACAAAGTATGATCCGAGTTAGCCTGCTTATATCCCTATTGTTTAACAGCCTTGGTGAGATGATCAAACCAGGCTTTGGGTGATTGTTTGAGACCATAGAGTGACTTCCTCAAATGACACAGGGATAACTTCGAGAAAGAGATTGTTGTAGCTAAGTATCAAGGTATGACTAACTTTGAAAGGTTTCATTTAGCCACTAATGGATTTATCCTATTTTGATTATTAACTGGATGCCTTATCGGGATTCTTAGAGATATCCATGAATGTTATATGATCGTGAAACACATTGTTAATGAAATAATCTAAGGTTCAGAGAGAAGAGAGAAAGTTTTAAGTAAACATATATGTATTTCATAATATGAGAAATAGATACAAAGTTCAAGGATACAAAATACAAGATACTTATATCTTATATAGGATACAGGTAGTGACACATATGTCACTGCTTACAACACACCACACTTAATAAAAGATAAGATTCATTTGAATGTTGAATGATAGTGAAGTTCACTATCTTTAAAGTGACCGCTTGCATATCCATACACTTCTTTCTTATCTTCATTTATTTCAAAAAGGACGACTCCTCAGTGTTTATCTAACACATCAGTCTGCAATAATCTTTTTTTGCAGAAGGAATCTGTAGATGTGGCAAGCTTTGGGTGATTACTTTGAGTGTTTGCACAAACTTGGTGTGAATGGCCGATTAAGAAGGAGACTGATTTTTAAAAAAAATGATACAGTGGCTTCATATGCTGACTGTAGTTGGATATGAATTGTTTGATGTAGTTGGAAATTCCAAGGAACTATTAAATTTTATCGACCATCAAGTTTTCATCAGGGTACTTTAAGAGCTCTTAGGCCAAATGAGGCTAAGGCCTGTATGTTCCATTGGAAAACTACATACCCAATAAGTCAATTGTGGTCTAGGCTAATTGCATTTTTGTTGGGCTGAGCATTACTCCATGGGCTTTAGTGAGATCCAAAAATCTTTTAATCGTCTCATGATGAGAATCAATATCTAGGCTAAACAGAAGAATATCATCAATGTAGATGAGAGTTGTGTGTAACAATGGTTCATAGATTTGGATCATTGTTTTCTGAAACAAGGATGGTGCCACCTTAAGCCCAAATGACATGATTGTCCATTCGTAATGATGGTTTGGAATGTACAAGGTTGTTTGGTAACGGTCTTCAGGAACAATTCCAAGTTGTCAGAACCCTTCTTTTAGATCAAACTTAGAGAAAATTTTTGTTGAGGCCATAAATAGAAACATTGAGTTAATTCATGGTAATGGATACTTATCATCTTTTAGAAAAAGATTCAAAGGTTTGTAATTAATTACAAGTCTTTTCTTCCCACGAACTTGTTCTGATCATTTATTGACATAGAAGGCCTGACATGCCCAGTTTGATTTGGTGAGTTGGATCAATCCTTCTGATAACAACTGAGAACACTCTTGTTTGACAAATTTCATATTTGGAGGAGACATTCCTGGATGAGATGCTTTGGTTGGATTGAAGTCTTCATAATTTTTAAAAGGAAGAGTGATAAAGATTTTTGGTTGAGTCCAGAGTGGAGAAGGATATTTTTTAGAGAACTTTGTATGAGATACGACACAGCAGGAATCATGAAGTTCCTGAATCAAGATTGGTGATAAGGAAGGAGACTATGAGGTAGGCTGTAGTGTACACAAATAAGGTATGGTGGTGAATGCTAGAAATTATTTTTTATACTGCAGACCAGTGGGTAGAATGAACAAATTATTTAAACGAAAATAAAGATCAAATCCAAGGACTAGATCTTTATTAGGGAAATTGGAACTAAGAACATGTGTCCAAATGGCAAGGTCAAGGAATATCTGTAATTTAATGGGATTATAGGTTTTTAATAAGGTAGTGAAAAGTTTTCCATTTGCTGCCTGTAAATATTGTTTATATTGGACCTAATACCTATTAGGAAGAACTGAAGGATTCATTATAGACCTGTGAGCACCAGTATCTATCAATGCGATTATTTTAATAGGTTTAGCATACTTATGAGGAAAAATTGATACTGGAACAAGTGGAATTGGGTGAGTTGGTTGAGCAGGACAAATAGATGGTGTAGGAAGAGTGGATAATATTAATTCTGTAGAAGGGGTTGAATTTTGAAGGGGTTGAGTAGGGTAGAGAGATGTAATTGGGTAAATAGGAGGAATATAATAATCAGGAAAAATGGAATTTTGATAAGGTAGTTCATCATACAATATCTCATCATCTATTTCTAATTCTGTCTCTGAGAACTCAGCTGCGAATAGTGCATGAGGATCTGATTTATCATCCAAAGAGAAAAGTGACTCCACATTAGTATTATCAAAATCTACATAGGAATCTTGATGAAATTTTCTGAATGATTTTTGCAGTTTTCTTTGGTTTGTTAGGACAATTTTTTGCAAAATACCTTTTCTTTCCACAGACATAACATTGATCACTTTTCTTAAATCTCTATTTACATCTTTTGAAGAATTTGAACTTTTGATGCCTATGCCTCTGTGGTTAAGAGTCACTGGAAGGACACCATTTGTGATAACATTTAGATTTGTGAGAAGGACATGAACATATTTTTTCTATGCATTTTATCTGCAAATCAAGTCTTCTGCAAGCCATCTTCCAAGAGGAATCATTATCAAATGTCATAAGTTCTCGAACCATTTTTTGTTGAGCATAAATATTTTAAATTGAGAGAAGAATATGCTGATAAATTTCTCTAAGGCTGAGAGAGTTTAGAATGATATTGTTTTCTCTGAACTAAAACTGGATATGATTGGAAATACTTTCTGGAAAAGAAACCATAAATGTTTGCTTCAAATTGGCATTTGTTGCACCACCAAGAAGGTAGAATCTTTTTATCATCCTCTAATAATGCCAATCAAGGTATTTTATGAGAAGAGAATAACATTTCATTTTAAAATATTCATCCCTGCACATATCATCATACTCTGCAGTATTTCCAATAAATTCTTGATGTAAAATAGTGAGAACTTCAGCTATAAACTGAGAGTGATAAAATCTTAACATCACTGCTTCAGGTAGATGGACAAACTAATCTCTCAGAGTTATTGTGAATTCTAAGATGATACTTGGAAATCTGGAATTAGGGTGCCTTTGTTGAACTTTTATTCAAGCATAAAATTCTTGAATGCGATCTTTCCACTTATAAGGTGGGAATATCATAAAATGTAAACTAGGGTCCATTATGAGGAATATGAGGAACTTGTGGATTAGACTCTAGAACATTTGTATCCATCTTCTCTAGTGGTTCTGTAGTATGATAGGCAGGTTGCTAATGAGTAGTTCCACTTTGTTGATAAGTAGCAGGATTTTCCATGAATTGTGTTAGAGGAAAATATTTTGGATCAAGTTCATTTTCAGAGAGTTCAGAATATGAACTATCAGAAGAGATGTAAGGCACATTTGAGACTTGACTCCCAATATGAGGAATATTCTCAAGAGCTTGTTTTTCCAAGAAAGCGGTGATGCTATTCTAGGGCTATTAAACCACGTGAGATTGAGAAATCTCTTTTTGTTTATGAGACTAAGGAACATGAGCTGGCTGATTAGGTTGTGTGCTTGTTTCAAGAGAAACAATTGGAGGTGTAAAAGGCTTTGTAGTAATAGGTGTTTGATTTGGTTTAGATTTTTGAGATGAAGAAGAAATGGGTTTTGGTCCTATTCTGAGTTATTCCACGAACTGTCTATGAATAAGTTCAGAGGAAAGTCCAAAACGTTCAAGTTCTGCAGAAATTGGTTTAGAAGTTCCTTCAGGTGTAATTCTCGAAGATTGAACATATGGAGTAGTTCGAACTTGAGTGATAGTATCAATGTGTATTTGGAGAGGGGGGAAATTCAATATCATATGTGGATGGAGAAGAAGAAGGTGGTTGGTACATGTCTATCATGCATATAGGTTTAGGTTTGGTAATTTTAGGTTTTAGAACTTGTTTATAACAAAGCAAAGATAGAGGTTTTGGGTGTCTAGGTTTTTTTAAAGGTTTAAGAGGTAAAGGATCTTCCCATGATGGAGGTATGAGAGGCAAAGGGTTTTTAAAGTGAGAGGTAGGTGAGTAGGAAATCACATAGTCATACTTCCCCGATGGTTGTCCCAAAAGACCAACAGATGGATCTTCATCATCAAATCATTGAAAGAACTGCTTTCATAACACTTTGTCTTTCTTTTAGATTTTCTGGCTTTCCCTTTCCAGCATTCATCATCATCAGTTATTCTATCTACATAACAGTCATCACAGTCACATATATCAAAGTAACTATGATTTCCATTATGTGATTAGTAAATAGGCTTGGCTGAACTGGAAAAAAAGCAAAAATTGGGATATCTTCATGAGAAGAAATAAACTGTATCATAAATTGAGTAAAGAATTCCACTGGTGTTCTGGTCCCAACTTCATCATCATTAGGAGAGAAGAATTAAGTTTCTACTCTGCCATCTTTGTGTTTTATGAATAGTGGTTTGGTGGAACTTATTAGCTAATTTTTTTCATAGAGAAGCTTATAGTTAGTTAACCATGTCTGAGGAAAGATCTAGAGTAGGTCTTCTTTTGTTTTCTATTTAGGAATCTGTACCACCCTAGGAATATGAGTTGAGTCCACAGTAATGCTTAAAGCATCTGAAAAAGTTGGAATATAGAGATCTATAGCATGATTTTGCATTCGATAGATCATATAATAGTGGAGAGTGGCTATGTCAATGGTAGCCATGTTTTTAATTCCAGTTATCTGGACTTGGACCTTCAGAGTTGTAAAAGTGTGAGAATCTTAGAGCCGCACATTAAATTTCAGATAGAATGTACAAAGGACAGATCCTACATTTAAAGAAGTATGGATAGCACCAATTACAACATGTTGGTATTCCAGAAATCTGGTATCCAGTAAAGCAATTTGAGCTACAACTGGCAACCCTTTCTGCCATGGTAAGTTAAGGCAAGTCTTATAGCTCCAAAGTGAATATGAGAATATCCACTATTAAACCACTGAGTAGGAAACTCAAAAGGAATCTCAAGAGTAATAAACTGTTATTCACTAACACCTTGGATAGGGCATTGATCGAAGGAGGAAGATTGTACATACTCTTTTACTAAGGGAGGCTTTTGTCTAATTAAGGCTTTGATGGAAGTAATGAAAGAGGACTTGTGTTTTTGGAAGGTATGGTAAGGATTTATTAAAGGAATATTTGTTTCCTAAATCTTCTGGTCTTCAAGAAGAAAAGAGAGTTCATATAGATGGTTAAGGTTTTTAGAAGTAGAACGCTAAAAAAATAGTGTAGAAAAATAACGAGATAACTTTTGAACTTCTGTCATGATGTAAGATGTAAGAATTCCCTCATTCCCATAGATTAAATAAAAAACAAGAGTTTTATAGCTCTGATACCACTAAGAGATAACTCTGAGAAAGAGACTACTGAGCTAAGTATCAAGGTATGACTAGCCTTGAAAGGCTTCGTTCAGCCACTGATGGATTTATCCTATTTTGATTCTTAACTAGATGCCTTGTCGGGATTCTTAGAGATAGTCAGGAGTGTTATACGATCATGAAACACATTATTAATGAAATAATCTAAGGTTTAAAGAGAAGAGAGAAAGTTTTAAGTAAACATATCTGTATTTCACAATATGAGAAATAAATACAAAGTTCAAGGATACAGAAAACAAGATACATATGTCTTATATAGGTTAAGAGCTAGTGACACAAATGTCACTGCTTACATCACACCACACTTAATAAAAGATAAGATTCCTCAATAGTATGGTCATTATGAGAAGACAACACTCAAAAGTAAATCAAAGCTTTTACAAGTGGAGGGACAACTATTATCTTATCAGCTGCATTATTACAAAGTAAACTTTAGTGGAAGACAACTTTTATCCGATAGTTGTATTACTTTATAATAGGCTCATGTGATGGGGACATGTTGAAATCTTCTAGAGTGGGATCATTTCTTGCCTTAGCCCAGAAGTCATCAATGTCATCTGGTGGAGGATTATTGGGTCTGGGCCTAGGCTCATCATCTTGTGAGTCTTGTGTGACCATCGTAGGGCCTTCATCTTCAGTTTTGAAAGTTCCATAAGAGATTATAGGAATTTTGAACTCATATTGTCGCACTTGATCATCTTTCTCTCTGGAGAACCATTCCTTATGAAGATTCTATGTGCCTAGAAGAAGTCAGACAATCCATCCATTTTGAGCTCAAAAGAAGAAACAATTTCCATTACCTGCATCCTACAAGCTATACTTCTCTTAGACCGGATCCATGTAGGAGGATTAAGATGATACCATGGCCTCCTCTGTTAAAGGCGCCCTAATTCTAGATTTCCAAGTATCATCTTGGAATTCACTTTCAGATTCACAGGAACTCTGAGAGATTGGTTTGACCATATATTTTTCATTTAAATCACCATTCAAAAAAGTATTTTTACATCCAACTATTCAAGAGACCAGTCTAAGTTTGCTAAAAATGACATAAGTACTCTGACAATGTTTATCTTAACAATACATGCGAATGTCCCCTAATAATCGATCATGTACATTTGTGTATATCCTTTCCCAACAAGTCATACCTTATATCTCTATATTGTTCCATCAGATTTATACTTTATAGTGAATATCCATTTGCAAAAAATAGGATTTACTATAGAATGCTTCTTGACAATCTCCCACATTCTTGTTTATTCAAGTGCTCTCATTTCTTCCTGTACAGATTTCCTCCATCTCATATCTTTGCATGCTTCCTGAATAGTTGTTAGGATTCTATTGGTTGATACATTGGATATAAAAGTCTTAATAGTATTTGACAAATGGTTGTATAAGACAAATTTACTGATTGGATGTTGAGTGCATAATCTCTTTACTTTTTTGAGAGCTATCAAGACATCAAAATCATCAAAACTCTCTTGTTTTTCAGAAATGCCTAATCCTAGGAGAGAATCTTGGCAAATAAGGAATTTTTTTTTTACCTCAATAGATTTGGTGTCTTTTCTCCGTATGTAGGTATGCTCATAAGGCTGAATTAGTATTCCTTATGTTACATCTGGTTGCAAATTTGGTTTGGATTCATCCTTGCCTTATATATTTTCCATGTTAGATTCACCATATATAGGGACACGAGAATGATTTTTTTGATCATGAGGGAAAGATAGGTTATAATTTTCCATGATTTATAGAGAAGAATAAAAAATTGAATCCTTAATTTTACTAGGAGAAATATTCGGAGTATCCTTTGGATTATAATTATCAGAATTTATGTCTTGAGAGTCAATTTTCTGAATTAGTTCAAATTCAGTTGAAGATTTGCTTGACGAGGTTAGACTTTCTCTTTGATCCTCAAAATCAAAATCATTTAGATTTGTGGGAATGACTCTAGAGCTCTCAATTTTAGACATGACCATTAAACGATACGACACAATATAAACTTTTCACGATACGATACGAATACGTTTAATTTATTTATGATACGAATAAACATGTCTAAAAATATATAAAATATCTAATTATTCAAATATTCAATTATATATTAATATTTTAAATATTTGTATAAATTTATATATGAATAAATTTACAATATATTATACTTTAATTAATTATATTAATATATGTGAATAAAAATTAACAAATTATCTATAATTTGTATTAGTCATAATCATATAAATAATTAAATGCTTAAATTTTATTATAATAATAAATTGTATTTTTTGCACATATATGTATGTTTATATAAATTTATATATATTTATATATATGTTATACCATCCCAAATTATTAATACATTATAAAAATTAATATATATATATATATATATATATATATATATGAAATATTAACTTTAGTTGTTTGTATATATATATATATATAAACATGTTAAATGATTACACGATATGAAACGACATATTTAAATCGATATGAATAGCAATACGATACGATTACACGTGTAAAACATGAATTGTCAACTCTAAATGACTCTATATGTGTCATTTGGGAAAGAATTTAAATAATTTTAATTTTGAGGAGGCATATCCTAAAAATACTCCCAATCTTGACTTGGACTTAATGTCTTGAGGGCATCAACCTGGTTCCGGATTTTTCCAAAAATTATCTACACTAGATTCCTCTCATGAAGATGATTTTTTCAGAAAATAAGACTTATGCTCAAAAAACATAACATCTCGAGATACCAAATATCATTTTTTGTCAAATGAATAATATCGATACCCCTTTTGAGTTGAAGAGTATCCAAGGAAAACACACTTAAGTGAATGTGGATCAAGTTTACTGAGAGTGTTATTCTGGTGATGAATAAACAGAGTGCAATCAAAGACTCTTAGGTCTAACTATGAATATGATCTTGACTCTGGAAAGAAACTATAGAGTGTATCTAATAGAACTTTTTTTATTGCAAGGTTCGAGAGGGAAATATGTTTATGAGATAACAAGCAGTGATTATTGCAACACTCCAAAACCTTTTTGGCACATTTGATGTCAATAACAAAGAATGAATGATTTCCAACAAGTGATGGTTTTTCTCTCAGAGACCTCATTATGTTAATGAGTATCAATACAAAAACTTTAATGAATTACACTAGTACAAAAAGGGTATACGTGTCTGTCATTTTGAACTTTATGTGTCTGTTAAATAGTAGATAGATATAAAAGAGACGTATATGATTTGGATGTTGTGCATGTCATATTGACATACGGGTATAATTTGAGTATACGCGTCTATCATTTACTTTTAATAGACACATATAACTTGAGTATACGCGTATATGTGTCTGCTATTACTAAATAACAGATACATATACTCAACGCCTATTTTTTTAAATTCAAATAATATTATATAGCAGTCAATAATCATGCTTTAATATTCATAATATGCTTCAATATTGCAAATCACAATAGACATTCAACACACAAGTCACAAACAATCAATAATCTACAAAATAATCACAAAACAACACAAGCAATCACAAGTCACAAATATTCAAGAAATGAAAGCAACACAACATTAATCCACAAGTTCTTCAAAATTAATTAATTTCAAATTGCATTTCTCAATAATAAGCAATATTTTACAAAAAAAAAATTAAAAAGATTACATATATTCTCTTACAAAGTAATTGGACCGCAAAAGTTGAATTTCATCTATTTAATCTTGACTATATTATCCATACTCAAAAGCCTACAAAACAAATCAAACAAAGAATAAAAAATATATTAAAAATTAATAAACTAAAAAGCTTGCTAGGTATCATACTTATAATATAAATTGACTAGCTAGTATTTGAAATAACATACAGTAAGCAATGTTCTCTTATTATTATGATATATGACAATTTTATACATGTGTTTTGATAATTTTGCTCAAGTTTTAATTTATTAAGTTTTTATAATTAATAGTTTTTAATCTTATATGTATATATATCATACTTGTAGTATAAATTGATTAGCTAGTATTTGAAATAATATACCTTAAACAATGTTCTCTTACTGTTATGATATATAACAATTTTATACATATGCTTTGATAATTTTGCTAAAGCTTTAATTTATTACGTTTTTATAATTAATATTTTTTAATCTTATATATGTGTGTGTGTGTGTTCAATGCCCATTTTAGAAAAATACTTAAATTATAAAAATTTCATCTTTCCTCTTTTTCTATGTGTATTAATTTTCTTTCTCTCACTCACTCTTAATTTCTGTTTCACTATTTCTCTATGTTTAAATCAATTTTCCTCTATCTCTTCTTAATTTTTTAATCTTTATTTTTTTTAGATTCTGATTTTTTATTCTATTAATTTTTGACATTGTATGTTTCTACTTTTCACTTTTTTAACTATTTTTTTGGTACCATAAATATCAACATTAATAGTTAACATCTGGAAAAAAAAGTGTTCATACTAACATTCTAGAAAACCCATAATATTTAAATTCACTTTTATATATAATCGAAACCCATAAAATTTCAATGGAAAAAGAAAACAAACTATAAGAAAATAAAATACTATAAAATTTTGTTGGTCAGTGCTATTGAACAAAGACTAATGGTGTGCGTGAACGAAAACAGGAGCAATAGATTGTGTTAGCGTAAGGGAGGAATGACTATCGAAAATGTGAGATGTAGCTTGTGTTAGTGAATAAAGATGAAATGATTGGTGGTGTGTGAGTAGCGCCGTTAGTGGCCTTTTTTCAACCCTAGAGTAGTAGAGAGAGAAAGTTTAAAATTTTGAAGATAATAAGAGAAAAGTATGTACCTCGCATCTTAATAAGGCACATCACGCATTTGGTAAAATATAAAACTAGACGTGTAAAGTATATACGTTTGTCATTTTTTAAAAACAGAAGCATATACTCTGTAGCTTCAACACTTATTTACAAAAATACTACCTTATTTCTTATATGCATCTAGTATTTTTGGGACAGATGCATATAACCTTCACATAAAGTATTTTTTGTACTAGTATTAATCCATTTGACTCAAAAAAAATCACTAAGGAATGAGTTGAAAAATTCAGTGGATTATCATTACGAATAATTTGAACATTTTTATGAAACTAAGTCTTGACCATAAAGATTCTGAAAACATTCTAAACCTCATATTTATCCTTTAACAAACACACACGAGTATGATAATTAATAAAAGATTATATGATCATTAATAAAAGGAACAAAATACCTTTTATTATTAAAAGTAGAAATATGAGAAGGACCTCATACATCATTGTGAACTAAAGCAAACAATGATGAAACTTTATACAAATGAGATGGAAAAGGGACACAAGTGTGTTTGGCAAACTGACAAAATTCACAAAAAAAAAATTATTAGAATTTTTAAATAATGAAGAAAATAATTGTTTCATATATCCAAAGTTTGGATGACCCAACCTACAATACAGAAGCATTTCCAACAGTCGTATGACAATTACCATAGGCAAGAGATGTATTTTCAAAGTAATAGAGACTAGAGAATTCCCTAAGACTGCCAATCTTCTTCTCCGAAGTCTAGTCCTATATAGTACAACAAGAAGGTGAGAAAATAACATCACAATTCATATCTTGAGTGATTTTGCTTATAGATAATAGATTACAAAAAAAAGAAATTGGCACACGAAGAACTACCATAAAAGTTATATATGGACTTATATATATAGTACTAGTCCTGGTGGTAGCAATATATGAACCATCAGTTATCTTGACAAGATGATTCCCTGAACTGGGACATATGATGAAAAAACAGAATCACATCCAGTTATATGATCGGAAGTGCAAGAATCTATTATCCAAGACTCACATTTGTCTATTAAACCTCCAAAGGCAGATAAGGTAGTACTTAATTGCACCATATTAGAAGAGCTAGAGACCTGAGATAGCATCTTGTAAAATTGATCCATATGTTCCTTTGGAAGTGACATAGTTGGATTCGATTTTTCGAGTTCTGGTTTTTGAGATGCAACATGCCCTTTTCTTCACGATTGCATGCTTTTGGAATCTAGTTGCTGGTTTTTCATATATTTTCTAGCAGGTATCATGCTTGTGATATGGATGATTGTAGTGATCGTACCAGGCCTGGCCACTTTTCTTATTTGCACGTCGATCAACCTTAACAACCAGACCGGAATTATCAGCCCCAAAGTCTCATCATCATCACCCTCCTTCGAATTTTTTCACACTAGACTTCAGTAAATGCTTCACCTATGAAAGGAATAGGTTTGAGACTAGAAAGACAACGATGAACCTCATCCAAATAACTGTTTAAACCATCTAAGAAATCATAAACACAATATCTTTCTAACAGATATTTATACATAACTTCATCCTCTGGATCCTTTTATTCTATTTGATTAAACAAATCAAATTCCTTCCAGAGTTTTTTTAGTGCTTGAAAATTTTGAGTAATGGATTGATCTCCTTGTTTAAGATCTCAGGCATGTTCTGTAGTTCGAATATTTATAATGAGTCCTTGAAGTCTGAATATGTAAAAGACACAACTCACAACATCCCAAATCTCTTTGGAAATAAAGTAAAAGAGATAAGTGTCACCAATAGACTCCTCTATTGAATAAATTAACAAGGTCATCACAATTGAGTTTTACACTTTCCAATTTTGATAGGTTGCATTAGCAGTGTCAGACCTAACAATTGTTCCATCAAGATAACCAATTTTTCCTTTGTCTCTAATCACCATTTGTACTGAGCGGGACTGTAACACCCTTATAACACTTACTCTATACGTACGTTATGTGGGTAAATACGATTATAATCGATGTATGCCAAAAAAAATATTTTCTATCTTAATTTAATGACTACAATATTATCAATACTTAATTAATCCTTTTTATTTTTCCAAAAAAAATTCGACAGCATAACGGCTATAAACTAACACACCCACCTGCAAAGCAAACAATCCACAGCCCATTTTTGGGCACAACAATTCATATATAATACAAAAATATTTTACATTCATCCACAAATCATCATTTCATTCTTCACACACATAATACTTCACAAATACCATTTTGTCATAATATGTATACACTTCATTCTTACAACTCCATATCTATGTATATATATACATGTCATTATTAGTAATATCCTATTACAATTTTGTTCTTCCGTCAGCTCCCAAAATTCGCATACTTGCTCTTGCCTTTTCCGCTACTACCTGCACGCAGTCAAATAACTACGTGCTGAGCATTATTATGCTCAGTGGTGACTACTAATCTAAAAATTTTCACTTATTATATTTTCATGCAATTTTATTTTTAATATACTATTCAATTTTTCTCATTAATATATATAATTCATTTTATTACTTTTAATTACTCTTAATTCGCTATTTAATATTTTAATTAATTTTATCATTTTTTTTAATCATTCTTTTCTTTCTTCTTTTCAATTCTTTTTCTTTTTTAATTCATTACAAATTTCACTTAAATTCCTAAATTTCTACTTATTTATAATTATGTCATTAACTATATATTATTTACACTTTTGCCACTAATATTATTATTTTTTATTTATTTATTTGATTATTTATCTTTATTACACAATTTAATATGTATCTTCCACTTATTTTTCATTTTTCAACTTTATTATATATACATATATATATATATATATATATATATATATATATATATATATATATATATATATATATATATATATATATATATATATATATATATATATATATATTTTATTTATCTTGTATTTCACACTTTCATTATTTTTCTTATATTTTTCACCTATTTCATTTTTATCTTATTTTTCATTTTAATCACTTTTCTCATATTTTATTTATAATTATCACTTTAATCACTTTATTCACACTTTCCCCTAGTTTCAATCCGATAGAAAATCTTCGGACCGGATACATAGGACGTGGACCCCAAGAGTCCACTACACTGAAGAGTAATCCCGAAAGATCACTCGAACACTATATTGTACACTGAATCATTGAATTACAATTACTGAAATAGACCATCATTGGCCTACATGAGCGAGTCGCCATGACTCGCACCGCGGTAATAGTGTCCCTATGGCTAGCCAATTATATTCTGAGCTAGATTTAACCATCAGAAAAATAACTAAGGGCATTATTTTATTTTTTTCAATTCAATTTCTATTAAACCATAAATTTCATTATTTTTACATTATCAATCACTTAATAATTTATTCTTTCATAACAATTTTATCATTACCAAATTTTTTTCACATTTTTCATTCTAATATATCAATTGAGTTATAAACTCACTAAATATATTTTATTCATTATTTTTCATTTCATACATAATATCATCAATAAATAGAAAAATATTCAATATTTAATTTAAAAATTTTAAATAAATGTCTACATACTTAAAATCATATTCTTTTACATTTCATAACTAAATTTTCATTTATTTAGCAAAGAAAATATTAATTTCATTTTTTTTATTTTTTTATTTTTTTTCCTATATTTAATTTTCATCATTAAAATTTTTCTTTCAATTTCTAATTATTCATTTCACTAATTAATACATTCATTATTCCATATATATCATAATATTACACTAAATGTATTTATTCATTATTATTCATTTTTCACATAATCAGGTCACATTTTACAATTTCCACTAATTAATTTTTTTAATATAAATTAATCATTCTAATTCACTTTTCATAATCCATTAATCATATTTTAAGCATTAATTTAACAATTACATAAAAAATACACAAATTTCTAAATTTCCATAACCCTAAATTATACTTAATTAATGGAAATAATTAGATTAAGGAATCACTAACCTTAATTCCTTATTTTAGGCCTTCCTAATCTTCCTTTTCCTTTTCCTTTTCCTTTTCCTTTTCCTTTCCTTTGGAAGATCCTTCACCTTGCTTTGAACCTACCATGGACAAAAAATTTTCTTCATTAATCCACCATTAAGTTACTTCCTTAGCTCAAATAAGCTTCATATTTATTATCTAAATATCTTAAATTACCTATTTGAACAATTAAATTAATTTAAAATCATAAATTTTTCTTACCTCAAATTAAAATCCTAAACTTTCTCCTTTGATTTCCTTCCACTTTAGCCTCCAAAATGAAGAATAAAACTTCTATTAGCTATTAGAGAGGTTGAAATTAATTTTGGGTGGTTGAATTTGGTGTAAGAATTGAAGGAAAATGAAGAAATTTTGAAGAAAAGAAAAGAGGGCATGACACGGCAAAACAAGGGAAAGAAAGAAGAAGAAGATTAATCAGAATTCTATCTAGAGAATTCTGCAATTCTGGGTCTTATATAGTAGGTAAGTTTGGGTGGGCTTGGGCCAAACAAAACCCAACCCATTTAGGCCCAATTATGCATTATAAATTATTTTTCTCACTTACCAAGCTCAATTTTACCCCAATTTGATTCCATAATTCATAAAATATTTTTATATATCTACACAAAAAATTTCAACTCAATCGGAGTTCATTTTCTGTCCAGCTCACTTAAATCGGACAGATAATCAAATTTTCGGTGTTACCGTAAAATTCCGTTTTCACTTTCAAATAATCCTAAATATTATTTAGAGTCTATCCATATCTTAAAATAAATTTTTGGATGTCGTTTTCTATTTTTCATAGCCCGGTCAAATTACGGTCAACCAACTATTTAATTAAACCGGGTCCCTTTTTTTCTTAATTTTTGACTTTTGATGACTTTTTTGACCTCATTTTCACTCCAAATTTTACTCTCAGACTATTCATAACCTATATTTTCCAATGATCAAATAAAATATTTTTCACCCACGGGTATATTTTTGACCCCCGGGTATACTGATCAATTTCGGAAACTACAGTTTATGACTAACCAGGTATTTGGGTTATTACAATTCTCCCATACTAATAAAAATTTTGTCCTCGAAATTTTACCTGTATTGAACAATTGCGGATATTGTTGCCTCATTGCAGCTTCTGGCTCCCACGTGGCTTCTTCCACATTGTGATGACTCCATAACACCTTCACTAGTGGGATTTGCTTATTCTTGAGGTGTTTAACCTCTTTGGCTAGGATTTTTAATGGTTTCTCTTCATAAGTCAGATCAGCCTGTATTTGAATCTCTTCTGGCTTAATCACATGACTTGGGTCTGACCTATACCTCCTTAGCATTGACACGTGGAACACATCATGAATCATTTCCAACTCTTGAGGCAGCTTCAATCGATAGGCTACGGGTCCCACTCGCTGTATAATCTCATAAGGGCCTAAAAATCTTGGACTTAGTTTTCCCTTCTTGCCAAATCTCATAACTTTCTTCCAGGGTGATACTTTCATAAACACTTGATCTCCCACCTGGAATTCTATATCTTTTCTTCTTAAATCTGCATATGACTTCTGTCGGTCCATGGCTTCTTTTAATCTATCCTTGATTACCCGCACCTTCTTTTCGGTTTCTCGAACCAAGTTAGTTCATATTAACTTCTTCTCACTCAATTCTGTCCAACATAAAGGAGTTCTACATTTTCTCTCATATAGTGCGTCATACGAAACCATTTTGATGCTGGACTGATAGCTATTGTTGTAAGCAAACTCTGCTAATGGCAAATACTTTTCCCAACTACTTTCAAACTCGAGGACGCAACATCGCAACATATTCTCAAGTATCTGAATTACACGCTCTGATTGCCCATCAGTCTGAGGATGAAAAGCTGTACTGAAATGAAGTCTTGTCCCCAATGCTTCCTGCAACTTTTTCCAGAACTGGGAAGTAAATCTGGGATCCCTGTCTGAAATAATGGAGGATGGTACTCCATGGAGTCTCACTATCTCATTGATGTAGATTTCTGCCAACTTGGTTAGTGGATAGTCTCTCCGTACTGGTATGAAATGAGCTGATTTCATCAGTCTATCAATGACTACCCAGATAGCATCATGCTTTTTTCCCGTCAGAGGCAATCCCGTCACAAAATCCATGGTCACTCGATCCCATTTCCACTCTGGTATTGCAATAGGCTGAAGTAAACCCGATGGAACTTGATGCTCAACTTTCACCTGTTGGCATATCAAACATTTACTCACGAATTCTGTCACATCACGTTTCATTCCTGGCCACCAATTGTGTACTTTCAAATCTTGATACATCTTGTTACCACCAGGATGCATCGCGTAACTGCTATGATGAGCTTCTGTGAGAATGTTCTTTCTCAATTCCTCTTGATCCGGTACACATAACCTCCGATTGAAATAAAGACTTTCATCCTCACCCAAAGAATAACCACCTTCATTGCCCTCTTTTACTCTGTTCACTATGGAAATCAAACGATCGTATAGCTTTTGTGCCGCTTTCACTTGTTGAAGAAAATCTGGTTTCACTTGCATTTCTGCTATTATCGCTCCATCTTGTGCCATATTCAATCTGACATTCATCACTCGAAAGGCTGCCATAAATTTTCTACTAAGTACATCAACTACTACATTCGCCTTTCCTGGATGATAGTCGATTAAGCAGTCATAGTTTTTTATCAATTCAAGCCATCGTCTTTGCCTCAAATTAAGTTCCTTCTGCGTGAGCAAATATTTCAGACTTTTATGATCAGTGTAAATGTAACATTTCTCACCATAAAGATAATGTCTCCAGATCTTCAAGGCGAGTACAATTGCTGCAAGCTCAAGATCGTGAGTATGATAGTTCTTCTCATGAGTCTTGAGTTGTCGGGAAGCATATGCAATCACTTTACCTTCTTACATTAATACACAGCCTAACTCATTCTTGGAGGCATCACTGTAAATCACAAAATCCTTGCCAGATTCTGGTTGAGTTAACACTGGGGCTTCTGTCAACATGTTCTTAAGTTTCTCAAAGCTTCCTTGACATTTATCTGTCCATTCAAACTTTACGTGCTTCTATAACAGTCGAGTGAGCGGCGCTGCTATGGTGGAAAAACCTTTTACAAATCTTCTGTAATACCCAGCCAAACCTAAGAAACTTCTGACTTCTGTAATAGTCTTAGGTATTCTCCACTATAAGATTGCTTCAATCTTCTTTGGATCCACCTTTATCCCTTCAGCTGAAATTACATGACCCAAGAATGATACTTCATTCAACCAGAAGTCACACTTACTGAATTTTTCATACAACTGTTTTTCTCTCAATATCTGCAAGATAGCTCATAGGTGTTTGTCATGTTCTTCTAGTGTCTTCGAATACACCAGAATATCATCAATAAATACCACCATAAACTGGTCCAGATAAGGATGAAAGATCCTATTCATTAGATCCATGAAAGCTGCTGGGGCATTCGTAAGTCTGAATGGCATGACTAAAAACTCATAGTGACCATATCTCGTGCGAAAGGCAGTCTTGGGCACATCTGCTTCTTTTACTTTCAACTGATGGTAGCCCGATCGTAGGTCAATCTTTGAAAATACACCTGCTCCCTTCAATTGATCAAATAAGTCTTCAATGCGTGGAAGGGGATATTTATTTTTGATCGTCACTTTATTCAGCTGTCTGTAGTCAATGCATAATCTAAGAGACCCATCTTTCTTTTTTACAAAGAGTACCGGTGCCCCCCATGGCGAAATACTGGGTCTGATAAAGCCTTTATCAAGCATTTCCTGCAGCTGAATCTTCAACTCCTTGAGTTCTGTAGGCGCCATCCTGTAGGGTGCAATCGAAATAGGTGATGTACCTGGAGCTACATCAATAGTGAATTCGACTTCCCTGTCAGGTGGCAAGCCTGGTAATTCATCGGGAAAAACATTTGGATAATCTCTCACTGTAGGCACATCTGAAACCTTAAGATCTTCCTTTTTAGCTTTCATTGCAAAACACAAATAAGCAATGCACCCCTTTCTTATAAGTCTATTGGCAGCTGTAGCTGAGATCACATCTGATAAGAAATCTGTTCTTTCACCCATAATAGTGATTTCCTGATCATCAGAGAGTTTAAGTGTCACTCTCTTTCATTTACAATCTACCGTTGCTTGATGGGCGGACAACCAATCCATCCCCAATATCACATCAAACTCGCGGAATGGGAGTTCAATTAGGTTAGCCAGGAATTCATAACCTTGCGTACTAATGGGACAATTCCTATACACCCTGTTCACCACAATACTATTCCCTAAAGGATTGCTCACTAGGATGTCCTGGTCTAATTGTGAATCTTTTAAACCTTTTCCCCGTGCAATATCAGTATTGATATTGGAATGTGTGGAACCAGGATCAACAAGTGCATAAACAGAATCAGTCATAAGCATGAATTTACCTACTATCACATCAGGAGCATCCTCCTCTTCTCTGGCTCTCACTGCATATGTACGACCTGAAGCTCATCCCTGACCCTGGGATTGTTGTGCAGAAGGTCTAGATGCTGATGGGTTAAGGGCTGCTCCCCTACCTCGGCCTCTGGAAGGTAAGGATCCAATGTGAGGTGCTAGTGACATAACGGTAGAAGCTTGAGCCACTGGACAATTCCTAACTTGATGATCTTTTGAACCGTATTTGAAACAAGCGCCCGTCAAATATCTGCACTCTCCTGGGTGAGCTTTACCACAATGGCTACAAGTCTGAACTGTACTTGCCCCTCTACCTCTAGGTGTACTGCCCACAGAAGTGACTGAGGCATTGCCACGGAATATATTTCCTTATCCATGCTGGTACAACGGATGTACGACTCTGTGATGGAGTTGGTCCCCTAAGCTTCTTACTCTGAGAACCTAAACCACTGAACTGTCCCGGCTTTCTCTTCTGCTGAAACCGAGTCTGCCTATTAGCCTTATCTGACTGGATACTTTCTACTTTAATTGCAGCTTCTACCAAGGCACGCAAATTTGGATGCTGCTGTGTACCCACTATCTGTCTGATCTTGTTATGGAGACCCCTCTCAAATCTCTGACATAACTTTTCTTCTGTCAGCTGGTAATCATCAAGGTAGGCACTGAGACGCTCAAACTCGCGCTCATACTCCGCTACTGTCTTGTTTCCCTGTCTGAGTCTCCAAAAGGCATCTTGCATCTCTGCTTTATATTCTGACCCTATATATTTCTTTTCAAACTGGGCCAAGAAGAAATCCCAATTCAACTGTTCACCTGAGGTATGCTTCCGTACTGAATCCCACCAGATGAATGCAGAACCCTGAAGTAATGCCACAGTACCTTCAAATTTCTCTTCTGGCGGGCTGTGAGTAATTTCAAATAATCTCTTTACCTTGAACAACCATTCCTCAACTTGTACAGGGGTCAATGGATCACGCCCATAGAAATCTTCAGCTCCCAACCTCTTCAACTGCTCCAAAATCGACTTCTTTTTAGGTGGAGCTGGAGGTTGTACTTGGGCCGCTGGCTATGGCTGTTGAGCTTATTCAGTTTGCATTTTATGTTGAATATAATCAGCCATAAGGTGGAGAAAATTCGGCTGTGGCGGTGGAGGTGGTGAAACTGGTGGAGTGACATTCTGTTGTGTGGTTTCAGCTTGTCTAGCACTAACCGACGTTTCACTCTCACCGTCCCCATCACCTTGACCTTGTGGTGATGCCATCATTCACTATAAAACAGGAAAGGAGCAAGCATCGTTAAACTTATTACACATTTCATCCATCCATTGGCATGTATATACATATAATTCATTCACTTAATTTCAACTCCGATCTTAGAACCGTTTAAACCATGCTCTGATACCACTAAAACTGTAACACCCTTATAACACTTACTCTATACATACGTTACGTGGGTAAATACAATTATAACCGATGTATGCCAAAAAAAAAATTTCTATCTTAATTTAATGACTACAATATTATCAATACTTAATTAATCCTTTTGATTTTTCCAAAAAACTTTCGGCAGCATAACGGCTATAAACTAACACACCCACCTGCAAAGCAAACAATCCACAGCCCATTTTTGGGCACAACAATTCATTACATTCATCCACAAATCATCATTTCATTCTTCACACACATAATACTTCACAAATAACATTTTGTCATAATATGTATAAACTCCATTCTTACAACTCCATATCTATGTATATATATACATGTCATTATTAGTAATATCCTATTACAATTTTGTTCTTCCGTCAACTCCCAAAATTCATACAGGGAAACTACAGTTTACGACTAACCAGGTATTTGGGTTATTACAGGGACCATTGAAGAAAATTCTTCTCGTTTAGTATATGAGCTGTGATTTGTAGGAAAATATTGTCATTTGTTGCAGCAAGAATAATTGTAGGGAATGACTGTATTTCCAGAAGAAATTTCAAGGCTTTCAACCTTGCTTGTTCCTATCATGGCTATTTTGACTATTTGCCTTTCTTAACCTAATTTTAACTTTAATTGCTCTGATACTATAAAGTTTAACAACAGGAGAAAGGCATAAAAAATGTTGCAATAGAGAATGAAATGTTTTGATTTTCATTGATGCAGAATAATGCATATTTATACACATTTTATAGCTGCCCTAATTTACCAAATATACATGAATGCATATCTAAATATTTCCTAACTAATTTGCTGACTAAAAAATGTATATTTACACAACTAATCTGCTGACTAATAAATGCATATTTCTAACTAATTTGCTGACTAATAAATACATATTTACACAACAACAATACTTCCACTATCTATCATAATGATCATTGCAGTGTCATTGCTCACTTCTTGGAACTTTAAGGTGTTAAGAGAAGTATGACAAGGCAATCATAGGGAGTTCCCCATTAGGTTCCTCATCAGTTCCACTTTCCTAGCCTGCTTCTTCAAACTCAACATTCATTGAAAGTAGCTATTTACTTTTGTATTGATGCACTGATGAATACCTTTCTCCACATTTGAAATAGAGTCCAACAACCTTTCTCTACTCATATAAGTTGGGTTTACTGGTAGGCTCATGCGTACCCATTCCAGTTGGGTTAACAACTTTGTTGAGAGAGATTACATGTTTAGAATAGAGGAGTAATTGAATCGAATTGATACAGTGTTAGATTTGAGCTCGACTTTATTAAAAAACTCAAAATGCTAACTCGATCAAGCTTATTTTCATTTATTCGAAACTTGACTCGAAAAATATTCGAGCTACTTGAGCCCGACTTGATAAAACTCGAATCAATTAAAAATTTTAATAAATAGTATACTCGGTTCGACTTGACTCGAAATCAACTCAAATATATTTAAATACTGAGAGTATAAAAGTAATTTAATAAATAGTAAAAAAAATAACTATTTGATTAAGCTAGTGAGCTTTACGAGTCGGATATTATGATATTCAAGCTCGACTCGTTAAACTATTCAAGCTACTTGAGCTTGAAATCGACTTTATTAATTATGAGTTGAATTCGAGTATTTTAGAGTCGAGTTCGAATAGCTTGACTCTTTTACACCCCTAGTTTGGAATGAAGGGGTTGAGCAATGGAAACCACTCTCGATATCTGGGGTTTTCTGTGGTAAAATTTATGCTCGTTGAAGATTGAGTGAAGGACTGCTCCTATAATTTGGCTTGCTCGAATGCTTGGTTAAGGCTCAAAGGCTTGAACATCTTGATCATCAACCTTAACTCATCATTAAACACACTTATGAAGCTAGAGATGAAGACTCGGTTAGGTTTGGATTGAATTTTTGCATCATGGCCTTCAACTTCTCAAACTTCTTCTGGTAGGCCAAGACAGTGTCAGTTTGGTGAAACTTATTGAACTCTTCGATCACATCAATAACGATTCTTTCTCCAAAGCAAACTTGGCCCATGAGATCTCCTCCTAGTGGATCAACCAACCCTGTAGCCAATTATCAGCTCTCTCTCCAAACAACAGATTAGCAATCTCTACTTTCTGGGTTTCAACACATTATAGTACTAAAAGTACTTGTGGCACTTCCTCACAAAACTGTTTGGGTTCTCTCCATCAAAAGGGGAAGCTCCACTTTGGGCCTTTTCATGGAAAATTCTCTTTCGAAGCCAACTTCTCCTTTCTCAATGGAATTAGGAGTAGGAAGAATTCCTCTATCTCAACTGGATGAGTGTTCAGGAGCTGAAGTTACTCTTATTGGTTCTTTGCCTTCCCCGTTCTGAGTTATCTATTCCAGGTCAATCATCCTCTCAAATCGAGTTTCCAATTCATCCATTCTTCTTTGTTGGGCATTATGCAACTCATTCATTTGAAAATTGAGTCTCTAGATTTTCTCATCAATCTCTCTGGGTCTAGAGTTATCCACCAAGTTATTTTTCTTATTTCTCACCAGTTTACAGTGAATTACCAGTTTATACTTCCTCACTGGAGTTCATACACACTGCTGGCAAGAAGTGTTAGGCTGACCAAACTCTGATACCAAGTTGTAATGTCCTTGGATCAAAACCAGCAAATGGAGAAGAATTTGAGAGAAGAGAGGAGAGAAGAAAATAGTAAGAAGCAGAAGTAGTAGCAAAAAGAGAAGAAGAAGAGAGAAGAGAGAATTTTAGGAGGGAAATTATGTTGTATTCATCAATTGCATGCCCAATTCTGTTACACAGTTTTGTATTTATAGATTACAATATGAAAATGGAAGTGCCAGCTAAATTAATTGACACACCTAGTTCTTCCAATGATATTGCTTCCCTCTTCCACGCGTAATGACTAACTATCTAGCTTATAAGGCTGCTAACTAACTTTAACAACTTAACAACTAACTTATTCTAACTAATTAACAGCTGCTGCCAGCTACTTCAGCATCGCCTGCCACTGCCATCTCCAGAAGCTTCTGGCATCTTCTTTTCACTGAGCTGGGCTGCCTCTCCAGAATTCTGATTGAGCTGAGCATTGAGCTGGGCTTCTCCTTCTGGTTCTGGCTCTTTCAGTTCGTTTTCTAAACTTGCTCCTCCTGATTTCCCCTTCAAGCCTTCTTCCAATGATCCTTCATCCTTCTATCCCAGGCCTTCTCCTTCAAGCCCATCCCTCTGTTGTATCATGACATTCTAATTGTCATAAGTGAAAGGGAGAATATAAGATATTTATGTGGTGTATGAAAATCCATGAGCAGCACGAAAAGGAGACATTTTAAAGAAACATACCGCTCATTAGTTATTGAAGTGAAAACATATTACGAAGGTTGGTGCTCCACTCAAGGCAGGAATGTCAAGTACGTCAGATGGCAGATGTTATAAGGCGAAACAATTCTCAACTACCTCCTTCTGGCAGAAGTAGGTTTAGGAGTAGCTCCTATATGGTCAGAAGTAGATGTACATCTTACCATTCACCAAATTCAAGCAGCTCATCACATCTTTTTTGCAAATGCTCAGCAAGTCTCAACTGTCTATTTATGTTGCATATAATTTCATATATCTCATCCAACTGAGGATGCAAGGTCTCTCCTGCAGTGAACTCGTTAACTGTATTATTCAATTCAATGACACTTCCACCTGGCATCTTTTTAACACCTTTATCCCTCATCACCTTCCTCACCATCCTAGATGCTTTCCATCTACCAAGAGAAGCATATATATTGGATAGAAGGGCATAATTTCCACTGTTATTGGGCTCCAACTCTATCAGATGCTGCAATGCCCGCTCTCCAAGCATAGCTTTACCATGAGTACAAGAAGCAGCAAGAAGAGACCCCCAAATAGCTGCATTCGGCTCAAATGGCATCTGTTCTAGCAGTTGTTGGGCCTCTTCGAGATAACCAGCCCGCCCAAGCAAATCTATCATGCAGCCATAGTGTTCAATCTTAGGTTCAATCCCATATTTCAATCTCATATTAGAAAAATATGATCGGCCGATTTGGACCAATCCAACATGGCTGCAGGCAGAAAGAATGGCAATGAAAGTAATAGCGTTTGGTTTCACTCCAGCCCTTTCCATGCGAGAGAACATTTCAAGAGCTTCTCTTCCAAGTCCATGCAGAGATAGGCCAGCAATCATCGTTGTCCATGTAATAACACTTCTATGCATCAAATTCTCAAAGATTTGTAATGCCCTTTTGATATTGCCTGACTTTGAATACATATCTATAAGTGCATTATTAAGAGGAATAGTTTTCTGTAAACCATGTTTATCAATGTAGTTATGTATCCACTCCCCCAACTCCAAAGCACCCAAATGGGCACAAGCAGAAAGTGCAGCCAACATGGTGATTTCATCAGGATTGACATTTTCATGCTGCATTCTCCGGAATATGGCAATTGCTTGGTGGGGTCGATTCATCTGAGCATACCCAGAAATCATAGCCGTCCAGGAAATAACATTCCTTATAGGCATGCAATCAAACAGAAATTGAGCATTTTCCAAGTCACCGAGTTTGGCATAACCAGCAACCATTGCATTCCACAGAGCCACATCTCTTGTTCTCAGGCATACTTCATCAAACAGCTTGCGAGCATCAGAAATGTAGAAGCTGTCACAGGAAGAGTACATCTGAATAAGGGCGGTGATGACATGAAGATCGGAGTCTAAGCCAATGCTAATAGTTTGACAGTGAATTTGCTTCCCTGTATGAATTGCTAACAATCGAATGACGGCCTTTAAAACAAAAGGGTAGGAGTAGGAGTCGGGTCGCAAGCCAACAAGTTGTACGCTGTTGAAAATGAAGATGGCAGCTTGAGGTGATGCGTGAAAGAAAGAAAAAGACCTGATCATGGAGTTATAGAGGTAGATGTCAGGTTGTGTAATGCTGTTGAAAACTGAATAGGCATAAAGAGAGAACCCAAGAGAGGAGCAGGCATCGATGAATTGGCGAAGAAAGAGGTTGTCATTATCCAAACCTCTGGAAATCATAAACCCATGTGTTTGTTGTAAGTGTTTGAGATTGGAGCAGTAGCGTAGCAAGGAAATTAACTGCTCTACTACAGATGCCGCACCACGCCTCCAGTACATCCAACAGTCTTGTTTGTATTGTGCTGTATCGACAACTGCTGCTTAACTTCAGGATGGATGGAATAGGATAAATTCCCCACTTTCCAATTTCCTCTGCTAGCTCAACAAATTACTTTCCCCATTTAAGGAGAGACATTTTACTTTTTTCAAATTATTTCATATGCTCAGTCATTTTTATTCAAATTAATGAGTAAATAAAAAATTTAATTTATATATTTTCTTTAATTATAGGACAGAAATTTAATTTTCTTACATTTTCTTATTAAAGAATCAAATATTAAAAAGAAAATTAATCTGAATCAAACTTTTCTTACAATACTTCTTATCCAAACAAAGGCTTTTGGGAGAGAACCATGGCACCTCTAATATCTTCTCATTGTAATGGTAAAACTAATAAAACTTCTTAATTATTTGTAATTGGAATCAAAACTAATCTTATGTTGGGATGCACGAGAAATTAGATTTATTTTAATGGGGAAAGTACAATAGAGTAAATTTCTCCTTCACTCTAGTTTACTTTTCCATTATTTGTTTGGGTAAATTGCACCTTATGGACCAAGAACTTTGATATTTGTAAATTTTGGCCTTAAATTTATACCCAAAAAATGCCTAAAATTAATACAAAAGTAGCGGTAAAATCTCATTAGCTGATTGGAAGTAAAATTATTACATGAATATAATATATGATAATTTTTTCCCTCATGTCAACATTTTAAACAAAAAATTATCTTTTCTAACTATTTTTTCTTTCCACCCATTAAGAAAAACCAAATTATAAACTTCAATGTAATTTACAAAAAAAAAATATTAAGAAAGATTAAATAAACAAAAAAATAAAAGAAGGAAAATACTTTTTGTAAATTAAATTCATTAATAATATCTATTTCTTGAGTTATTTAAAATAAAAAAAAATCTTAGATTTAAATAATTTTCAGCTCTCTAATTCGATATAGAATATGAAAATATGTTTACCTATTGCGATAAAATAAAATTTTATTTATTTTTAATGTTGGTTAATTAAAAGAGAAAATAGGGTGAAAAGAGAATTAAAAAGAGTTGACATGTCAATATGACAAAGAAAAAAAATTATGATATCATATTCAAGTAACAATTTTACTTGTAACCTTCTAATGGGATTTTAATGTTACATTTATGTTAAATTTAAGTATTTTATTGTTGCAAATTAAAGTTTAAGGACCAAAATGTTACAAGCATCAAAGTTGATGTACCATGTGAGCAATTTATCCTTATTTGTATAGATGTAATTTAGCTGAAAGTAAATACAATTTCTATTGTTTGAATTGAAGCGGAATTAGATTTTCTTTAATGAGGAAAAATATAATAGAGCCCTTCACTCTGGCTAGTTTAGTTCTTTAGAAAAATACAGTTTTCTTTCTAAAAGGTAACCAACCAATAATGTAAATTAAACTATAGTAAAATATATTTTTTTATTCTCGTTTTTTCATTCAAATAAATTAAATTTTCATTGTTTACAAAAGAAAAAAGAAAAAAAAAAAGTGAAATGACATTCACTCTATCCTTCTTACTCTCCTTCACTCTTATTTTTCTCTATCCAAAAGAAGCATAAGGGACATTTGGTTTAATTACATAATCAAACTTGAAACCGGAATGAGAATAAAATAAAATCACAATTATAATATTTATATACTTTTCTTTTATTTGGTGCAAAGGAAATTAAACTCTAATTTTGCTTGGATGGTCCTAAAATCAAAATCTATATCAATTTTTTAAAAATTAAGTTCAATAAAAAAAAGTAAAGAATAGATTGAGGTTTTAATAAAGTTGTATATTTAAAAGTTTCATTCATTTCTTGTGATTTTTTGTAAAAAAAGAGAAGCAATAAAATATATTAAAATTCTCGTTTCATGATGCTTTTTGACCAACAACACTATAAAATTTTAGATTAATGTATGATTAAATTAATTTACAAATAATATGGTAGATTTAGTTTACCATAGAATTTATCTACTAGAAAATGGACCCATTCCCATTGGGATTCTTGGATCAATTTTTACTAAATCAGATGCTCCTAAGAGAGATTATAAGTAACAAGAAGGAAAAAAATGCCGAATAGCTTCTTTATATGCCCTCGCAAGATGATGTCTCACAACGACACAAAAATCTTGGATTGAAGATGCCAAAACTCATGACTAGATAATAACCCTTTGGTCCATAAATTTGCAGAAGTTTTTCGTTTGAGGAAACATTAGATGTTATAAAATAATAATCAATCTTAATATGTAGCATTCGAGATTGGAAAATATAATTGGCAACAAAATACGCAGCTCCAAGATTATCACATAAAATAGTGTGCGTGGAGACAGAGAGTTGCTATAACAAACTCTGAAACCTGACGAATATCAGCTATAGAAAGGAACTGAGCAATACTAGGCTTTAGTAGATTAATTAATGAGATGCTGATCTTTGCTTTTTAGAGCTTCCCATGATATTGGATAGCATCCAAAATAACCAATAAAAGCATCGGTAGATATTAGCATCTGAAAACGCATGCCAAGATAAAAAGGTAAATTAGGATAAATTATATAGACGATGCCTAAAATATGTAATATGTCATAATTTGAATTATTATTTGTAACTATAAAATATCCGAATTATTATTTTTCAGTAATAAAATACATATGTCATTTCCGTTAATATCTCCTAACGACACAATAAATTATAATCATATTTATATAATCATATAGTACTTCGAATAATAACAATCAATCAAATTAATAACAATTTAACAACATAGTATTCTAATTAATAGCAATTTAACAATATGATACTCTAATTAAGGATAATTTTTGTTATTGTATGACTATAACACAATGTATCGTTAGGGAATATTAACAGAAAATGGCATAGGTACTTTATTATTACAAAATAATAATTCAAATATTTTGTAGCTATAAATAATAATTCGGATATTGAGTTGTTACGTGTTATATATATATCTTAGATACCATCTGTATAATTAATCCAGAAAAATTCTTATGCACAATAATATTGGAGTCTATGAGTAAACATGTTTAGGGGTGACAACGGATCGGATATCCATAAAAACTACCTTATTCATTCTTGGACCCGAATATACGTATTTTTACCTAAATTCATCTCTAACCCGTTTAAAATTATAATTTTAATACTCATATCTATTTCAAATCCGATTAATACTATTCAATTAATATCCGAACACGCTTAATTATTCGTTTCTCCTTAAAAAAATTTAAAATTAAAATTTACTAAATAAAAAAATTTACAAATGCGCAATTCATCATAAAATTTACTACAAAATCATATTTGTCAAACAAAATAAAATATAAAATTCAATTCAACACACTTAAATTAAAATAATTCATCAAATTGTTCAAATTCATTAAAACAATAAAAACACAAATAAAAAAATAAGTCTTCGACTTCCAATCGCTTGTAATTCATCAACTTATAAAAATGCAAAAAAAATATATCATTAATTATACCATTACAATCAATAAATTATAATGAAATAAATTGCAAAAATAAATATAAAAACACATACATATTATCAAAATTGTGAAACCAATCAATCATTGTCTTTTTCAATTGTATTTATGCAACTTGAACTTGCACTCGAATCTTAAAAGTGAAAAAAAAAAACAATATATTAAATATTGTATAAATTAACTGAAATTTCTAATTGATTTCTAAAAATATGAAATTCAAATTTGTAACTATCTTTATATGACATCAACCAATTTTGGAAGTACAATAATGTTTTTTAAAGTATTTTCATGCATCTTACTTATTTAGTCATTGATAACTCTTCCATCAATGCTAAATGTAAACTCAAATGAGACTGTGAAAACATGAACTATTAAAAAGTCTTTAGCAATCATTTGCAAAGTTGTATACTTTCATCCATTTGTTTCCATAAATTGAAAATATCAAATTCTAAACTCCATGAAAAAATTGGCTTCTCAATATAATGATTTAATTCAGATTTTACATAAATGCCACTGGAGAAAGAAGTAAGAAATGCCGCCAAATTGATCATATCGAACTTTTGAGAACTTTCACATAAAGATATTTGTTGAACTTCAGAATTCAAATGAGATTGATTATGTTTGAAGACCTTAGATTGATATTTATTCAATAATTTATAACAAGTATCTTTCACTTTACTAATTTTATATGTTGAGCTTTCACCTTATATCATAGGATAATAATACTTAATAACTTTCATTTTATATTTAGGATCCAAAATGATTGTCATAGACAATACAATATAAACACCACTCCAATATTTCTCAAAATTTTTAAATATTTTCTTTGTCATTTTACTTAAAACTTTATCACTAGACCTCATCCACTCTACCAATCGATTTCAAATTTGACAAATTGAAATAAAGAAACAATTGAAAGTTGGATAGCTTTGACCAAAAAATAATTTAGTGATGATATAAAAAATTTCCAAACTTTCAATAATTTTTCCATCCATACTCTAATCTTCTTCTGTATGAACATTAATATAATATTTTCCCTAATTTTTAACCTAGAAAAAATATTTTTACATTCAAGTATTGTTTGCAACATCAAATATATCAAGTTTCAATGAGTTTTACAATATAAACTCAATTTTTTGAACCATTAACATGAAATTGTTTGCCATTTCATCAAAATTTTCTACTCTTTAAGGTGTAGAACTCCAAAATGTACACTTTTCTTAATTCTTATTAGAGCTTCATTAATAATTGACAACCCATCTTTCCCGGCAAGATTTAAAATATGTGCTCAACACCTCATATGCAAAATTTTTCCATCATCCACAAGATCACTAAATAATTTATCCACAAGTATAGAGAATATATCATAATTAGTAGTACAATTATCTACTATTGTTGTAGATATTTTAGTCTCAATGCTTTACTTGATCAATGCATACATCAAATGCCTTGCAAGCTCTTCTTTGGTATGAGGAGTTGACATATAAACAAGACTACAAAATAACAAATTTAAAAAAAAAATTAGTACATTATGTTATCTTAAACTAATATGCAATAAGTTTTAGGAGAAAAATATAAAATTTAATTTATCTTAAAATGCGATTTTATAATGCCCAAGTATCATTAATGAAATGGGCAGTGACAGACATATAACATTTTTTTATTTGATATGCCTGTTGTAATGACAATTTTGCTCTTGAGTTTCACCAATTCTTTATATAATTTTTGAAACCTACAATCATATATATTGAAAATATCTTTCTTAATTATATTTCGCAAAACCATCTTGAAAAAAGAGCTGAAGACTATTACAAAACCTCATAAGTTTACTATGATCAACAATGGAAAGGGGACATTCATGTATCATTATAGCACAAGTCAATTCATTTCTTGAAATTTCTTGATCAAAAGTAAACTTCACAAACTGAACTTTCTCATCACTCCCTCATATCGACTGAAATTTGTTTTTACCTCTCAAATCATTGAGATAAGCTTTGATTAGTTCTCTTTGAATATTTTTCAACGAGATTATGCAAAGATTTAGTTCCATTTTTGTTATTATCTTTGAGACAAGTTTTACAATAGTTACAAATTGCACAATTATTATTATTATTACACCTAACCTTTTCAAAATGCTCCCACACAAAAAGATATTAACTTTCTTTTTTTTACCACTCAAATTGCTAGTTGCAAAAATCAGAGGCTTTCGAGTAGAGTCAAGATAAGCAACTAGTGTTTTTTATATTTGATTTTCATATTGTGTGACAATGGAATCATTATTTTTGCATATTTCTAGTTGTCTTGTGTTTTTATAAATAGACATTATATATAATCCATACACCAAAATCAACAAAAAAATGAAAAAATTCAGTTCAAAATCTACATACCAAACACTGGAAAAAAGTGACTATGACATTTTGTCACAAATAAATAATTAATTACTTTAAATAGGAAATCTTGGTAAAAATAATGTAGTTATAAAATGATTCCACCAAAAGTGAAAAAAAAAAAAAGAATAAGCAAATCTCCAAGTGATTCCAAGTTTCAACTAACCAATAGAAACGTCTTTTTGCATAACCAAAAAAATTGGTTTGTTTTTAAAAAAAATAACATATCTTCAACTAACAAAAAAAATTTCAACTTGTTTTAATTTGACCAGATCAATATTGCATGAAATATGAGGTCAATTCATTTATTTTCCTTATTTACATAAACTGCTCAATTC
The DNA here is from genome assembly GCA_023653625.1 of Triadica sebifera. Classification (NCBI taxonomy): domain Eukaryota; kingdom Viridiplantae; phylum Streptophyta; class Magnoliopsida; order Malpighiales; family Euphorbiaceae; genus Triadica; species Triadica sebifera. Next base: position 30,434,064 of record CM042907.1, read on the forward strand.
AAAAACTCAAATCCATTTGCTTGCTTATCCAATAATTTTCAATAAAATTATAGATCTTTTTATTTATTTCCAAAGCTGATCTTTTGGATGTTATCAAAGCATTGTCAAGTCCACTCATTTAATAGGTTTGCTTTTGGAAGATTTTCAATTCTAATGAAGAGGTTGCCAGAGCAACAAATTTGGCTGCATATGTCCAAAAGTTCTTTCTTCAATGAACCAACTGCAAAAAATTCCCTTGAAACACAACAAAATATGCCATTAACACCACAAATACAAGCACATGAAAAAATGAAAGAATATGAACTAATCGAAAGTGGATGACGATGGAGGTTGTTGGCGAAGCAATCTACTTCTTTTTTCAGGCGATGGTCGTTGCTTGATCTTCTGACGATGAAGGTGGTTTCTTCTTATTGCAAAGTAGGTTGCTTCTTCTATAGTGATGGAGGTTGCGTTGGAACTTGTAAAGGAAGGAGGTTGTGACTTGTGAGTAAAGGAAGGTAGCATAATGCAAAAGGGTGGAGGCTAGGGTTTCCATTTGGTAGTTATATATATATTGACATTTATTTATAATTTTATATAAATATAACTGCACATATGTATCAAAAATTAAGTATTGTCTTGGTGGTAAGCATTCAATATATTATACCTCAAGTCATGGGTTTGAATTTTTGTGCTGCTATTTTATACACTAAATATATATATATATATATATATATATATTATAATTGGGTTCAGATAGCCGGTATCTGAGGCATTCTACACGTACCCTACTTGAACTTTTGACAAAATTAATTTTTACTATCCAAATTTATCCTAAAATTCTAATAACATTATCCATTAGAGTTTAAATAAATCCAGATGGATGTAGATACTTGCAAAATCTAAACCCATTGTCATCTCTAGATATTCCTCTCAAATAGTGATTAACTCTTTTAACCAAGATTGTCAAACTCGACCTGACGAACGAACTGAAAAATGCAACGGATCAAGGATTTAAGGTTCAACCAAGATTGTTTCTAAAAATATAATCCGTCTCATACATAATAAAATATAATTTGTCTTATACATAATAAAATATGAAAATAACTTAGACAAGACTTGTTCCATATATAATAATATATTCAAAGAGTAATGCCCATAATTTAATTAATACATAATCACATCCAAATTAAAATAAAATAAAATCAACACTATGGTTGAGTTTCATCATTATTGGTATAATCTCTTAAAACAAATTGATTTGCGGAAGTTCTACTTTCATCTACATTCAATTGAGGAGAACTGCTTCCACTAATAAAACTAAACAAATCAAAATTGATACCATCCAAATCTTTGATATACTAAATCATCCACTTATCTTGCATCTATTAAAATTTCATAATGCCAATATAAGATTAAAAAAATGAACAATTTAAAATCATAAGCCAAATAGCAAAAATAACCTTGAGTATTAATGTCTTTTTCCGACAATTGAATGTGTATAATCTTTATAAAGAGCGACCTCTATTTTCTCAACATCCAACTCAGCAGGGGTATCATCTTCCTCGATCCAAAATTCAATCTTATCAATGCACTCATAATCAATAGGATGAAAGTTCTATTTTTTTTCTTATGCAACCTAAACAATAATAATTAAAATTAAAATTATTCCTAGTATACATAAAATGTAATAAATATAAAAAAATACAAATGATTATAGTTGCACACCTATTTGTCAATCTAAAATTATAATTCACTTATACATGATCATTAAGTTTTTAATGCTTCAATCTATTTCTCTTTTTTGTATGAATGCGTTCAAATAAACTCTAATTTCTTTCACATCCAAAAGAAGCAGTAGTTTGGTTTAGAATTCTAATAGCCAATCTCATCAAATTTAGTACACTATGTCAATACAAATTTTACTATTCATTTACATATTAAATTAAAATCAAATGAAAATCCAATTTTCATAATCATAACATTTTTCACAAGTATACAAATTGAAAACCTATCTAAAATAATATTATGAGATAAGAATTGTTTTTTTTTATCTAGTTAAAGTTCTTAAGCAGTGACTACAATTAACTCATAACTAAAGCTTTCAATCCTATCTCAATAAATATTTATCTCCTTTATTGTTGTCACTTCCATTGGATTTATAACTGTATTTTCAAGCAAGTTCATAAGGCCATTAATAACATCATGCTTCCTAAAGAAATTGGACCATAAAAGAAAGCCAAATTCAAAAAAATATGCAAGTTTATTGAGATTGCCCTAAAAGTGTTTATCTCATCGCTCATCAATGGTGTTAATATAAGGCTCATTTTTTAAAAAAATTTTCTGAACATGTGCTTAATAGACTTATGTACTCTATACATCCCTTCAAAGGCATATCCTAATAAAGGTTTTTCACCAGAATTGATCAATTGTAATAATTTTACAAATGGGGTAGCAATATTCACCATAATTGAGCAACCATCCCAAATTTTTTTTTATATAAAATAATAGATACAAAAAGCTTTCCTACTGAACTTTTGAAGAGCTTGTGACTGGTGAAAAACTTGCTTATGGCTAAGACTTGCAAATCAAATTTATGGTTTTCAATACTTTTCAAAATTATAAAAGTTATAGCAAAACGCATAATTGCAAGACACATTATTTCCTTTCAATCTTTTCTCTTTCTCAACCATGTCAATATCGTAATATGATTATAAACAAATATTGTCAGTTTGGAGGCATGAAATGTCAAGTCAACAACAGTGTTGCCCAGACAATGAATTAAGATGGGGGTTGAATTGATTATGAAATAAAAAATTTCTTAACTTTAAGTGCGGAATAAAATTAAATAGAGTAGGGAAGGAAAGATATCACACACAAGATTTATAGAGATTCGGGTATTAATAAACCTCACTCATCTTCCCAATCTCAATTGGGTGTTTTACTAACACACTAAGTGTTACAATGAAGTTTTACAAGCTCACTCCCAAATATGATGTTTCTCTCAATGGCTAACACCTAACCCAGAAATTTCCTTGTGTTTTAATGACTAACACAATAAACCAATTCCTTGTGTTTTATGGCTCATACAATAAACCCTTACAAGTGTTTCAATCTTAACCCAATATACCCAAACTCACTTGAGTAATTGTTTACAATGAAAACACTCAATAACCTACAATTGCTCATAAATTATGAGCAATTAGATTTTTACAAAGAATAAGAGTTTTGTTGAAATTTAATTAATGCACAAGGCTACAACAAGATTAAAGATTCAAAGTAATTGTTGTTCTCCTTTTAGGATTCATAAATGACTTGCATTTATACTTCATCTATGAATTATAGCCGTTTTGGTGCATTTAATGCGAAAATAGCCATTGAACCAACTCTTAACTTCGCGCCTGACATGTTTCTCTGTCCTCATTCACGGGCGTGAATAAATGTGTCACAATCGTGAATGTTTTTCCAAGTCGTGGTCCAAGTGGTGACTCTAGCCTTGAAGCTCTCTGAAATAATTTGAAGTGTTTGATCACATACATGACTTTATACATTCACAGACGTCAATATTCTTCTAAGCCGTGGTCCAAGTGGTGACTCTGACCAGAAAGCTCTCTGGAAGAATTTGACATGTTGTCTCATAGGCGTGACTATCTTTCACGGACGTGACTGATTTGATCATTCACGGTTGGTATGATCTTTCACGGTTGTGAACTTTGAATGGTGCAAAATTGGTACTAAGCTATATTCACGAGTGTGACATAAGTAGTCACGAGCCTGACTTTGCTATTTCTTCTGATTTTGATCTTCAAAAGTTGCCTTTCATTCTTGCATCATATTCTATTCAAGATATATCCTGTTCAACATACTTAGAACACAAGCATTGTTAAATACATTTTTTCTATTTTATTTGTTAGCATCCAAATGACAGAAATACCCTTCAAAGTTCAACAATTTCCCCCTTTTTGATGGTGACAGATAATCTAGCAATATGTGCTTTTGAGAAGTCTTCCTCTTAAAAGATGCTTAAAACAAAGTAATAGGGTGCAAGAATTGAAAGACACATAGCATGTTTCTTTGCTAACTAGTTAGGTATATGCAAGGTATATTCTAAGTATATCAAGGTTATTTGCTAACTAGTTAGGTATATGCAAGGTATATGTGAGGTATATGTTAGGCATATTATCAGAAGAAATTGCATAAAAACATATATCTATTTATCATACATTTGCATGTAACCACACATACATTTGCATATATATTGCTATATTGCTAGGTTATCCCTCTTTTGTCATCAACAAAAACAACAACAACAAAAAAATGAATTGATAAAAAGATAATTGTATTAAAAGAAGGAGAATAAGTACAAAGTTTTAAAAAAAATGAAGTAAAGTCCTATTACATTAAAAATAAATCTATTACATGAAAACTAGGACTCTAATTAGGCTTCAAGCCTGACAGACCATTTTTAAGGCGTGCTACCTCTGCCTCGAGGCTATCCATACGAGATTCCATGAAGTCTTTAAGGTTTTCCATTCTCTCATCGATGGACGTCTGCATTAAGTCAAAACGAGGTGCTAATAGATAAGCAACTTGTTGCACCAAGCTGGGTGTGGTAGAAGCCGATAATTGACCAACCTCTTGCTTAACCTCTGGTGTCACTGTTTCGACTAGGGCTCATTTTCGTTGCTGGATACCCTGAAGGCCAGCTTTGAAATCATCAGTGTCCTAGTCTTCCCAATCAATTTCACCAACTGGAGTGGTGAAACGGTAGTAGACATCATTCTTGTAAATAATGCGGACAACTGCTCTTATCTTTATGAAGGACTTAACATCTAGCCGGTCTTAAGGATGTGCTGGAATAAGATTGTAATTATGTTCATCGAGTTTTAGATACCCGAGCTCAATGGCAAGGTGAGTCACATACCCACCAATCAAGATATCTCCTGATGGCTTTGCTGCAATTGAAAAAAGATGATTTGCAAACTAGCGAGATAGAGCTATGGTTAGACCTCTTCGTGCCATTTTCAATAGGAAGAGCTACAATTTTCTAATTGCCCCATTGCTATCTCCTCTAGTAAAATATACTATAGGTAAGAAACCTATGTAAATATTTATGCACAGAGGACCGAAGATGTGTGCTCTTGGTCTTCTTCACATCCTAGCTACATTCCAACCCAAAATGAGTCCATGACGGATTAGCATAGAATTCTATTTCGCTCTCATCGAAAATGCCATATGAGGGAAGCTTGAAAATAGTGCCAACCTCTGCTGCTAAAAGAGTGTTCAGATGATTACAGAGTTGGAATTTTACAGTTCCGGTGGGAGAGACTTGTAATGTGCTAAGGAACTCGAGAGTTGGTTCCCTTAGTGTTGGGCGATGAATGTCTACGAAATTCTTAAGATGACAAGCTTGCAATTGTTCTATCATGCTTGTCTCAAGACCGAAAGTCCTGACAACATTCCACTCGAAGGAACGAGAAAAAAGTAGGAGTTTTTTCTTTAGAATGACATATCTTGAATGGCAATGCTCCGGAATGATATTGAGAAAGTAGTCCGTGTGGCGACTCGGAGCATGGGATTTCTTCCTTGTGCCTTTAGATGAGCCAAGTTCCATTGTGATAATTTAGGAATAAGAATTTGGAGAATGATTTTCAGACCAAGGATTTTAAGAATAAACCTAGAGATGTTGAGATTATTCAAAGACAAATGAATATGAACAGGCCGAATTTTGTGATAAATATTGAATGAGAGCTTCAATTGAGAGAATTTTTAAAGTTGGAAATGTGAAAAACGACAGAAATCTTGTTTTATAGTCGACAGATTCACAGCTGTGAATTGTCCATCACAGGCGTGAATAGTCATTGTCATGATTTGTTGAAAAGGTGTTCTAGCCATGATAAAGGATACGAATCAATTCACGGTCGTGACATTAAATAGTCACGGACATTTCACAGTGGTGACAAAAGGAGTCACGGTCGTAAAGAGCAATCTTCACTACTTCTAATTGTGAGGCAACGTGTGAAATAAAACGTGAACGGTTCTATAATTATTTTTTGTTAATGTTCACGGTCGTGAATAAGTGTCACGAGCGTGAGTAAAGAGTTTCATGGGAGTGAATAAAAAGAGTCATTGGCATGAAACATATTCTTCACAACCTCCAATCGTGAAGGATGTCGTGAAGCAAGGCGTGAAAACTACTGGAGCTTTTTGCGATTAGGATCATGGCTGTGAATATATGTCACGGGCGTGAATTACCTCATATTTTCAATTAATAAAACTAAGTCTAAAATAAGACTAAAAGATTTATAGAAAGCTTCTATGCCTTAGAATATATATTTTCATCATGTTAATCACTTCATACCTCAAAAATTAGTCAAATAAAGAGCATCATATGAAGGAAATTAACACTCAAGGTTAACAATTGACAATCATACTGAAGATAAGGTTGATCCATCAAGCATACCAAGCTCTCTTCTTATGAAGCAAAATATTTCTTCATTAAGAGATTTGGTAAAAATATATGTCAATTGATTGTTTGTATTAATAAATTATAATACAACATCTTCTTATTGAACATGATCTCTAAGAAAATGATATCTTATGTCAATATACTCACTTCTAGAGTGTTGAATAGGATTCTTAGATAGGTTTATGGCACTTGTATTGTCACATTTGACGGGTATATGGTGCAAATTATGACCATAATCCTTAAGTTGTTGTCTCATCCATAGAATTTGACTGTAACAACATCCTGCTGCCATATATTCCTCTTCAGCGGTAGAAAGGGCAACTAAAACTTATTTCTTGCTAAATTAAGAGACTAAGCATTCATCAATAAAGTGACAACTGCCTGAAGTACTCTTTCTATCCAAGAGACTTTCGGTATAGTTTGCATCTGAATATCCTATGATATGAAAGGATGAATTTCTAGGATACCATAAGCCTAGATGAAATGTACCATGTAAATATTTTAAGATTCTTTTCACAACATTCAAATGTGATTTTTTAGGACAAGATTGAAATCTAGCATATAAGCATACACTGTACATTATATCAGGCCTAAAGGCAGTAAGATATAAAAGTGATCCGATCATACCTCTATAGAGCTTTTCATTAATGCTCTTACCCTTTTCATCTTTGTTCAATTTTGTTGATGTGTTCATTAGAGTCCTGGCATTTTTGCATCCTTCCTTTCCAAATTTTTTGATTAAATCTTTGGCGTACTTGAATTGGTTGATGAATATGCTCTCATTGCTTTGTTTTATTTGTAGACCAAGGAAGAACTTAAGCTCACCCATCATGCTCATTTCAAATTCCTTAGTCATACACTTAGCAAATTCTTGGCAAAACAATTCATTATAGACCCAAATATGATGTCATCAACATAAATTTGAATAACTAGAATATCATGCTTATGTTTTTTAATAAATAAAGTTGTGTCAACATTTCCTTTTGAAAAATTATTTTCTAAAAGGAAAGAACTTAGTCTTTCATACCAAACTCTTGGAGTTTGTTTCAAACCATATAACACTTTTGAATGTTTAAAAACATGATTAGGAAAATTATGGCTTTCAAAACCCAGGGTTGTTCTAATAAACTTCTTCCTCTATAAAACCATTTAAGAAAGAACTTTTGACATCCATTTGAAAGAGTTTAAAATTCATATGACATGCAAATGCTAAAAGAGTTTTCAGGGCTTCTAATCTAGCTACTGGAGCATAGGTTTCATCATAATTTATACCTTCTTCTTGATTATAGCGTTTTGCGACTAACCTAGCCTTATTCCTAGTTATTGAATCTTGTTCATCTAGTTTATTTCTAAATACCCATTTACTACCAATGATTTGATGCTTTTTGGGTATAGGAACTAAGGTCCATACCTTACTTCTCTTAAATTGGTTGAGTTCCTCTTGCATAGCAATCACCTAATTTTCATCATTAAAAGCCTCAACAATGTCTTTAGGCTCAATTTGAGAGACAAAAGAAAGGTTAGAATCTAAGAGTTTGAGATGTGATATAGTACTTACACCTTTAGTAGGATCACTAATGATTTGTTGTTTGGGGTGATCTTTTGTTATTTTCCATTCCTTTGGAAGCTCTTGTTTGTCTTGCTCTTGAGCTTGAGGTAGAGAGATATCTTGATGTGAGTTTTATTGATCATTATCATCTTTCTCATAATCAAGATCAAGCTTTTTTATTGTACCTACAATATCATCAAGAACACTACCTTTCACAAGATCAAGCTTACTAAATTCATCAAAAACAACATGCATAGAATCTTAAACAAATAATGACCTTTTATTAAAGACTATATAAGCTTTGCTAGTGGTTAAGTATCCTAAAAAGATACCCTCATTGGATTTAGAGGCAAATTTTCCTAGGTTGTCCTTGGTATTTAATATAAAATACTTGTATCCAAATACTTTAAAGTATGATATCATGGGCTTTCTTCCATTCCATAACTCAAAAGAAGTTTTATTTAAGAATGATCTTTTGAAAACTCGATTTGAAATATAACATGTTTATTGGTGGCTTCGGCCCAAAAGTAGGTTGGTAACCAATACTCATTGAGCATTGTTCGAGCTATTTCAATTAAAGTTCGATTTTTTCTTTCCACTACCCCATTTTGTTAAGGTGTCTTAGGAGATGAAAATTTTTGTGAAACACCATGTTTTAGACAAAAAGTTTTCAAAATTTTCATTCTCAAACTCTTTGCCATGATCGCTTCTTATTTTTTAAATAAAATATCCTTTTTCATTTTGAACTCTCTTAGCAAAGTTTTTAAAGGATTCAAAAGCATCACTCTTTTGAGCTAAGAAAATTACCCAAGTGAATCTAGAGTAATCATTGATGATGACAAAAGTATAATATTTACCTCATAAGCTAGCAACTCTAGTAGGTCCAAAAAGATCTAAATGCAAAAGTTGTAGAGACTTTGAGGTACTTACAAAATTTTTGGATTTGAAAGAGGACTTGTGTTGTTTTCCTCTTTGGCAAGGTTCACATGTCTTATTCTTTTCAAATTTTACTCTTGGTAGTCCACTTACTAGCTCTCCTTTACTAAGGCTTTGAATTAAATCTATGCTTGCATGACCAAGACTTTTATGTCATAGCCAAGATTCATCACTTGTAGTCATAAGACACTTAGAGGAAAGATTAGATATTTTGTGTAAGTCTATTCTGTAAGTATTGACATCTCTACTTCTTTTGAATATTTCTTATCCACTAAAGGAGGTTACGAGACATTCATTTGAGGTAAAGACTACTTGGTTTCTCTTATCACATAATTGACTCACACTTAACAAATTATATTTCAAACTATCAATAAGTAAAACATTTTCAACAAAAGTAGTATTATTTATACTAATGGAGCCAATGCCCATCAATTACCTTACCTTTAGTATTGTTCCTAAAGGTTACCTTACCACCATTAATACTTTTAATGTCATTGAATAGTTCTTTGTTTTTGGTCATATGCCTTGAGCATCACTATCTACAAGTCAAGCATTTTCTTTTATAGTGGACTTGAGGCATACCTATAAAATCACAATTTAGGTGTGGTTTTTAAGTACCCAAATGAACTTGGTTCATTGTGGGTTAGCACATTAAGGTTCCTAATGAGCCTTTCTTATCAAACAATGTTTGTTAATGTGACAAAATTTCATACAATAATTACATTGTTTAGCTATAAACATGTTTTTTGGTTTTACCATGCTTTTAGGTCTCATTATCCTTTTTGATGGAGTTTGTGAGTAGTGACATGCACATTCATGATGAATAGGTGATTTCCTAGGCGCATGCCTCTTGTAAATGAAGGCATGATTGACCTTATGAGGTCTCCCTCTTAAGATGTGCGACTTTTGACCATTCTTTTTATAAATAAAGGGTTTAGTGTTTGTTGTGCTCTTAGCCATTGGGCATATTACTTCTATTGTGGAGATTCGAGGTGCACCAGACTTAACAAAGGTGGTCTTGTGAGATGAAGATGATGTTCCATTAAATCATAGACCATGTCTTATTAAAGGTGGTCTTTGGGACACTATGAGAGTATCTAAACTCTCTTTGCCTTTATGAAATCTTGAAATAGAGTTTCTAAGTTTCTCAACTTTATTTTTCAAAATATTATTTTCTTTAAGCAAGAATTTAGTTGAGGGTCTAAAGGAATACTCATCTAATGATTTTTGAAGAGTTTCATTAGAAGTTTTAAGATCAAGATTTTTCTTTTATAAAACTTCCATTTTGTTTTTCAAATTTAAAATATTATCTTTGTAAGTATTGAATCTACATCTATATTTTTCTAATTCTCGGTTTAATACGTCTATTAAACTTTGTTCATCATCATATTCACTATCACTATTATTATTACTACTATCATTATTAAATGAGTATGAGTAAGAAGGACCTACCTCAACCGTGAAGTGATCCTCTAAAGCCATGAAGCATAGGTTGACCTCTTCACCTTCATTATCATCTTTTTCACTTGAAAAGCTTTCATCATCCCATGTGGCTTTATGACATTTCTCCCCATTATCTTTTTGATATCTTTTCTCATGTTTCTTGAGCTTTGGACATTTTGGTTTGATATATCCTTTATTCCCACACTTATAACATTTTACCTCATTTTATTTCCTTGAGAGTCATTTGAGGAGTGTTTGAAGTTTCGAGAATTGTCAATTCTCTTTTCAATTATTCTTTTTAATTTTCTTGAGAGCATGACAATGTCCTCATTTGCATCATCACTCTTTTCTTCGTCATCTTCAACTTATTCTTGAGATTTTGAAGTAGAGGCTTTGAGTGCTAGAGGCTTTCTTTTCTCTGGTTCAGCTTCAAGTTCTCTATCTCTCTTTACCCCCATTTCGTGTGTTAGAAGTTTGCCAATAAGCACATCGGTAGGCATGATGCTCATGGCTTCATTGGCTTCTTCTATACCTGTAACTTTTAAACCATAGTCTTTGAGAGGAAGGCTTCTCAAAATTTTGTTGTTTACATCTTCCAAGCTCAAGTGCTTTTCTAGCTTTCTCATGCCATTTATGATGGCTAGAAGATGGTTCGTCATGTCGGTGATAGATTCATTGGATTTCATCTTGAAGAGTTCATATTCTGAAGTGAAAAGTTGAATCTTCTTGGATTTAACTTGTTTGGTTCCTTCATGATAATTCTCCAATGTCTTTCACATACCATATGCGATAGGGCAATGTTGGATTATGCCACATTCTTCAATGGATAGAGAGCTTGCGAGGACTGTCATTGCCTTTTTGTTTTTAAAGTTTGCTCTACGTTGAGGCTCTGTCCAATCATCTTTTAAAAGAATGTCTTCTTCACCATCAACTCCTCTCCTAGTTGGTGGTGTCCATTTTTTCTGAACACTATCCCAAACTTTAATTCTCTCACTATTGAGATATGTCCCCATTCAGAACTTCCAATGAGCATAGTTTGCTCTATCAAAGTAAGGCTTGAGACTTTGGAATCCTTCATTGGCCATTTCTTAATCTTTGCTGGCGTTTTTTAGGCTTTGTTGCTAGACAAGCTCTATTACCAATTATTACCCAGACAATGAACCAATAAGGGGGTTGAATTGGTTATGAAATAAAAAATTTCTTAACTTTAAGTGCGGAATAAAATTAGATAGAGTAGGGAAAAAAAAGATATCACACGAGATTTATAGAGGTTCGGGTATTAATAAACCCTACTCCTCTCCCCAATCTCAATTTGATATTTTACTAACACACTAAGTGTTACAATGGAGTTTTGCAAGCTCACTCCTAACTATGGTGTTTCTCTCAATGGTTAACACCTAACCCAGAAATTTCCTTGTGCTTTAATGGCTCACACAATAAACCAATTCTTTGTCCTTACAAGTGTTTCAATCTTAACCCAATATACCCAAACTCACTTGAATAATTGTTTACAATGAAAACACTCACCAACCTTCAATTGCTCAAAAATTATGAACAATTAGGTCTTTTACAAAGAATAAGAGTTTTGCTGAAAATTAGTTAATGCACAAGGCTATAACAAGATTAAAGATTCAAAGTAATTATTGTTCTCCTTTTAGGATTCATAAATGACTTGCATTTATACTTCCTCTACGAATTATAGCCATTTGCGTGCATTTAATGCGAAAATAGCCGTTGAACCAACTCTTAACTTCGTGTCTGACATGTTTCTTTGTCCTCATTCACGGGCGTGAATATATGTGTCACAGTCTGAATGTTTTTCTAAGTCGTGGTCCAAGTGGTGACTCTAGCCATGAAGCTCCCTGGAAGAATTTGAAGTGTTTGATCATGGGCGTGACTTTATACATTCACAGGCGTGAATATTCTTCTAAGTCGTGGTCTAAGTGGCGACTTTGACTGTGAAGCTCTCTAAAAGAATTTGGCATGTTGTCTCACGGGCGTGACTATCTTTCATAGACGTGACTGATTTGAGAATTCACGGTTGGTATGATCCTTCATAGCTGTGAACTTTGAATGGTGCAAAGTTGACGCTAAGCATTCACGGGCGTGACATAAGTAGTCACGGGCGTGACTTTGCTATTTCTTTTGATTTTGATCTTCAAAAGTTGTCTTTCATTCTTGCATCATATTCTATTCAAGATATATCCTGGTCAACATACTTAGAACACAAACATTGTTAAATACATTATTGCTATTTTATTTGTTAGCATTAAAATAATGAAAATACCCCTCAAAGTTCAACAAACATGATCCATGCTACTAAAATCCTTCAAAATCAAATTAATACAATTTGTTATACAAGGTGACCAAAATATATTTCTATACCTTTTATGTAGTAATCTTCCTGCAACTACATAATTAACAACATTATCTGTAACCAAATGAACCATATTAACTGACCCAATCCATTCAACAACTTCAGAAAATAAGGCCGCTAGTGTTGTTGCATCTTTAATGACATATGAAATATCAACAGACTTCACAAAACATAGAACAACTGGATAATATACCAAAAAGTTGATTAAAATTTTCTATTGTTGATTAGTCCACCCGTCTGCCATTATAGTACAAAAATTTTCTATCCTATTATTTTTATAACTCTCAATGAGTAATGCACATTCTTGTTTGTTATTCCTTACCAAATTCACTCTTAAATCATAATAAGTTAGAGTTTTATATTCAGGACTAATAGTAATAATAGTATCCACAACAGTTTGATAAAAAGGTGATTTGACAGCATTGAAAGGTATGAAAGCATCATAGAACCATTTTGCAACAACTATGTGTGCATTGCCTACTGCTTCTTTTCCAGCAAGTGCAAACTCCTAATACTAGGTTGAGACCTTATGAAAGTTCTTGAAAAACAATAATCACCAATCCCAACTTTGTTTTCCCTTCCCTTTTAATTGCTTCTCTGTTGGATTTATCTCTTGTATTTCTTGCTCTCTCATAGCAATCTCAATCGGATTATCATCATCAACATCAACTTCAGATGCCTGCTTATATGCATTTTACGTTGTTTTTGTTTATCGACATTTTTCTTGAGAATCCCTTCCATTTTGACACAAAAACATCATGAGGAACTTTTTTATATTTCGCTATTTGACCTTGAATGTTATCTAAATGATATTTCATTTTGTTTATTCCATTTCCTTTGAAATAAGATCCACAATAGAAACAAATATATACAAATTTTCCAATTTTTTATCTTGTTTCCTTAAAATGTTCTCAAGCATTATCTCATTTTCTGTGAATAGAAGAAGTAGAAACTGTGAATTGCTTCTCAAAAGATTGAGTACTTATAGGATCTATATTATTTGAGTACCTAAAATAAAATAAACAAAAAAAGTTAATTCAATGAATAAAAATAACATTCATCATATTGACATTATATGATAGAAATTCAACATTAAAAACAATACATCATACATATGTTTACTTTTTATTTTATTGATTTTAATTCAAATACAATTAGACCACAATATATTTTATTCTCATTATATTCAAAAATAAAATAATTTCTATTTCTTTTCATATTAATATTGCAATTCAAAAAGCACAAAAAAACAGCAAATGAATATTATTTACAATAGCAATTTTGAATCAACATAAAATGCTATAAATCAACATAAAAAAAATCAGCAAATGCTATAAAATCACTTAATTTTTTGTTAATTTTCAGCAAATGCTGTAAATCAGTTTTTTTTTAATGAATCATTCAATGAATCAACATAAAAAAAAAACAAAATTAGTTAATATTTTGTTACTAAGGATGAAGAAAATTAGAAAATAGAAAAATTAGCAAATGTTGTAAATCAATATAAAAAAACAATAAGTTCAATATCAATATAAAAAACAATCAGTATATTCTATAGATCAATATAGAAAAAAAGATAAAAAAAATTTCAATATAAATATAAAAAATCAACAAATAATATAGAAAATACCTATTATGGGAGCAGTGAGAGGCGAGCTATGATTGGTGACTAGAGCGGTGAGCTGTGAACTGTGACTGGCGTGAGGGAGGTTGGCTGTATGGTGAGTAGCGTGGGGGAGAACCGGATAAGACATTTATTGACTTATTGCAAAAGAGAGGGATTTAGGGAGACAAGCCGAAGTGCATGGGTTAGATTTTCTAATTTTTGTAATTGAAGTGCTATGAAACGGTGTCATTTTGTGCTATAAAAACAATACTATTTTTGAAGAAAAATAAGCGGCATCGCTTCACAACATAAAAACAATGTCATTTCCATCTTAGTCCAAAGTCAAATCTACCCAGCAAAATGCTCCATCCTGACCGAATCAATCAGTTGTCAGTCTAACCAATCAGATTAACTTTTTTGTCAGGATAGTTTCACTCCCAAGTTGATATAAAATTGATCAGCTTGATATCCGGTTCCCAATTAACTGGGTTGAACCGGTATGATTTTTACAACAATGCTTTTAACAACAAACCAATGATATTTTACCATTAGATGACTAATAAAAGGGTTGTGATATAGGTTTATTCGGTCAGTCAACGGTCTCCTAGTTTTCAACTTTTATTCCAAATATTTAACCTATATATTTTTCATCATTATTCTTGTTTTCAACTTTCTTATTATAGTCCAATAAATAAGATTAAAAATGGCAAAATAGTATTTGATAGCAATTAAGAAAAGAAAAAAACAGAAAACTGACTAGTTGATGGAATACTCATTATAGGCCAACTCAAATTTGTATGGTCTAGGCAAAAATTAATTAGAGACACTTTAATAATATGAATAAATTTTTAAAATTATTCAAAATTTATATTTTTATTGCTTTTTGAGATACAAAATAACTAATTAAAGTTTTATGTTCAAGTTCAGAAATCAATTATTTTTCAATAAATGATATAGCCAAATTACTCTATCTTTCATGTGATGTTATTGAACGTAAATAAAATTTTATTAATTTTAATTTTGAATTTTTTTTGTTGAAGCTACAATAACTAGAATACTTAACAATATTCTATAGGTTATCGATGCATTCAGAAAAAAAATGTATTATTTTTATAAAATTTAATATTTCAAGTGGTGTTTTTATTTTCTTGGTTATAAATTTTTGTTAGAATTTTTAATTCTAAAAATAAAAATTAATCTATTGGTTAGTCGTTTAACCAATAAAAACTAAACTTAATTACAAAATTAAATCTATATTCGTTTAAGTTAATTAATCATAAATAAATAACCGTTTAAATTTAATGTCATACCGTCAAAATTTAATAAAATTGTAGACTTATTTCTTTTATATAATTAATAAATTTGATGACTTCAAAATATTTATAAAATTAGTAGAAAAAAAAGAATTATCGTTCGTTTGACTTTGAATTTAAAAAAAATACTTTTAGAAAAAAAAATTTATTTTTAATTTTTTGAATTTTAAAAACTGTTTTTAAAAAAATCAGATATTTTTTTAAAAATAAATTTTAAAAAAATATTTTATAAAAATTTAAAAATATCAGTCAATTGAATAAAAAAAAATTATAAATTCACATTTTCTACGTCTAATAACAATTCTAAACAGAGGTTGTAAGAAAATCTTGCAAAGCAGCAAAGCTGTGAAAGTGAAAAGAGAAAAAAAACAGGGGAGGGAAGAGACAGTCCACGTGGCTTCTTATAAGCGGGTGCGTATAATTATAACATTTTTTTTTCTAGAGTAGAATAATGTAATAAAATGCTTACTAAAAGATGATTATTAAAATAAAGGGGGTTTTGCTTGAGCATTTCCATAGCTAATATGAATGTGCTACCTACTTACTTACTTAGGATGAGCCTGCAGGCAGTTGAGCACTGCACAACGTAAAAGATTACAGCGTTAAAAACGCAATTTTGGCTAAGGCGACGCATTGAGAGAGAGAGAGAATTTATATTATTATAATAAGTTTTAGAAAAATAAAAGATGAATATGGGACAAAGTCAATCCTCATTATCCCTCTTGCTCTCATCTCCTCCAAACCCTAACCCAACCAATTGTTCCAGAACTGCAGACTCCGACTTCCACCTACCCGAACTATGTTGTAGATCTCTCTTACTTCCAATCTTTTGTTTTGAAGTTTGATTGTTTTCAAATTTCAAAGCCTGGCTGGGTTTTGACTTTTTTTCTTTTTCTAACTTTCTAGGAGAGGGTTTTATTAGATATCTGTACACCTGTAGCTACATACGTACATGGAGGGAAATTCGGGTGGTGGAGGATCAGGGGCAATAGTAGGTGGAGCTGCTGCTACTGCTGCTGTCACTGTTGGGGGAGGAGGAGGTGGAGGTAATGATGTGGAGCTTATGTGCAAGACACTTCAGGTGGAACACAAGCTCTTCTATTTTGATCTCAAGGAGAACCCTCGTGGTCGTTACTTGAAGATATCTGAGAAAACTTCTGCCACCAGGTCTACCATCATTGTTCCCTTCTCCGGGATTTCTTGGTTCTTAGATCTCTTCAATTATTATGTGAATTCTGATGATCAAGACCTCTTTAGCAAAGAATTGCAGCTCGACACCAAGGCATTTCCCCTTTTCCTTTTCCTTTTATTTTATTTACTATTCATCTTTATTTAATTTCACTTTCCCCACCATATCCTGTTCATTTCAGGTGTTCTACTTTGACATTGGTGAAAACAGGAGGGGCCGCTTCTTGAAGGTAATCAATAACCAATTTCCTCTCTCTTTTCTCCTACACCTTACATTTAAATTTAAGCTTCATGGTTTTATTTTTTACATTTCAGAAGCAGCCTTTTCCTTGCTGTAATATTTACATATAATGTTCATGTGTGCTAACTTGTCCATCCTTATTTTAGAAGGAATAAAAGAATTGACTTTGTGTTTTTTACTAATATTGTTTAGTTTAGGCCTTTTGTCCCTTTTTAGTTTTCTATGAATGCCCTGCTGCATATTGTGCTGTAGACAGGAACTGCAATTATATAGAATAATTAATCGCACTCTGCAAGGCTGGTGAACTGTGGTAAGCCCTTTTGATCCATCCCTTCTTTCAATCTATCTTGTTAATTTTCAAAATCTACAATAAATTTTTTAACTTTGACTTTAAAGAGCTAGTGAATGACTGGATATTCAGCAAAATTTGAGAACTCTGTACATTTTACTCTTTTACTCTTACATGTACTTTATTCTCTCTCCTAATAAAATTTCTCTTTCTTTATCAGAAAAGGAGGTAGTAATTCCAATTTTAGTGAATTGAAATGAACCTTTGTTTGTTGATTTATGACTGTTGAAGATACTATGCCTATTTAGGAGTTTGGAATAATTGAAAAGAGTTGGTTAATGATTAATTTACCAATTAACTAGCTGAAAATCTAGCTAGGTTGATCTCAATATCTGTTTATTGTTTCACTTAAACAGAAATGATTATATCATGCAAATATGGGGCTCAAAATATCTTTAGATGCTTATCTTTCATCTCTCTTCCACTAGCCTTTATCAATAATTCAAAGGTCATAACTTATCACATCGTAACACCACTAATCTTTCATAATGGCCCCTGGATTAGTGTACTTAGTGGGAACTAGGCCAAGTGGCCTGAGTTAAGTACTGTTGAGTTCAAATTAAATTCTAATCAAGGTTGAGTTAGCAACAAGCTCACTATTATTCAAACTTTGAATTTGGTTTGTTAATTTTGAATTGGTTCAAGTTTCTTTATGAGCCTATTTTTTCAAATAAGAAGGAAATTTTAATTCAAGTTAGTAATACAATTTTTAAACTTAATATAGCGATCAAAATTGCAGGTCACTGGATCCTTGCAACGGTCAATGTCTCAGGGTACCTTCTAGGTTTTTAAATGTTCATTGAACTTTTTTTTAGCATTTTGGAATTACTTGGATTTTCATTTTTATCTGCTACCTTTGGGTATTAAGCTTGCTCTTGGTTGGAGAACCACTACCTTCTTCCCTAGGAAGTACATGTGGAATTGAAATGTGTGGAGGGTACAGAAGGATGGGCTGAATATTGAAGCAACTGTTTCATATCTGATATTTTCCTCTTTCCTAAGGATCTTCTTAGACTTATTAAATCCATGTTATCTACTCAAATAAAATATATGTGCAGGTATCTGAAGCTTCGGTTAGTAGAAACCGCAGTACTATTATTGTTCCTGCTGGAAGTTCCAGGGATGAAGGGTGGGCAGCATTCAGGAACATTTTGGCAGAGATAAATGAAGCTTCGAGGCTTTTTATACTACCCAATCAGGTATCTTTTTGCTGCATGCACATGATTCTTCCCTTTTCTTGATGAAACACTCAATCTATTTATAAGAGGGCGCACAAATTAACTAAATTTTTCATCCCCTTTTGCATTCCTGCCAAAACAGCGAAATTCTGAACCTTCAGAGCATCTTGTTGGCCTTTCGGATGATGTAGGGGCTGGCTTCATATCTGGGCACAGCAATCAACCTGCTTCAGCATCTGACTTGATTGTAGATAGGTCAGTTGAACTTCCAGCACAGGATGAAATTGGTAACATGGGGATTTCAAAAGTAATCAGAGCTGATCAAAAGAGATTCTTCTTTGATCTTGGCAGCAACAACAGAGGTCATTTCCTGAGGATTTCTGAGGCAAGTTTGATGAAAACTCTTAATGAAGTTTCATATGAATATAAATGTGTTTCTCTCTTCAGTTTTGTGTGATATTGATATATTTTGGATAATTATATATGCTTTGTTAGTTGGTTAGTCAAATCTTCCTTTTTTTCTTAAAAAAAAAGGGCCAGAACTTTTAGTCGCTTGCATTAATAGAAATTCAAAGGAATACACTAAGGATTATAGTAGATCCCCTGTGAAAATAAAAATTACAACAAAAGCTCTATCTATTGTAAAGAATTTGAAAATCTTTACAACTAAACACTAGTTCAGGGAATTTTAAAATCATGAAACTTACCCAGTTCTTTAAAAGTCAGTCATACCCTTATATTGATATCGCATAGCTTTTAAAGATGTAGTTTTCCCAAAAGATTTACAATTGAACCCTAATCTTCACTTCCATCTGTGATATTAACACTAAAATTAAATCTAATCCTTATATGTAAAGAGCCTATGGATTTGGTTATACCCTTCTGCTAAAAATGCTTGAAGCTATACCTGAATTAATACCTATTGTTATTATGCCTCCCATATGCATAATGTCCCTTTAGGTGATAAAATTACTTAATGCAACATATCTATAACTCATTAAATGTGTTGCTCATGTGCAAGGTGCTAGGTGTGCCAGCCCTAGTGCCTTAACTCACAAAGCACAAGCAATCTCCATAAGACGTGTTAAGCTTGATGGTGGTAAATCAATTTGGTTGGTTCATAATAAAAAGACAACAATTTTTATTTTTTATTTAACTCTCATGGAAAATGTTGCCTATCAAAAAGGTTCTTGTAGTTTGTCATGCCTTCACATTTAACGGATATTTTTTAATTAACTTTTTTAGCAAAATGTTGCCTATGCGCTTTGTCACGCACCGCAAGAGGTTAAGCCCAAATCCTCCACCATGTTCAAGAATAATGTGGATTGTTTTAGAATGTTTCTAGAACTTTGTAGATATATGTAGAATATGTAAGATATTTCTTGATGTATGTAGAATTGAGTAGAATAATTTAGAAGGTTAATGTAGAACGTTAGATTAAAACGATCTTGGCCGTCCATTGAGGAGGTGGAGACCTATAAATAAGTGAGTTGAGCTCATTTGTAACCAATCCAAGGAATTTCAAGCAATACAAACAATCTTAAGCATTCTCCAAGTTCTCTCTCTTCTTTGTGTTCTCAGCATCTTTGCTTACTTGCTAGCTATATCTAGCCTTTATCGAGGAGGCTGACTAGCATTCTTACGAGGGAGTTTGCTAGTGCCGCGCGGTCGTTGGTAGCAAAAGACCAAGTCCGTGACAGTTGGTATCAGAGCCTAAGGTTCAAGCAAAGATGGCGGGATCAAGCGAGATCACAAAGATGGCAACCGAGGAGAGCCAACAATCAAGGAAGGGGAGATCAAGGTCAAGAGATGCCTTGGTAGACATCAACGCAAGGCTCGCTAGGGTGGAGCTTGCTGTCGTCGAGGGGCAAGAGAAGTTCGAGGAGGTGGACCAACGCATCATGGAGCTTGAAACGGGGAGAGATGAGCTCCAATGAGAGATGCAAGGTGTCGTGAACGTTGCCGTGACGACATGTCTTGACCAAGTAAAGGCCTTGGAGGAGTCCCTTCTTGCCGAGATTGTGGGGCTTAAAGAGGAGATTGCTAGAGTTGTAGCGGAGCTAGGCGATGCAAAGGATGAGTTGATCCTTTGCAAGAGGGTCATTGCGCAAGGGGGAGGTGTTACCAACCCTGTGGTTGCCTCTACTCCTTCGAGGGTGGACGTTCCTAAGCCAAAGGCGTATCATGGTTCAAGGAACGCGAAGGAGATTGACAACTTCTTATGGAGCTTGGAGCAATACTTCAAGGCACTTGGCCTTGACGAAGGGAGGAAGGTCGACCATTCATCCCTCTACCTTGTGGACACCGCGATGATATGGTGGAGGAGGAGATGTAGCAACATCGAGAGAGGAACTTGCACCATTGATACATGGGACGAGTTCAAGAAGGGACTGAAAAGGCAATTCTTCCCGGTGAATGCAGAACATGAGGCGAGAGCCAAGCTTAGGCGACTCACTCATGAGGGAAACATACGAGACTATGTGAAGGAGTTTTCCGAAGTGCTCTTGGAGATCCCCAATTATTCCGACAAGGAAGCACTCTTTGCTTTCATGGATGGTTTGCAACATTGGGCCAAGCTAGAGATCGAGAGACGTGGTGCCTAAGATCTTGCCATTGCCATTTCCATTGCTGAATCTTTTATCGAGTTTAAGAGGAACGAGAAGCCGAAGTTTCATACAAGCAATGGTGACAATGGAAGGAGTGGGGGAGACAACCACCGTAGCAAAGAGAGCTCCCATAAGTACGACAAGGGGAAGAGCATTAAGGATGACAAAGGCGGAGGTAGGCCACCTATCCAATGTTTCTTTTGTGATGGGCTGCATAAGGCAAGGGAATGCTCGAAGAAGGCCAAGTTATCCGTCCTTGTGGAAGAAAGGGAGGAGCATGAGCGATGCGAGGAGACGAGGGTGGGATCCCTACAACTCCTCAATGCCATGAAGACCAAGGGTGAGATGCCAAAGTCCGATAGTAAGGGACGATTGTTCGTGGAAGCCAAAGTTGGCCAACAAACCGTGAAAGCATTAGTAGACACGGGAGCCAGCCACAACTTCCTCGAAGTGAGAGAAGCCAATCGACTAGGCATCAAGTATGATGGCGAGAAAGGATGACTTAAATCTGTGAATTCCGAAGCCAAGGCCACATTTGGAGTTGCTCGTAGAGTAAAGGTAAGTCTTGGTGGATGGCATGACTTGGTGGACTTTTCCGTAGTGCCAATGGATGATTATGCTATCGTGTTGGGCATGGAGTTCATAGATCAAGTCAAGGTCATGCTCATGCCTTGTACCAACACGATGTGCATATTAGATGGAGGCAATACTTGCATGGTGCCTTTAGCAAGGGAAACGTGTCCAAAAGCCAAGCGGATGTCGTCCATGCAATTCTCCAAAGAGGAGATGCTCCCTGAATTGCCTAAGAGACTTCCACCCAAGGGTGAGGTGGATGGGAAGAATGAGTTGAAGTGTGGGGCAACTGCCAATAGAATGACACCTCCCGAGTTTGAAGAATTGAGGAGGAAATCAAAGGCTAATGTCATAAGCCAGAGGATTTCATTGGGGGAGCAAGACCCACAAGCCGAGAGATCGAGAGAGTTGGCAAGTCGTGGGAAGACTTGCCAAAATTGGCTTAGAGGTGGGGAGCTCACCAAGGAACATCGAACGTTACCAAGCACCGTCAAGTTTGCCAAAGGTAGGCAAGAGAGGACGACCGTGGCACAAGTGCACCAAGCGAAGGCCAAGAGGAAGAAATGGACCGAAGCTAAAAAGAGGCGTTCGAAGCTTAAAGAAGGGGATGCGACGAGGGCGTCGCTAGATTGAGTAGGGGAGAATGTCACGCACCGCAAGAGGTTAAGCCCAAATCCTCCACCATGTTCAAGAATAGTGTGGATTGTTCTAGAATGTTTCTAGAACCTTGTAGATATATGTAGAATATGTAAGATATTTCTTGATGTATGTAGAATTGAGTAGAATAATTTAGAAGGTTAATGTAGACCGTTAGATTAAAACGATCTTGGCCGTCCATTGAGGAGGTGGAGGCCTATAAATAGGTGAGTTGAGCTCATTTGTAACCAATCCAAGGAATTTCAAGCAATACAAGCAATCTTAAGCATTCTCCAAGTTCTCTCTCTTCTTTGTGTTCTCAGCATCTTTACTTACTTGCTAGCTATATCTAGCGTTCATCGAGGAAGCTGACTAGCATTCTTACGAGGGAGTTTGCTAGTGCCGCGCGGTTGTTGGTAGCAAAAGACCAAGCCCGTGACAGCTTGTTAGGGAGGTGATTTTTGACCTACTCAATCTCTACATCATTATGCTGTTTTTTGTTAATCTTTATAGAAATATATTTTTCATGGCAATTTTTGTTCGATTTTTAAGGCTAGTGGACCCTGCTTGCTATGATAGGGACATTTAGAGAAATAGTTTGAAACTTGGAATGTTTTGTAAAATAACTTAGATATATAATCTGAAATATAAAGATGATAAGCATTTTACATGTGTTAATATCGAAATGATGTATAAACAATGAGTAGCATTTTTTGCGTTAACTTGTTTCATAAGTTATTAAATTCTTTCTTTCAATATTGATTTAAATCATTGTATGAACTTTCAATAGCATGGTCCAGTACAGTGTGATTTTGGGAGCAAAACCCTCATTTGAAATTTTGCTGATTGTTTAGCAAAGTGGACATTTCTTGTGCTGCTATGCAGCATATTGAGGACAGATAGAATTTGATATAGGGGTTTAAGGGACAACTGGAGGGTCTTGGAGCCTAGGGCAAGGTGCAGTTGTAAGCCTAAGCGATTTTGGGCACCAAAGCACAAATTTGGTTGAAGATTGAAAATTAAGGGCAGACATTCATAACTAATTGGAAATATCGCACACCAGCAACACCCTTTCCTCTGTTAGTGTTTAGATTAATAAACTTAAAATTAAATTCTGTGAACCTTGCATCATATGCACAACAGAGTTACATTTTACTTGAATTCAAAGTGAAGTATTCATTCCCTTAGAAGAATAAACTTAAGGGTGTAATTATTTTGGCAAGGATTTATAGCTTAGGGAGTCAGCTAACTGCAAATACCAGTGTCATTGTGCATTTCTGGCAGATAAAATTAAATAGTTTTACGATATATGAGCTGTCAGTATCTACTTTATTTTTTGTTCAAGCCAAAAGGAATTTTATTAATTCTTCAAAAACAGTATACAAACACACAGCAAAACCGTGAAACAAAACAAAAGAGACTAACTAGCAAAAAAGGTTTTCCCAGTTATCAAGATTCAAAAATTCCTATTGCTATACTGTACATCTTACCTATAGGTAGCCTCTCTAATTCTTTGTTAACAAAGGATTAACAAAGAATGTTTGTTAAGGTATGTAATAATAAAAGGACACTTAAAAATAACTCAGGGGTGAATCTCATGTATGGATTATGGACTTTACGAGAAAAAAAGGTGAAAGGCGTACGGGTTCTGTTGGTAGTCCAGTGCATTGATAATAGATCTAGAGTTTGAGGGATTCCAAGTATAGAGGTGGTTGCTTTGACTGATGAGGGAGTTTTGACAGTGGTAAAGGCTTGTGACTGAGCTGGTTTTAGCTTGGTTTTGACAGTGGTGAAAGCTTGTGATTGAGGTGGCCTTGTGCCTTTCAACTCACAAAAGCCATGTTGCCTTGCTTTTCCCTCATAGATATGCTGGCTGGAGGGTGTAATGCATGTTGCAACTCAGGTGTGCCATTTGCAACTGTGGTGTATGAAGTGACCTACAATGTGTCTAATTTGGGATGCTGGCAAATTGTTGAGTGATGGTGGTGATTATGGATTTTGGCACGTCTGGCATGAGCAGTGAAGTTGGTGTGAGGCATTAGAGTATTGATGATTGTTGTTATGAGGATGCAACTCAGTGAGGATTATGATGATGGCGTTTTTAGTGGTATGAGTGGTTGTTTTTGAGAGTTGATGTGTCCCTTTTAACCTAAACATATATCCTCTCAGATTCTATGTCAAACATATGCTTTCTCTAAAAGAAATTTTTTCCACTTAATTTTTTAATTGCATCATCATTTTCTTAGTTGTTAGTTTGACTGGAATATGGCTAGAAGGCAGCATTGAAAAAACTGGGATAAAGATCATATGCTTCATGGCCAAAAAAGAGAGAATGGGAAAACACATACACACAAAAAAGGCACTGTTTATTTTAATTAGTGAAACTTTAATTTGTGAAATTATGCCAGGCTTTTGGTTCAATTAAACAACATTCTAATAATTGCAGGTTGCTGGATCTGATAGGTCCTCCATAATTCTCCCATTGTCTGGGCTGAAGCAATTTCATGAAATATTGGGTCATTTTGTTGAGATAACAAAAGATAGAATTGAAGGAATGACAGGAGCTAATGTTCGAACAGTGGATCCCCCACAAAGATGAATAACTTTGTGGGTTGTGCAGAAACAAATTGATGATATTAGTTATCTCTTGATGAAACCGTAAATCAAATTTGCTCAGGAGATTGCTTGGCATTGGCAAAGAGGGGTTTGATTAAGTTGCAATGTGCGTAGTTTGTTCCTTGTTAAATTATTTTCTTCTCTCATTCAAGTCTAAAAATAATCCAATTTTTCTGTTCGAGGAACAGAAAAAATTGGAAATGCTAGGCAGTAGCTTTAGGGAATAACGGAAGAAAAAAAATTAGATACTTGTAATTGTCAGTTTAATAGTGTGGCAGCTTTCAATAATTATGATTCCAGATGTTATTGTCTAGTTGAAAAGCTAAAGGGTTGTTGATGCTACTGTTAGCTTTGTATTTTAGATCTTTGAGTTGTGGTTGGTACAAGCATTTTGAAGTAGTTGCAAATTGGTGTAGCTGGCTGTAACTTTTCCTGTTTACCCTCTACTGCTCTACGCAAAATATTAACTCCTGATGGTTCATCGTTCAACTATTTCCAAAAATGATCTAAGTTAAGAAAATACAGTGAATTATTATTTTTCTTCTTTTGACTAAAAAAAAGAGTGAATTTGAAAATTTAAGAACATTGTGAATTCTGTTAAGAGATTTGATGATTAACCTTTCCGTTTTCATCAGTGAAAAAGCAGCAAGCACGTATATATATAAGTTATATATGATGGATTAGAAACAGTTCGCCCTGATTTTATTACATTAAAGGGACAGGATAAAGTAATCATATCATATGAATACAAGGGGCATAAAAAGAATTTTATTGCCATATGGAAAGGGTTAATTAGCACAGTTAAAAGAAAAAAAAATATAATATTGGAACGCCATGCATCTTGTCAAAGAAAAGGAGTCTAAACGGTGTAAGGTGGGGGCTTGGGCAGGTCTTTGACGAGACCACAGAGCAAAGCATTGTCTGGAATATTATACTCATCCCTTAGGGAGCGAGCAGGGGAAAGTACACTTGCATAAAGCTGTTGTCCTAGGTATGTCCTTTCCCATATCTCTGACCTTATGTTCCACATTCCAGCATTATCAAATGTCAACATGATTGCCGTCCACGATTTTGGGAATACCTGAACTGTTGTCCTGCTCACTGCGTCTAGCAGATTGTAGTTTTTCCTCTTCTCTGGACTCCACGTGCCAGGCTCCATTCTGTTTCATTGATTCATTCCATTTAAATTAATAAGAATTTTTCTTTTTAATTTCAAAATAAATTTAAGAAACCCAAAAAAAATAATGGAAAAACCACTTACGCGACTGCGAAGAAAGAATATCCAGCCAGGTGCCAAGACTGAAGGCTCTTTTCGGGATTCTCAAAGATGATCTCTATAAAGTTACGGAAAGTCAAATTTAGGACATTAGGTTGAGTGACAATCTTGGCGCCAGCGTTTGCAGCGGGTGGATTGTCGGGCATGGTATCATACTTAAAAACCTTGTCTGCAATTCTATAATATTCGGCCAACTTGACAGGGGTTTCAGGATCCGTGTGAGAGATGCCGTTGATTGCATACCGAAGCTTGCCTTCTGCTCTGCTGGCTGTGTTAACAAGTTTGATGGTACGTGTAATATTGATGCTTCCATAATGGTAGGAACCTTGTGGGTTAGGCCTAGCAGCACTGGCTGTTAGATTCCACCTGAAGGAACGAAATTGATTGAGGGACCAAGCCCATCCAACTGGTGCCGGAGGCAGCTGAGGTGATGCTGGTCCCTTCCCATTGGTATATCGAATAATGCCTTTCCCTGTAAGGATTGTCTTTGTGAATCGGGTAGAAGCCACTATATAGTAATCCTTGGGTGCCTGATTGGCTGTCACCAAAACTGCAAAGCATTGACCCACGTGCACGTCAAGAGAGTCGTACACGTTCTGCATAACATGGGAACCCTCCATCTCCACAAGTTTCATGGTATGGCCTTGGATCCTGAAATTGAGAGATGTCTTCAGCCCGGCATTGCACACCCTGTACTTATAAGTCTTTCCAGGCTTCATGGTGAAAAGAGGCTCCTCTTTGGGACCGCCATTGGATGTCTTGCCGTTGATGAGGACACCTGCAGGCCTGCCGATGGTGCGTCCGCTGTCCAACAACTTGCGGAGACCAGCGTGGCTTTTGGCATACCAATCATTGATGATGACAGTATAGTCATCCTCAGGATCAGCATAAGGGACAGGGATGAGCAAACGACTATTGATGTGGAGGCCACCAAATCCACCAGCAGCCTTGTGAAGGGTTGTGCTTGGGTAGTAGATGAAGCTTCCAATCTGATCCTTCACTTGGAAATGATAAGTGTGATTGGATCCTGGTGGGATGGGGCAGTTGGTTCCAAGCAATCCTTCTTGCCAAGAATTCTTTCTTTGTTGGATGCCGCTCCTGCACATGTGTGTGTATATATATATATATATATATCAAACACCAAGTAATCATTCATCAAAAACTAACCTTCTATTAAAAAAAAAAAGGAAAAATTTAGACAACATACCAAGTGAAAAGGAAGGGCTCATCAAGATTATTGAAAACATTAATGACAAGGTTATTGTTGCTGGTGGAGTTAATCGAAGGCCCTGGGAATTGATTGTTGATGAGAATAACTTGCTGGGGAACTCCCAAAGGAGAACGGGTTCCGTATGTCACATTCCAATTGAAATACAAGTACGGATCTTCACTCTGTACCCTCAGCATTAATGCCCCTAATAAGAGACATAATTTAGGTAACATCAACACCAACCCTTTAGCCATCTCCCCCTCCACCTTTATTTTTCTTTCTTTTTGTTTTTGTTTTTTTTTTAATTAATGTTTATAAGTAAATGTTTTTAACCCTTTCCTAATCCCTACCGCTTATTGACGGAAGAAGATGTAATTCTCTTCTTCTATCATTCGCATTCTGCCTTTATCTTCCCATTTTATACAAACCCATTCCATTTTTCGTACCACTAAAGCTTCCCTTTTTTTCCGCTCTATTTTTAATTACTTTTTTAGTTTCTCCATGCTGTATAACTATCCCATTTACCATAAAAAGAATTCTTTTCTATTCTTACCCCCACTTTGACTGCCTACAATTACTCCCCTTTCTTTTCCTTTTCTTTTTTTTCACAGCTACAAGTATTTAACAAAAGATTCATCCATTCTGCTATTCATCTCTGTTTACGGTTTAATTAACTCTTAATCAATAAGAGTCATTTTGATAGAATTAAAATGAAAATACCACTTCAAAATTTTATTTAATTGCTAACTTTCCAAAGATTATATTAAAAGTTTTCTCCTTTAATTAAAGCTGAACATCTCAATTTTTTTCATTAACAACTATTTTAAGAGGGATCTTGAATTAAGAAATATATTCTAGGATTTAAAAAAAAAAGGTATCATGAGCATTCCTTGTAAGTTTTGATTCTCATGAAAGGCGTAATGATCTGAACATTGTTTTGGAGAAAAGCTCAGTGAAATATATATGTTTGTGAATACGTGGACTACCTGCACTTGGATAGAAACATCTTATGAAGCTTCACAGAGAGCTTAACTACAATATCCAACCGTCTTTTTATATTTAATAATATAAAATAATATTTCTTATGTTTTTAATAACTTTTACGTTAGTATACTATAGTTAAAAAAACATAATCCGCAATTAAAATTTAAAAATAATAAAATTGATATTATTATTTATATTTTTTGTGTTCTTGTAATTAAGTATTGGCTAGAGACATATATAGTTGTAACTATAGCCTCTTTTTTTTAAAAAAAAAAAAATTATTTCCCTTCTCCGCATTGTTCTCTCAAAATTAATCTGTTTTCATTTAGCATAAGTGATCGATCTTTTTCTAACTTATGAAAAATCAAAATATGTAATCAAAATTTTTCATATTCAATTCATTTATTTAATAAAACCGGTATTAGGAGATAAAAGATGTTATTTTTCTTCTGATTAATATCATATGTCCTTTATTTCCCAACAGAGAAAGAAAGCACTTGTAAGCTCAAAATTGGAGATGGTGAAAATTTGTCCATATAATTAAGGAAGTGAAATCCACTATTTTTATTTTGTTTTCAATTTTGACTAGTGAAACGGAAGACAGGCTGTGGTAAGCAAGTTTCTCCAATGATAATAGGGAGAACAGCCAAAGATGGAAGTTCCAGTACCGTAATTAGCTGTTTCTTCGTTATGTTTTTATTTAAAATATTTTTTTTCCAAAAATGCAATTAAAATATAAAGATAACTATAGAAATTTCCAGGGCTAATTTTATTTTTTGATCCAATTCAACGCTGCTTTTATTATCTCTCAAATTAGTATAAAATTCTGTCAATAATTTAGCATCGGATAACATGCATCTTATTTTTTATTTGAAACAAACATGGAAAAGAAATGCAAAATGTAAAGTCATTGACTTTCGTCACTCTTCTATTTTTACTTTGAGGTTCATTTAAAATGTTGTCAAACAAAACTAGGGACCTAAAACACTCACCAGCCCTAGAATTCCAAGAACACTTGAGCTTTGGAGAACTTAAAAAGAAATTAATGAAGTTTCAAAGGGTGGCTGTAAGAAATAATGAAGAATTAGCTCAAGGGATTAAATGCTTAAAGCTCTTGAAAGGTTTTCTCAAAGTATTTTTCTTAAATTCTTACCTTAGTGAAAAAGAGCTATTGCAGATGCATTTAATGCAAATTGAGCCGTTCAACATCTCTGGCAGACCTATTTTCACGTATGACTCTTAAATATGAATTCTGAACTTTTTAGGCTTCATGAGTGTAAAGGGGGGGTCTCCATAGGCATGAAGCTTTTCCTTCATGGGTCATAATTTTTGGGGCTTGAAGCTTCACGATCGTAAAGGAATTTTTATGGACATGTAGGACTTGGTCAAGTCCTAAAGCAAGTTGTGAACCAAGTCCTAGAGCATTCTGGAACATTTAAAATTTTTTGGACATATGTTTCATGACTGGAAAGCATTCCTTCATGGGCGTGAAGGATGTTTGACATTTCCAATGCTTCCAAAAACATGCCACGTTACTTTTTAATATTTTCACGGGTGCGAATACAATCTTTGTGATTGTGAAGGATAAACTTTTTGACTTTATTAAATTTTGAAATACGTGACATTTTAGTGTATGATTGACTTTATTTATTCAAATTAATTTAAACATATTTAATTACTTAAAAGACATAAAATTGTTAAATATCATTATTCAATTATTTGTAATCATTAAAATGAAAAAAATACCACTGAAAGCTTAACAATCTTCAATCTTTTTCTGAGTTTCTTGAACATATTCATAATTTTCTTTAATGATGGACTTTGGCTTCGGCCTTGCACGCAATCTTTGCAATCATTTGGCTTCAACCTTTGCTTAGCAAACTTCTTTGTCATCCTTCATTGTTTTAACTTGCTCTGGCTAACAATAGCACCATCACTATCATGTATATTTTGTCAAACAATTGGAGTGCATTTTTTTACTGCACTTCCACCAACTCCAATGTCACTGCCACTACCATGTGTTTTGCACAAATCTGTGTTGCCTTTGTAACTTTCAAATTTACATCTTTTACCCTTGCTATGATGAACATAGTAATCTACTATGACACTCTTGGTACACTTAGGTACCTCGCACTTCTTGTCACCATTATATGGCAAACAAAATTTGGTTTTTCTATAGACACTCTTGGTAAAAACTCCATCATCTTGAAAGGTACATCTTTTGCCTCTTCCATGACTTCCCAAAAAAATTGTAACACCCACTCAGCTAATTAGGCTTTAATCCCTACTAAATGGGCAGATGTTACCAAATAGTTTTATGGAAAACTTGTACAACTTTAAACTTTTTTCTTTCTTTATAAAATTTTATCTCAAATTATCATAACCATATAAAGCCATAGCTTAAAACCATACAACATTCATAACCTTAATCTCAAAGGATCACTTTCATAAAAACCTATACTTGCCCTTAACTGACCCACTATTTACAAAATACAATATTAAAACCAAATACATGTTATTAACATATAAAGGCTTATATAAAACATTAAACCTAAAACCCATGATATGTACAAAAGAATCAAAAGATGACATGTGACCAACCTTTTGAAGGTTAACACTGACTCTCAATATGGGCGTTTATTCTTTTGAGTCAACTCCTGCTATCATCTAGGCTCCAAATCTACATGTAGAAAATCTACATGCTAAGCTACTAAAAACTTAGTAGTACATATAGGCATAAACATTCAATATACATTCATACAAGTCATATCATCACATACATTTTCGCGTTATGCTATTATGTCCACAAATAACTATCCTAATGCATGTTAATACAAACATCTTACCTTTCATACACATATCATATCAATAAATCATACAAATGAAATATTCTCATATAACCAGTTCACTCTATCCTTACCTCTTACTTCACTTTTGCTCATAACTTCCATTATCCGATTACTTTTTCCTTTTAGTTCATTACCTTATTCAAAACTCTAAGTTGAACTATCTAGATGCAGGTTGTGGAACAGAGATGCTCCAAGAGCTTTAGTCACTATATCCACTAACTGTGAGTATGCTCATTCGAGCTCCTCAAGTCAATGATGTATCAAGAGCTCTACCATATTGACTGAGTAACAAATAGGATCAAAGGTACTCAAAGAGCTTCAGCTATATTGTCCCAATAATCACATGAAACTAAAAAATAAAGACACTTTAACTTGAGCTATAGCTACATTGTTGTCAAAGAAATATATCTTATGGTACCATAACCCTTTATAGCGCCATCTTGCCATCTTGCCTAACCAGGGTTAGTCCGGCTAAATGAGCGAATGTCACATAACCTGTATGCAGAAAACCTGTGAAAATTTAAAACTTTTCTTTGCACCATGATCATAATGATTTGCATAAAAAATAAAGTAAAAGTAAAACCTGAATTAACATTTAAAATCACAATTTCATAAAAATATGACCAACATTTGTCCAGTGGTTTACAAAAATACACATCATTAACATAAATTACATAATTCTTACATTGATAGACAAATATATAAGTAAACAACTCTCATACTTTGACATGTACAAAAATACAAAGGTGTGACATGAGATATCACTGACCCTCATAGAATATGATATGTTATCTCTGATATTGGGTTGGCTTTTCTTAATCAACTTCCATCTTTCTCTACTGGGCTTTGACTTGTGTAGGAAAAACACTTGCACGCTAAGTTACTGAAAGTTTAGTGGTATATATAGACATAAAAATTCATAAATACAATCACGCATCATACATCAAGTCATATATAATCATGGTATCATATAGAAAGTAATGGCATGAGTAGTAATCATACTATCATGTATAATATCTTACCTCATAGGCACGATAGTTTACTAAGCTTTGACAATATAAACGGGAGCATTTAATTCCTTTTTAAAGTATGTAACATATTAACTGTGTATTCTTGTATTCTTATATCTTTAAATCTCTTTTCCATTTCATTTCATTCCTTAATCACTTTAAAATCATTGTCCAACAACTTTCAATACGGACTAGTCAAATACGCATTGTGAATAGGGGCACTCGTCCAAGCTAAGCCATTCTGCCACTATCTATAATCATGTGTCAGTCTAGGCTCTTCAAGTCAATGACACTCTCCGAGCTTAAGCCACATTGACTAAGTAAATATATAACTTTTTCATTCGATATTTTCGATAATCATGTGTGTCAGTCTAGGCTCTTCAAGTCAATGGCGCTCTCCGAGGTTAAGCCACATTGACTGAGTAAATATATAACTATGGTATCGTAAACTCCCTTAATGACATGTCATTTATCCTACTTATAGTCTTAGTATCGAGTTTGGGCTTTACTTGTTCATATTACCTTTATTATACTTCATTATAACATTTATATCTCATAACATATACATATATCATCATATGTAAACTCATCATATAACATTCTTGTGTTGATACCCATAGAAACATATTTAAAATATATTATTATGAAGGCATGTGAATAGCCATTACGTCATAACATTTAAGAAAATATCATATATCATTTAAAATAGGCTTAATGGGTGTGAACTATATGTTCACGGTCGTGAATGCCTCAATCACGGGTAACCTTACCTATGAGCCAAATCGTGAACTAAGTCGTAAAAACTTATATTACCTGTTTAATATTGTAATAAACAAGTGTGAATCTGAGTTTTCCAGCATTTACTAACATTAAAATATGCATTTATTATAAATCACATATGAGCTCTCTAATGGGTGTCCCATGACAAACTTTTTCTATCAACATTCATCTCAAACATACATTAAGACTTGCTAAATCATCAATAAACATATAATCACTCTATTATCCCTTTTTCATGCTCACAAGTCGTCATATCAATCATTCATTTTTCCATTTATATTTAACCATTTCTTACTTCTTTCACCCATTAGGGTATCATCATTCATTACTCTATTTATTACACCTTAGGCACATTTATTACATATACATAATAAACATCATCAATACTCATTTAAGGAATACTTACATCTCTCATACAATTACTCATATCTCATAACATTTATTACATATTTTGAACTTTGCACTTAGCATATAAAGCATACAATTCAATTATTACCTAATTAACACACAACATGCTATATTTTGGGAAAGTGAATGTATATATGTACTTACCTCTAATAGAACCTCAAAAACCAAGCTTCTCTTAAGCTTGCTTTATTCCTTTGGTGGATTTCACTACATCCTCTTTCAATTCCTATCACATATAACATATCTATATCAAAATCTATAACCTTTAAACTTACCTTTTAAAGCCATAAAGATGAAAACCTTAACTTTAACCCTTATTACAACCTTAATCTCATATAACTTTCTTACTAACACTTGTTATAACCTTTATACAACTTAAAGAGAGGTCTTTAACTATAAACTCTCAAGATCAAGCCAAAACCTAACCCATTTGGAAATGGATCTCTACTATAAATGAACTAAATATGATTAAAGCTAGGAAAGCTTGTAAAAATAAAAGAAAAATGTGATTCCTTACCTCAATAGAAGGAAACACAACTGGAATGGAAGATTCAACTCATTTCTCCCTTCTTAGGTTCAAACTCATCAAGAACATCACTTTTTTGTGCTCTTCTCTCCTAAGAACTTGTTTAAACTTTGATCTTTTGTTTTAGACAAAGTGTTTAGGGCTGGGAATCAAAGGACAACATAAGATGTTGATATCTGTATGAGAAATCTTTGAATTCTAATGTTCCTTTTCAATTTTAGGTCATGAGAGAGAAAGAACAACTGCTAAAATTTTATATTTGATGATGTTCACGAGCACAGTCATGAATCTGCTTAAACCCAAATTCCTTCTCGCGATGGTTCACGGTCATGAAAGTATTGTCACAGGCGTGAACCCTATGATATTTCACATTTTTATCTCTTTTCAACTCTTTTTTCCATAACCCTTAATCACATAGTTATATCTCTTAATCTATATTAATTACTACATCCTAATTATGGGCGTTACACCCCTTCAATGACATGTCATCTATTTTATATCAAGTCTTAGATTAGAGAAAATGTCATTTAAACATATTCCTTATCCTTTATATCATTTTCTTTTTAATTCTATTATCATAAAAAAATAACACTGATATATTACCTCATTGCCATCACACATATGTGATTAATCGTGCTCTCATACTATTTCTAACATGTGATGTATTCACCCATCACATAGCCTCAAAAACCAAAAACTGCACATGTTAAACTGACAAGATTCCTAGATGTGAACTACATGTTCTGGCTATGAAGGTGCTAGTCACGGTTACGTCCATTCGTGAACCAAACCATGATCGTCCACGTTAAAGGTACTATCCATAAAATACATTTTATTCACAATCATGAAATATATTTTACGGGCATGAAACCAAACATTTATGACCATGTATCAAACCATGAAATATGGGGGTGAAATGTTCACATATGTTACTATTTGTTCACAAGAATTATCACAGACGTGAAATGTGTTTGTATACAACATTCATGGACGTGACTGTTATGTCATGGGCATGAATTTTTGGGATTTTAGAATAGAAACTCAACCTAAAATAGAGCATCAGAGAGGGAGAGAGTAAGAGCAAATGGGATCAGAAAAATTTGGGATTAGGAATTTAAAATTTAAAAACCTATCGACTACATATTTGGTACACACAGTGGTCGCTAGTTAAGAAATGACACCCAAAACAGTAGTTTCAATTATCAAAATCAGCGACCACGTTATATGTGGTCGCTATTAAGACTTAAATAGCAACCACTTATGTGTGGTCGCTAAAAACAAAACTTCAATCATTTATTTTTTAATTTCTTTTATATTAGTATAGTAATAACAAATTTATTATCTTTTATAATAGTATAATTTTTTATTATATTGAATCTCAATTGATAAAATTGCGTTTACATTGGATTTCAATTGATCAAACTGAATTAAAATAGGGTTTAATTGATTAATTAAACTTAAATTAAATAAATAATTATTAAATTGAACCTCAATCAATTAAATTGCACTTTAATTGGAGTTTCATTGATCAAATTGAATAAAATTAGAGTTCATTTGATTAATTAAACTTAAATTTAATAAATCATTATTAAATTCAATCTCAATTGATTAATTAATTGCTCTTAAATTATGAGTCTAATTAATCAAATTTAATCAAACTGAAGTTCAATATTAATTTAAAATTTCAATTGAACTTTAATAGATTAAATTAGATGCATTAATTAGTTGATTAATCCAATGAAAAAGGAAGTATTAATTACTATTATATATATTAATAGCAATTTTATTTATTGACATTTATTATTCTATTAAAATTAATTATTATATTTATATATTTTTATGAATTATATTAATAATTATTATAAATTATATTAATAAATATTACAATTAATAGTAATAGTAATAATAATAATAATAATTATTATTAAAATAATGGCCACAATATAAGTCGTCTCTAGCTAGCGACCACATACACTCATGGTCATAATTTAGCAACCACATTAGCTAATGTTAGTTGTGATCGTTGTGTTTATAAACTTAAATGGTAGATCTTCGGCTGTTTTAGTTTATGAATACAATCACAACTAATGTGATCATAACCACGAATGATGTGGTTGCTCAGTAATGACCACAAGTTATGTAGTCATTAAATTACAATCACATGTGATTGCAATTTTTTTGCACAATCTTATATTAACTAGTTGCGCCAAATGTAGCGATTAAACAATATGATTGCTAGATTGTGGTCATAAATTAATCACTGTGTGGTTATTAATTTAAATAATTAGTATATAGGGTTTTGTAGTTGTAAATCAGTCACTATTTAGATGCCACATTTCTATTATTGCTAATTGTAGTTGATATTATGCTGTTTTTTTGTAGTGACTTTAGTTTCTTTTGTAAAACTGATCTTTTGAGCTTAAGGGAAGTCTAGTTCTATTTTATCTTGCAAATTTAGCTTGAAAACTTATTGTGAGGTTTTTAGCATCTAGGTTGAAAAACTATTAAAGTGTTTTTCAAATTTTACATTATAAAAACTTGGGGTTTTAATGTAAGAGTTTAGGATAAATTTGTTTAGAGTCGTATTTGCCTTGATTTTTACCCTTAAAAAAAATCATAAGTGGAGATAAACTCTTAAAATTGTATATTGAAGAGAGGATATAAGTGAAAAACTTAAACCATTATAAATTCAAGTATGTCAAGCTATTATTCCTTATCGTATTTTTAAGTTTCAATATTTTGATTTTCTAAAATATTTCAAATTTGATATTAGTAAGAAAAAACGTTAAAAATATTTTTGCACTAACTCATTTTAGTTTAAATTAGTTTAAAGTTTTTATTTTTGCGTTTAAATTAATTTAAAGTTTTTGTTTTAAATAAAAAAAGTGATTTATTTAATAAAAACGATTTTCAAATGGAGATAATCTTTTCTGATCATAATCTTTTATTATGAGAAATAGAAATTTCAATTTATCGTTAGATAGACTATCTCCCTTGAAACGAGTCAATTTTTGAAAGCTCAATGCAATCCCCCTATTTCAGGACCTACAATATAAAATTGATCATGATTATTGATCTCTTCTTTTTACTCTCTTTTTTTCACTTTCTTTGTTGCCAAATATTGGCCATTTTATGCCAAATAACCCAAGTCCTAATAGAGAATGCACACTTTTAATCCTTTAAATATGTTTTGCGAGATTAATTATACCACAAATTAACCATGAAAAATCAAGTTGTAACTTTTAATGGATAAACGCAGAAGTAATTGTTTTTTTTAAAAGTACGCAAAAGTAATTGTTAGAAGCATTAAATAATAATAATGGGATGAAAAAAATTCCTAATTTTTTTTTTCATTTTTGGGTTCAATATTTGAAGGTCATGATAGCCTATATATGGGGGCAGAGGGACACTAGGCCAAGGGGGCATTGGGCCCCTCTGAATATTTTAAAATATTTTAGGAATAGTTTAGTAAATTTGATATTATTTTTTTTAAAAAAAACTCTAAATGTCATTTTGTTTTGAACAATTGTGCATATTCTTTTTAACTGTATTTTTGTTATAACTTCAATATTTTTTTTATATCTACTATTTCTTCATCAAATCTATATAGAAGAACTAATTTTTAAGAGTTTTAATGTAAATTCTTTATATTTGCATTTTGTATTTTTTATTGAATTTGTTTAACTATTAATTGTTATTTCAATAATCAGGAGATTTTTGTTTTATCTAAAATAAGAGAAAATAAAAATTATTTATTTCAAAATTTTTTTTCTTAGGGAGAATAGTAGATGTATATTATTTTATATTTATCTTTTCTAATTAGACCCTCTAGTAAAATTTTTGGCTCACTCACCGCCTATATAGCACGATAGTTAAAGTAAATTGAATTTTATAAGAAGAAAACAAATATTGAGATGGCAAAATGAACGAGGTTGATAATTGAAAAGCAAGGTAAGCTGTTCCAACTCCTCTTATTTGTGTACAATCAGGGAATCTGTCAGCTGACATAATTACATATGTGAAAGATGAATGCTTCTCTACCAAGAATCAAAAAGACAAGTTAGTATAGTGATGGAATAGTAATCAAGAGATTAAACACTATAAGGCGGAGGCTTTGGTAAATCTTTGACGAGGCCACAAAGCAAAGCGTTGTCGGGAATATTGTACTCATCTCTAAGAGAGCGAGCAGGGGAAAGTACACTTGCATAAAGCTGCTGTCCTAGGTATGTCCTTTCCCAAATCTCTGACCTTATGTTCCACATTCCAGCATTATCAAATGTCAACATGATTGCTGCCCACGATCTTGGAAACACCTGGATTGTGGTTCTGCTTACTGCATCCAGAAGATTGTAGTTGTTCCTCTTCTCAGGACTCCATGTCCCAG
This sequence comes from Triadica sebifera, assembly GCA_023653625.1. Taxonomy (NCBI): domain Eukaryota; kingdom Viridiplantae; phylum Streptophyta; class Magnoliopsida; order Malpighiales; family Euphorbiaceae; genus Triadica; species Triadica sebifera. The sequence goes on from CM042907.1 coordinate 30,472,550, forward strand.
GCTCTATTCTGCAGTTTCAATATATTATAGAATATTGGATGAATTAGCACTGATTTCTGCTTTAATTATTGTTATTGTTCATTAAATTAAAATTTACTCACGCGACTGCGAAGAAAGCATATCCAGCCAAGTGCCATGATTGGATACTCTTCTCTGGGTTCTCAAATATGATCTCAATAAAGTTACGGAAGGTCATGTTAAGCACATTGGGCTGCGTAACAATGGGGGTTCCTTTTGGTGGAGGCTGGTCCTTCATAGTGTCATACTTAAAAACCTTGTCTGTAATTCCATAATACTCGGCAAACTTGAGAGGGGTCTCAGGATCAGTGTGAGAGATACCATTGATGGCGTAGCGAAGCTTACCCCCTGCTCTGTTGGCTGTATTCACCAGTTTGATAGTGCGGGTGATGTTGATGGATCCATAATGGTAGGATCCTTGAGGATTAGGCCTCGCAGCGCTGGCTGTGAGATTCCATCTGAAGGAACGGAATTGATTGAGGGACCAAGCCCACCCCACAGGTGCTGGAGGTAACTCGGGGGATGCTGGCCCTTTTCCATTTGTATATCGAATAATTCCTTTCCCTGTAAGCACTGATTTTGTAAATCGGGTTGAAGCCACCAGATAGTAGTCCTTGGGTGCCTGATCCGCTGTCACCAAAACCGCAAAGCATTGACCCACATGCACGTCAAGAGAGTCATACACGTTCTGCACTAGATGTGAACCCTCCATCTCCACAAGTTTCATGGTATGGCCTTGGATCCTGAAGTTGAGAGATGTCTTCAATCCAGCATTGCACACCCTGTACTTGTACGTCTTTCCAGGTTTCATGGTGAAAAGAGGCTCATCCTTGCCATCTCCCTTCGCATTTTTGCCATTGATGAGCACACCGTCTGGCCTGCCAAGTGTTCGGCCGCTGTCCAAGAAATTTCTAAGAGCTTTATGGGTCTTGGTGTACCAGTCATTTATAATCACAGTGTAATCATCCTCAGGATCAGCATATGGAACAGGAATCAACAAACGACTGTTGATGTGGAGGCCACCGAAAGCCCCACTTGCCCTGTGCAAGGCTGTGCTTGGGTAGTATATGAAGCTCCCAATTTGGTCTTTCACTTGGAAATGATAGGTATAATTGGTTCCTGGTGAGATGGGGCAGTTGGTTCCAAGCAGCCCTTCCTGCCATGAATTCTTTCTCTGTTGGATCCCACTCCTACGGTAACACATATGATCACAACATTTAAATTAATTAATTTATTAAACAAAAACAAAATTAATAATAAAACTTACCATGTAAGAAGGAATGGCTCATCAATGTTATTGAAGACATTAACCACAATGTTGTTGTTGCTTGTAGAGTTGATGGCTGGTCCAGGAAATTCATTGTTGATCATAATCACTTGTTGCGGAACACCCAAAGGGGAGATTGTCCCATAGCTGATATTCCATGTAAAATACAAGTAGGGGTCTTCACCCTTTACCTCCAACATTGCCCCAGCACTAAGGCATACCAACAATATTATCAACACCACCCCCTTCATCTCCTTTACTAATAAATCTCTTCTTTCTTTCTTTTCTTTTTATGTAAAAAAAAAGAAAAAATTCTAATTATATATTGAATTTTACATATGTTGATTTAAAAACTTTATATAATTTATTTTCTTTTCCATTTTTCTTGATGATTATGTCGTTTTTATACAGAAACATCCTTTTTTTTTGTGAAAAAAATACTAACCATTTGCCTTCCTCAAATTTCTCTTTGCTTTTTTTATTTTTTTCATGACTGTTGTTTCCTTCCATTTCGCTCTTCCTCACATTTATTTTGGTCCTACACAAAATTTGCTTCTATATAAACTTGTTCATTCGTTTTTTTTCTTTTATTTTCCTACCCTAAATTTATGCTCTCGATCTGACTCGAAAAGACTCATTGATTTGATATGTGCGAGTTTCGAAATATTTTACTATATTTTTTATTCACATTTTTCCTCCCCTCGGATTTACTTCTCTAATTAATAATGTAAATAATTAATTAAATATAATATTTTTATCCAACAATTTATCTTATTTATTACTAATTGGATTTTTTTAATAAAATTTGCATTTTAAAGCAAATGGACCCTTGAAGAAATTGTAAAATAGTGGTTTTTATTTCAGTTTTGAATTAATCATATTCCCACTATTTGCACAGCTAGAAAAATTTATATTTTTTTATAGTTATTCTCAGTTAATCAATTAGAGTTACTGAAACTAATCATATTTATATGGGATAGTATCTTAAAAACGATAAACTACCTCCTTATAAGTTTGAAGGAATCTGTATATATATGGTTTCAACTCAAAATTTCTAATTAAATTAGAAAAAACTCACGTTATTTCATGCACAACTTTATAGATAACTAGAAGATTTTTTTTATTTATATTTTAATTGTAGGGCAAAATAATATATATATATATATATATATTTTTCCGTCATGAAATAATTGGAGGACTACACACTGAAACTCAACTTACTCTTATTGAATAAAATTTTAAAGCAGCAAAATATTCTCTTATAAGTTTGAAAGAATTTGTATTCTTAGAATTCAAATTTAAAATCTCTGATTAAATTAAAAAAATACTCATGTCATTTTATTCATACCTTAGAACAATTTATTTATTTATTTTTTGTTCATATTTTAATTGTAAAGAAAAATAATATGTGGGATATATAAATAATTGGAATATTAGGGCGGTGTTCTGGGCTGATAAGGTTTCTAGGTTTTCATTTTTTTTGGAAAATAAAAATAGAAATATATTTGGTTGAGAAACTGTACTTCTATTTTTAATTTATTTAAATAAAACACTTTCTTCTAAAAAATTCAAATCAAGAAATCATCAAAATATGGTTTCTTTCTATTTTGATTTTTGCTTTCTAATTTTGTATGTGATTTCTTTCTTGAAATGCAAAATACCATTTTTTAGAATTAATATTTAATTTTAATATTAATTTATTTTTATTTTTATTTAATTTATTATTAATTTAATATTAGTATAATTTTATATTATTTTAAATATTTCTATTAAAGATTATATTAAATTATTTTATTTCATTAATCTTTATTAATTTTATTAAAATCTTACTACATATTAAATTAATTAATTTATCACCCAACCATATCTGCCGCCATTACTAACCAGTTCGTCCCTTCCTCTATCAATTGTCAATTCCTACCTTACCATCTCTGTCTCCATTCAAAATAGTTGTTTGAAATTTGGGCTAGAATAGCTTTGAAATATTAAACGATTGAAATCAGTTGCCTGCAATTTGTTAAAAACCATTTAAGTATATTCATAAAAATAGTGCCATAAGATAATTTCTCTAAAATATTATTTCAAAATTTGAGAATGATAATAACTAAAGCCACCATCATATTTCTAAAATATATCTTGATTTAATTTTGAATATAATAACTATATGTATATTTTTTTAATAAAAATTATTATAGTTATGATTGTTGAATCATTTTTTTAAAAAATATAAAATAATTTATAAAATGTTAGAAACTGATTTAAGTAAAATAAAAAAATAGTTTATGCTTTTTAAAAAATTCAAAACCAAAAACATGTAAAGATTCCTAAGGCACCCTTACTAATCCAAGAGTTGTTTTAATTTCATTGCCTCAAAGTCAACAGGACAAAAAAAGTGTGTATTTTTTGAAATATATTTAGAAATGCAAATAGAGCTAGCTGCAGATTATGGAGCAATTGTACAGTGGTTCTCTTATAAATATTTTAACAATTCCAATTATTAATTAATTTGGCTTTATCATAATTATAAATTTTTATTATATCTCTTAACTTTTAATGTGAGATTTTTCCAACTTTATTATAATTATAAGTTTTTATTATATCTCTTAAACTTTTTAACGTGAGATTTTTTCCTTACTCTCTTTTAATCTTGGCTATTCTTACTTTTTGGCCTCAAATTTTTGCAATTATGTGGCGGTTCTCTTACGACTCTTTAGCCATATTAAAATTCTATGTGCGTAAAGAATTAGACTTTATAATTGTAGAGTTAGTATTACTTTTAAAATGATTTAAATTATTACTTTAAAATGATTAAATTATTCTAATTGTAATAGTATTGTTTTAAAATGATTTAAATTATTTTGATGTTAGGTCCACTATTAAGTCCTTATTACATCTCTTAAACTTATAATATGTGATTCTCACCAACATTTAAGAATGAGAATATAACCATAATGAAAGAGATAAAAGATGATGAAATAATCAACAAAAAGTTTTTAGTGATATTGATTCGGGGATTAGAACTATAAAATTAGATTCGGGTTGACTCTTAGACACTTCATAACAAAAAAAAAAAAAAAAAAAATAAATCCAACTAATTTCAACAAATAATCGGTTCAATTACTATCAATATTACAGGTTTTGTATGAATTTATTATTGACTGAAAACTGCATATGAAACCCCCACAAGAAATAGCACAAGTATCGAGTATAAAATATGTCCAACTAATTTTTATAAATAATTAACCGTACGTTAAATAACAGTCAATATATGAACAGATTTATTGCAGTTTATATATATATATATATATATATATATATATATATATATAATCTAAAGAATTCTTAGTTTTGAATATAGAGAAAAATAAATTAAGAAAGAAAATGGAAAGAAATAGGAAAGACGTATATAATGGCATTAGTTATTTTCCATAGCCCCAAAAGTTCGTTTCTCCGCGCAATGAAAGCTGATTAATTTGATGGACTGAGGGCGCAATTGTATCTTGGAACCTCACTTCTTTAGAAGAAGAATCATCATTACCAAGATGAGGAGCAACAATCCGATCAAGCATAGCCCATTCATTGTGCAAGTTGGACTCTTCTGATGATCTTCCTAAAGCCATTTGCGGAGTTGGTTCACAAGTGCCCACCTCCAAGCCTGGCTCACAATTTTGAGTATACCTCAGGCTTTCATTGCCACTCTCAGTAGCATGATCCCTTGCGTCAGAGATGAATTGCCTAGCTGAAGGAAGAGCTGCTGAGTAGTCGTATGATTCTATGGGCTTATTATGGGTTGGCAATAGGGTTTGAGGCTGGAAAAGAGCATATTGAGCTGTAGCCTGCAATTGCATGTGTGGGTAATTATGTAGATTTAGCTCCAAAGGTTGCTCAACACCTTGACCTTGGCGTAGTAGAAATTGATTGTCTCTATGCATCAATGTGCGAGATTGATTTAGGAGGGTATTGCTATTAGATGGGGCCGTGAGTTGTTGGTCACATGATGAGTTGATGCCTGAACCTCCTTCATTACCAACCTTGAACAGATTCTTCTTCTTGAAAACCCTACATACCACCCAACCATCCTCCTACATATCCATCAATTAATGCACAATCAAAAATCTTATTTTTATTTTTTTTACATAATAGGTATACACACTTTTGAAGTTGTTTAAAAATGTTATTTGTTCGTAGTGCACAGTTCAAACTTTAGAAATTACTTATTGCACATCTAAAATTGTAAAAAATGTAATATTTACATTTTTATTGACAAAAAAAAAGTAATGAAAGAAAGAGAGACTCACAGTGTAGTTGGGCTGAGCATCATCACCATCCTCGAGTCGATACTCGTGCATTATCCAATCAGTCTTTTGGCCATGGGGAGCTCTTCCTTTGTAAAAAACAAGAGTTTTCCTCATACCAATCTTCTTGTAAGTGTTCCTTATGCACTTATCTCTCCCAGTTGCCTTCCAAAACCCAGCATTGGTTGCTCTGTTGGTCCTTGATCCTGTTGGGTACTTTCTGTCCTTGTGACTGAAAAAGTACCAGTCGTTCTGGGGAGTCGATCCGATTCTACATCTCTCTACATACATTCCAAATCAAAAACATCACCCTATTATTTTATTTCTCAATTTTTACTAATATCAGTAAATTAAAAAATAAATACCAATATATATATATATATATATATATATATATATATACTTTGATTTCCTTGATCATTTCTATCATTATCTATATATATACACACACAACACACACACACACACATAAACCACTATTTTAATTGGAGACCTATTGTTTTCTTCTTGTCAATTGTATATCTAGCATTTGAAAATTTTTCAATTGGATATCTTTATTTTTTTCATCTAAAATCTAATTGTTAATGATTTAAAAAAAAATTATAATGGATTTTTAAAAATATTTGTTGACAAATTAAAAAATTAATCAATGTAAGAATAAATTAATGTATTAATAAAAATACATATTAATGCTACAACAAGTAAACACGCATTTTAGGAGTTTATTAACTTTTATAAATTACTAAAATACTTATGAACAGATTTCCCAAAGAAAATCCATTGCAAAATATTTTAAATTATTAACTACTAGATTTTGGATGGAAAAATAGACGGAAGTGTCCAATTGAAAAAATGTCAAACTTTAGCTATACAATTGATGAAAAATGATAGATGTTCAATTAAAAAAAAATTAGTGAAATGTTGCGTTTTTCATTAAACTTTTTCCTCTTGAGGGGTTAATTAACAAAATGTAAAATATGAATTAATCAATGAAATCATTTATTTTTTTAATGTATTATAAATATTGTTGGTCTAAGTGATGCATCTCTATTTTGATCTTGACAATCAAATTGAGAGTCAACAATGCATTTGTTGAGTGTTGTTTTATACGTCTTTAAGATCCTTAGCTTTCTAAAGACATACACAAAGTGAAAGTTGAAGAAGCTAGGTGGAGCACATAATTCATGACCATGGTGAAGATTATTGCCTGCGATAAGATTTTCACGACCTTGCCTAGAGTTGTAGTGACAGCAATCCATATGATGCTAAAAGTGCTGAAGAAATAATGGAGATCACGATCTGAATAGCAACAATGAGATTCAATGTGAAAGGAAAAATGTGATCGTGACCGTGGCAGTAGTGATCATGACATTCATATAATTAAGCCCACCAAAGGAAAGCCAAGATCAAATTGCCACATGTCCAATGGATTTTGAGCAGAAAAAAAATCATGATTGAAACTTGGAAAAGTTTGACCACAATTGCAGCAACTAAAGAAACCAAACTGGACAGAGGAGATTGTTGTGGAGAGCTACCGAAAGAAGGCCCACAACAACGAAAGCGCAATTGTGATACTGAAAGCCCAACCATAAATTTCATAAGAAGTCATTTGTTTGATCCTAGAGCTAATCAAACTCATCCATGTAGAAATAGCTGATGAGAGCTAAAGAAATTGTGACTACAGTGAAGGAAGCATAATCACAATTTTGGGTCTAATAGCAAAAAATAAAAGTTGCAGAAAATTAGATGTTAAAAGGGAAATATTTTGGATTTTAATGTAATGGCTCTTTAGAGGTTGAAAACTATAAATATTCCCTCCAAAAGTCATTGTTTATAAGTAATACAACCTCCTTTGTTCGAGCTTTGCTAGTGTGATTCTCTAACTTTGTAATCAATTTTATTAGGATTGTGAGAAAAATGGTTTAAGTGTCTAACCTTAAAACACTTGGGGTTAAGTGTTAGCTTGGAAAAATATTTGTAAGGGTTTAATAGTGAGCCTAGAAAAACTCTTGTTGAAGTTAGAGTGTAAGCTCTTAGTAAAACACTTGAAGTTTAGAGTCAGATTTCGTAAAAACTCTAGATAGGTTTAGTGTTAGCCTTGGAAAATACTATATTTAGAGTAAGCTTATAAAACTCCATTATTGTACTATTAAAGAAAAATAGTGAAAAAAATTCTAATTGGTGATTAAGGAATGGAAGTTGGAATTGTTACCTGAACTACTGTTTATATCGTGTGCCTTATTCTTATTTTCTCTATCTTTATCTCTTTATTTATCTTTCTCTATTGTGAATTACCTATTCTAAATATCAAACATTTATTTGCTACCAAAGAAATTCATTAGCCTTAAGATTTGGTATCAAAGTCTAAGTCTCTTATAAAAAGCTAATTGCGAGAGAAAATTCGAAGATGGAAAATGAATTGAGTCATTGCTTCAATCTATTTTTCGATGGGTCAAATTTCATCATATGGAAACACAAAATGTAAGCTTACTTGGATAGTGATCTTGTTGACTTTTGGGACACTATTCTTGAAGAGTGGAAGTCATCATCCAAGGTGATCGATGGAGAGATGGACATTATTTTGTGAAAGGATTGGTTGGATGCACAAATAAAGACTAATAGACAGAATAAAAGAGAAATAACAATTCACAATGGCTCATTGTTATTGGAAGAATATGGAAGAGTCCGACATTGTCAAAATGCTTATAGTGTTTGGAGAATATTGGAGAACTATCATGAATATACCAAGTAAGTGAAATCCAAAAAGATCCAATTGCTTACAATATAGTATGAGCTCTTTCATATAAAACATCAGGAGTCGATCACTAAAATGACCAATTAGCTGCTTGCAATTATCAATAACTTGAAAAAAATTTGGAAAGCATTATAGTTTGGAAGATATTAATAAAAATGTTCTAATTAGAAGTCTTCCCATGAAGGAGTATGGGTCAAGAGTTGCCGAAATTAAAGAAGCCAATGAAGATTTGAGCAGAATTTTAATCGATGTGCTCATTGGCAAACTCTTCACTTATAAGATGGAAATGGTAAATGAGGAGTTATAACATGTAAAAGAAAGAAAGAAAATAGTGCTCAAGGTGTATATAAAGTATTAATAATATGAGAATGAGACCTCAAGTCATGAGGAAAGGGGTGAGTCATGTGATGAAGAGTTTGTCATACTTATAAGAAAAAAATGAAAAGCTCTTTTAAAAAAGAAGTATGACAACAAACAAAAGAAACCCTTCAAATATTCATCACACAAGAGGTATAAGAGGAGATCCTGCATAAAGTAAGAAGCAAAGGGGCACAGTATAATATTGAGTGAAAATTATTCAAGTGAAGAAGGAGCCTACAATAAGGTTGCCAACTTATGCTTTGTGGCCATAGAGGAGGACTCTAATAAGTTATGCTCTATATCTAACTCTTGTAATAGTATTCTTTTAGTGAGCATAATATAAATAATGAACTTCTTGAAGCCTTATTTTCAAAATGAGAAATGTTTAAAAAGTAAATGAATTTTTATAAGAAAAAGAGTTCTCATCTTGAGAATAATTTAGAGGATTTGAAAAATGAATTTTTATCTCTTAAAAACTCCAATGATTCTCATAGAAAATTATTAGATGGTATTTCCTCTAAAACTTCAACCTTTAATTCTTTAGTTAAAGAAAAAAAATCTTTAAAAAATGTGGTTGAAGAACTAAGATTTTTAATTTCAAAGTTTCAAAAAAGGAAGGAGAATTTGGATATACTCTTAGTACGTCAAAGATCTCCTTTGATTTAAGAAAGATTAGGCTTCAAAAGGGATTCATCATCTACTCTCTCATCTAATGCTATTCATTTTATAAGTCTCTATATGCCACATTTCTTTTATAAAGGTAAAAGGTAAAGAGACTCACTTAAAAGCACACACTAAATCTCTCATTCCAAAAAAAAAGGGAAATACTCACAAAATTCAAAATGCAAGTCTCAAATGATCCTAATAATGTATTTTTATATAAGAAACATGATCCAAGGACACCCCATACACTACATACATGATCATACATTCATCTTAATTCTAGTGATGTGGTGAGAACCAAATCTTGTGCAAAGTCACAAGTGGAAAAGAAAATCTTTAAGCCAAATGTATAATGTCACTGTTGCATGAAATTTGAAATTTAAAAATTTTTATTGTTTTATAAGGAATACTTATTTTAAACCTTCAAATACTAACCCCTATGAACTCAAGTTTAAATAGTAATATAAAACACAATTACGTAATATTTGTAGATATAATGTTCAACAATTGATATCCTTCTTAAATTCTCAACAAATGATAGCAAATCATTACAATTGGTATCAACTTAAGGAGGAACACATAAAAGGGAGCAATAAAAGAATAGGTGCCTTACAGTTGGTCATCCAAAACTTTTTGGAGCTTTGAAGCACCAATTAAGGGGGAGCAAGCCATTAATGGGGGGGGGGATATATTTTCTCACAATTAGTATTGATTTTTCTAACAATTGGTATATTTTTCTATCAATTGGTATTTATTAGTTCCCATGCATTTTTTTCACTTCATTTTACAATTGGCATAATCTTTTGTGGTACATGTAAAAGATTTTTAAATGATCAAAAATATTTTTAATTTCTTGATTTTAAAATTCTCTCTTCTATTTTTAAAACTCTATATTGTTTATCTCCATCTCTCTTTTAAACTAAGTGATGCATTAGTTCTTTTTGTCTTGACAAAGGGGGAAGAGAGTATGGATGAGCAAAAAATTTATAATTTGTAGAGGGAGAAATGCTTTAACAAAAATGGAGAGGGTTTATTTGAAAACAACAAAGGATGAGAGATATTTTGAAAGAAATGGAAAAAGATAATTTTTCAAAAATTTTGAGTTAAATTACTTGGCATACATATTTTAATTTGAGTATTTTAATTTTTACTCAATTTGATTGTCAAAATCAAAAAAGTGTAGATTGTTAGCCTAAGTGGTGCATCTCTATTTAGATTTTGACAATGAAATTGAAAATCAGTTATGTATTTATTGAGTGTTATTTTATAGGTCTTTAAGATCTTTAGCTTTTGGAAGATAAAGACAAAATAAAAGTTGAAGAAGTTAAGTGGAGCACATAATTCACATTTACAGTGAAGATTGTTGCTTGCAATAAGGTTTTCGAGACCCCACCTGGAGCTGTAGCAACTGCGATCCATATGATGCTAAATGTGCTGAAGAAATAGTAGTGACTACAACCTAAAGCAAGACCACGAAGTTTGTCGTGAAAGAGAAAGCGCAATGCAAATGAGAAATTAGTAACCGCAACATTCATATAATCAAGCCCACTAAAAGAAAACCAAGATCAAGTTGCTATGTGTCCAATAGATTTTGAGAAGAACAAGAATCATGACCGCAACTATAGCAACTGAAGAAATCCAAAATGGACATAGGAGATCACGACAGAGAGTGCGACCTTGAGAAGGCCAACAACAACAAAAAAGCAATTGCGACACTAAAAGTACGATCATGAATTTCAAAGAAGTGGACCATTGGAGCTCCAAGCCAATGAAACTCAATCATGTAAATCTAGCCATTGAGTGCTATAGAAATCAGGACCGCGAAGAAGGAAGCATAATCACTATTTCAAGTTTGATAGAAAAAAATAAAAGTAAAAATTGTAGAAAATTAGCTATTGGAAGGGGAACATTTTGGATTTTAACTATTTGGAGGTTTAAGACTATAAATACTCCATTCAAAAGCGATTGTATGTAAATAATACAAATCCCCTATACCCAAGATTTACTAGTATGATTCTCTAACATTGTACTCAATTTCTTTTGGGATTGTGAGAGAAATGATTTAAGTGTTTAGCTATAAAACGCTTGGATTTTATTGTAGAGTGTTAGCCTACAAAAACATTTGTAAGGATTAAAAAGTGAGGCTAGAAAAACTCTTGTTGAGGTTGAAGTATGAGTCTTTAGTAAAATACTTGAGCTTTAGAGTAAATTAGTTACCATAAAAACTCTAGAAAAGTTTTGTATGAGTCTTGGGAGACACTAAATTTGGAGAAAATTTGTAAAACTCTATTGTTATACAATTTGAAGAGAAATAGTAGAAAAATCTCAACATGTGATGGAGAGTGAACGTAGAAATTGTTGCCCAAACCACTATAAATATCATGTGTCTTATTCTCATTCTCTCTACCTCTATCTCTTTATTTATCTTAATCTATTGTGAATTGTCTACTTTAAATATCAAACAATTATTCGCTGGTAAAGAAATCTATTAGCCTTAAAATTTCTATTAACCATCAATTCATCCCTTATTGGTGTACATCTTTCTTACAAATATATCTTATAAATATTAATTATTTTTATATAAATTTAATTTTATCTAAATGCTTCAAATAAAATCAAAATAAACACAAGCGACAAATAATTATAATAGAATCAAAACAAAATAAAACAGAGAATTACTGTTTGTTTTGTTAATTTATAATTTTATAAGTACTGGAATTAAGTATTATCAAAACCTTGCAACAATAGAAAAAAAAAAGAAAAAAACTTTAATTTAGTATCAATTTGATGATTATTTTTAATATTTGTATTTATTGTTTAAATTTAAGTCATATTTAATAATTAATAATACTATATAATAATTTTTAATATTAATAAATAAATTTATGATTTAATAACTATAAAAAAATATTTAAGAATACTAATATTAACTGTGGTCACTAAATGAAAATAAATATATCATGTATTTGCGACCACAAAATTGATCGTCATATTGTGATAACTTTAGCGACCACCAAATTGGTTGCTGTTTGGTCGCTATATGGTCTTTTGGTCATACTATGATTTGGAATTACTGACCACAAAAGGATTATTTAGTGACCACAACATTGACCACATAAAAGCGACCACAATAAAATTTGGTCGCTAAATAGACTTAGCAAAGAGTATTTTTTCCACCATGGTGGGTGGTCGCCATCTGGTCGCTAAACTGTTTTAGTGACCATATAGCAACAACTTTTAGTTGTCGCTAAAACCTAAATTTTGTGGTAGTGAAATGTTTGTATTGTTTATAACGAAGAGATTTAAAATTTTAAATACATAATCATATAAAATATGACTACATATTTAGCAAAAATAAATATTGAAAGCAACTATAACCAAGAATTGTGCAATAGGTGACACTACCATAATAGTTATTTATAAAAGAACTTTATGCAAAAGGCAAATGATTTATTGAATTTTGATAAGGATAATTAATTTAATTTCTAAATAAAACTAATTAAATAACTATAAGACTTCAGCGCCGGTTTATAAAAATCACTTAAGCAATAAAAACTAAATGATAAATTTAAAGGTAATTTAGTTTTGTCTCTTTATATAAAAATATTGTCCTAATTAGTAAATTCTCTTCGTTTCAGCTTAACCGAAAAAATATTATTGTTGTCTCAGACTACACATAAAATATTGCTAAGATATAATTTCAATAAAAGAAATAACTCATTCTTCTGTTAGCTAAATTGAACGAAGAGTGGACATAAATCTATAATTTTTCTTGATATCAAACCTAGGAATAAACAAGAAAAATAGAAAGAATTTAAGAGGTTGAAGTAATGTTGATAAGAGGGTTAAAGCGCAACCTCAAATGAGTGCAATTAGTTCACAAAACAGAATATGAGGGAATTAAAGAATTTTTGGTGTTTAGGGTGGAGGATATATATTTTGTTTGTTAAGAAGATGATTAAGAATGTTTTAATCTGATTTTCAACTAAGCATGAAAAATGAGTTAACTTACCCTAGCTAAACTGGATGATGATGATGATGATAATAATAATATGTACCTTGTAACTCCCAAGGCTCCATCTTATTGAGGTCCACCTCTCTAATAACCTCCATGTCAAACTTTTGAAAGGAAACTTTTTTCTTCAAGTAGTAATGAAGCAGCTCTTCGTCGGTGGGATGGAATCGGAATCCTGGAGGCACACCGCCACTTGACGAACCCATTAATTGTCAATGCATTCACAAATTAACCACTGATTAATTGATTATGCAGATGGATCACTTAATTAATTTGCCTCTTAATTTTGGTTGTAAACGTATAAAGCTAGCTAGCTAGGTACAGATCGATGTGGAGATACTAACTTTCTCTACAATATGGTGCACCAGAGCTGCTTAAATACAAGGAAAATTGTCAACGGATCAGATTAATATAAGGTGGTGATGTGGAAAAGTTGATGGCCGGTGACTACGCCGGTGGGAATGGTTAAGGATATCGTAAAAGGCAAGTTTATGTAATGAGACTTTATTATTAGAATCATTTTTATCTTATATATTTATATAATTAATTTAGTATTGACTATGGAGGTATTGATTTAAATTTTTTTTAAGTAGATTTAGTTTAAAATGTTATTTATAGACTAATCTAATTAAACAGTGACATACATTTATTTATTTTATTTTTATTGGTTGATAATTAATGAATATACATATATATCATTATTTGATTAAATTAGTTTACCGATTGAAATTTAACTAAAATTTCTATTCGTTTAAATCAATTATATTGGATTTCGGTTTTATCAGAATATTCACATTATTTATATATATATAAAAAAGAAACAGGGAATTGGCATCCAATTCACGAGTCCCCATGTTCATCTGGGACTCGCGACGTATAGCTAGCTATTCATTCCTCTTCCTCCTGCTGTGCAACTGCTGCCTTATTTAATTTAAGTAGGAATTAATGGAAACAATCCCGAGAAAATCATTCAAATAATTTTTAAAAAATAACATATTTGATTGTTCCCGAAGCAAAGCTTGACAATTTGATTCTTCCTAAAGCAAGCCTTTGAAAAACTGCTACTATTTAGCTTTCTTTCTTGGGATTTTCGCGTTTACATAATCAACTTCTCAAACATTAATATATATTTCCATCTCAATGATCAATATGCATATCTTAGCTAAAATAAACCCATCTAAATTCGAAACCATTTAAAAAAATAATAATTTTGTCAATTCTTCAAACCAAGCCTATGATTTCTAGTGGTTTAAATATTGGTCTAATTAAATTTTCTAGTTCTCATTGAAGGCATTAATTTCTATTGTGATTTCTATAAACTCAATTGCCAACAACTTCGAAAGAATTGGGTCGGAAAGGAACACAATACATGCATGCATAATTAAATTTTACAGTCAAACCAAGTGCATGCTTGGTGAGAAATGGAAAAGGTTAGACAAATTTTGCATGATTTTGCGGGATATGATCATCAGTAGACTCGTATTATTCTTATATAGAATTGGTTTATCCAGCAAATAGTTAATTAGTCGCTATTTTAGATATTCGTCTAGAAACCTTGAGGAATATTCGCTGCTTGTACGTACGTGGAGAATAAATTTCAGAAATATTTGTGAAGCCCTTATTAATTAGTTGAGGGGATGGATGAAAATTTCTCCTGGATTTGACAAAAAATCAAGCTTCCACCTGATTTAGGATCAGAAATTTCCTGGTCTGAAGAATTAATGTTACTGCCCAGCCAATTCCACCAAAGCTTCAAACTACTGAAATACATTTAGCTTGTAACAAATCAAAGATAAACATGCATCTAAGAAATTGACTTTACGAATGTTATAATATGAAACTCAATTAACAATAGAAAATCTATATTATTTTAAGTTCTCAACCTGAATCTAGACCGAAATATGAGATTTATTTGATCATTCATCCTTCCTTAATTTGCGTAGAATTTGTATAGTACTTTTTTTTTATGAAGTGCACTAGGAGTGAGTATGATAATTCTTCTTTTTGGACATAAAGAGAATATTTTTGAATTGGTACTGATCATTCTAGCTCGGCTTGTGATTCAAACGCCAGCAAATTAAAGAATTATTGATCGCTTTCATAACTTCAAATTCACGCTGTTACAGATTTTATCTTTGTCAGTTTCATTTAATGGCAAAAAAAATGGAAGCAAAACTTGTACGTGTGTTTCTAAAAGTTGTCCTAATTAATTAGATTATGATTTGAGTCTCGAAGTTTGTTATTTAGGGTCTCTTTAGTTTGTGTACTTTCTTACGAGTCTTTCATTATTAATTGTAGAACTGGAAATTTTACAAGAATCTTCGTAAATGGATTTGTGAGTTTTTTTTTTTGGGTCTAGATGTGAATTTTGTGATTACAATTGAAAGCCATACTTTCCGAGTGTTCCCATTCTATGTATCATATCATTATGGTACTATAAACTCTATTGATGACATATCATCTATCCTACCTCTAGTTCTAGTATAGAGCCTGAGCATAACTTGTTCATATTTCATTTTTACATTTCTTTATCATGTACTCACTTGTTGCATATACACTTTGATCATATGCAACTTCACCATGTATGATTTATGTGTAAAATTTATGTGGTCATATGTTTCATACTTATAATATATCAAAGAGCATACATGTGTATAACCATCATATTACATTGTTGAAGAAAACAACATATGACATTTAAACAGGCTTCACGGATGTAAACAATATGCTCACGACTGTGAAAGTTCCATTCATGGATACCCTTACCCGTGAACCAAACTATGAATATGCTCTTGAAATGCTACTGGCCATAAAATCCACATTCTTCATGACATGAAGAAAAAGTCTTGGGCGTGACTATCTATTACAGGGGTAAATTAAGTGGTGACTCAAGTCGTAAAACATTATATCCAATCTGAACAGTTTTGGATTTGATAATTCACGATCGTTAACCCTTTTGTTACAAGCGTGAATCTAGATTTTCTAGCAGTTATGACACCAAAATAGAATATTTATCACAAATCGCATGCAAAGACTTTAATGGTTGACCATTATTAATCTAACATGCTAAAACATCCATTAATCATTAATACTCATAACATACATTTATGATGCAAACTTATATATGTACCTTCTTTAACTTTACATCTTCCAACCACCATCACCATCATCATACAATGTCCTTATTAATGCACCTTTGGCATATTTATTACAAGTTCAACTCAAGCATAATTAATACTTAACCATTATAACACTTCTCATTCCCTCCTCACATTATTATGACATTTTAGTAGTTTGAGCCAGTTTAAACAAACATGTAGGAATTGGCGGATAAAAACTAGATTCCAACTACAGTTTCCAACAAATGATAAGTTAAGGGTAATTTGCAGATGCAAGCCTCTTGGCTGTCCATTTAGGCGTTGGACAAATATGATAATCATAAAGAATTCCACTATACAAATTAATTCATCAAATTTCAACCACACTTGCCTGAGAATCTTTTCTAACTTCCATATGACCTCATAATGGATTGGAAGTAAATACTTTAACATATTTAGGGAAGACCCAATATGGAGCTTGTAAGGAATAATTGCCACCATTAGGGATGACACTGGCTATAAAATATCCAAGATGAAAAAAAGATGAACTAAACGTAGGGCTTTGATGTGGTGCTGGGAGATGAGAGGAGTTAAAGTAGAGTTGCTGTCATAAAATCTAGGCTTTAGTGTGCACATATGGAGGGATGATGGAAAATTTCTAAGTTTTTTATATGTTTAAGCTCATTGAAGAATGCATGGAGAGATGGGTGTAGGTCGATAATAGTTGTTGATGCATGTTGGTTGAAAGAGACATTTAAGGGACATCTGTACACAATTGTTGATGTAGACCCCAATGAATGCATTCTACCTACTACTTATACAGTTATAATGGGTAATGAAAACTGAAAGACATGGACTTGGTTTTTATTGAACCTAAGAGATGACTTGTAAATCAGAAATAGTCATAGCACTGCATTTATATCAAACAGACATATGGTATTAAATACCCATCTAAATTGCATTTTAGACTTAAGATTGACTGAATGTATAATTTTGTAATTTTTGTATTGTGTTTTTTCAGGGATTGATAGGTGTTGTGAAGGATATTTTCCCTAATTATAAATATAGAAACTGTTTTAGATATATGTATAAGAATTACAAGGAAAAGTACAAGGGAAAATTTTTTCATGGATTTATTATGAAATACTACAAGGTCAACAACTGAGATAAAATTCAAATATTGGCTAAATGAGATAGAGAAGTTTGATAAAGAGGTAAGAAAATGGTTAGACCACCCTAATAGGCCTTTCAACACATGAACAAGAATCTGTGTGAATATTTTAATTGGTAATATGTTATTTATTTAAATATTTTAAATCTTTTAAACACCTAATAATATGACTTTATATGGTTTGTTTCTTTTTTTTTTTTGTAGGTATTTTCTAGATGCTAGAGATAAACCTATTTTTACAATGTTAGAGAAGATTAAAACTAAGTTGATGAAAATGATGTAAAAGAAAAAAAATACTAAATCAAAAGTTCAGTTGTAATATTTGTCCAAAAGTTATGAAAAAGACACATAAGTTAAATGAGGAAGCCGCATTTTTTCATTCTAATTACTCAGGTGGCCCTATGGTGCAAGTGAACGGATCTGTGGGAGCATTCATTGTGGACATGATGGCAAGATTGCACTTGTAGGAGGTGGGATCTCATTGGGATTCCCTGTGCACATGGTGTTTGTAGTATTGTCAACAATAATAAAATGTGGAATGATATGTTTCAAAAATCTATAGTGTTCAGGCATATACAAAAGTTTATTCAAATTACATTAACTTAATAAACCCACAAAGAGATGTGGCCAGAAGTCACTGACATAGGAGTTGTAATACCTTCTGATCTTATCATAAAGAATAAAGGAAGGAAGCCAAAGGTAAAAAGAAATGAGGTAGAAGAAATTGCGCGAGGTAAGGAGAGAGAGAAACAGAGACTTGTAGATGAAAGGGCTAGACATAAGATTTCTAGAATGGGCAACATTTATATGACATGCATAATTTGTAATGCATCATACCACAATTTTAGGGGGCACTATAAATTCATTTGTAGCTAATAGTTGGGAGGACAAAGAAATGGTGGATCATCATTGAATGCAGTTGCAAATGATACAGTTGAAATGGAAAGTGAGGTTAATAACATGACTGTGATGCAAAATGAGGTAATTTCAATGTTGAACCTATTTCATGCTAAATGAGGACAATCACATTACCATATTGACTATTTGAATTTGTGTCATATAGTTGCATATTGGTACAGAGACCCACAACAATATCAATATGGAACATGTTGCATTATTTGATCACCATGAGGTGATGATGATCATCAAGTGTAATCAAATCATATTATTCAACTAACTTGTAACATTGGCATCCATGCAAGAAGCTAATAATCAAATTGGATATGATATACTTGTTGGGGAAACAACTATTGGTGCTGAAAATGTGACTGCTTATATACTTGACATGGTTACAATTCAAAGGAGTGTGAAATAGGCCTTAGTAAGATTTACTATATAAAGATAAACAGAGTACACTTTAATAGATTCCAACCACATTCAACAAGAATAAGGGACTTATTAAATATAGATACATGAACATTGACTATATTTGCAACCTTTTTAAAAAGTGCACTAGGAGTGTGAATAGACTTGGGAGTACTTCAAATTCTAATTAAACTGAATGCTGCTTCTTTTGTGATAACACTATTATGAGAATATATTTGGTGCATTAATTGTGATAACACTGCTTCTTTTGTATTTTGTTAATGTAGTGTTGCACTATTTTTTTGATGGTTGTAACACTGCGAATTTAGTTACGTTGTTTTTTTGTAGTGTCCATGTTAAAGGGAATATTACGGCCTTATAATATATTTTGATGGCCAATTTTGATGCATTAGTAGTGCATATTTTCCCTTTTTATTATTGAAAAAATGTTTATGATATTGCAGTGTTTAACATTGGCAATGTACATATGTTGCACATATGTTACATAGTAACATTTCATGCAATTGCATATTGTGGTCTTCTAATTTTTAGTTTGTGTAAATTTGTATAATTGAGGAATTGATTATTTTTTTTAATTGAAAAAATTACAGAAAATCTCCATTGAGATTTAACAAATTATAACTAGAAATAAATTTTTAAAAAACTAATAGTTTACACTCTCTGTCATTTGATAAAAATGTTCTTTAAGATAATAATTAAGGAGGTTGTGATTTCAATGTATTAGTTGCTCTAAAGTTATAATCGCTGGTAATAAACAGAATCCCTAAACCTTTATAAAAGATCATTACACTATATATAAAATTCTAAAAAATTTATATATAAACATTTTAAATATGGAAAAATTATGTGGTATATTATTTTACAATGTTGAAATTCATACAATATCAAATGAACGAATATTATCTCAAACGACATGAAAGTAAACTATTAGTATTTTAAAAGTTTATTTACTGTTGTAGTTTGTTAAAATTTTAAAATTTTATTATTTTTATTCCCATCAATGAGTCTAATCAGCTCCTTACGAATTAGGAGTCTAACTTAATCCCACTCCAACCAAAGTAGTTTGTCCTTAGTGACATTAATGAAATAACAAATCAAAGGAAAATAAAATAAAATTTGTTAAAAATGTTCATGACAGTAATTAATGAATACGTTAAGTCTCACACTCTCATTATAAAGGGAATATATATGACATAACACAACCATAAAATTAGGAAATCCTGAATTTTGACATTTGACACGTCATTAATTATTAAAGAAAGAATATTACAATGATATACTGAATTTTGATACTTGAAAAGTTATTTTGATATTTGGCAAACCAATAAGATACTGAATTTTCAATATTTAAAGTAATAAACATTCTGATTAGCTAATGAATATTGTGATTACAAATGGTTTCAATACATAGCAAACTACAAAAACCAAATACAAAAAACCCCACAATGTCCACACCTTATTTCATTATATAGCAAACTACAAAACCAACTATACAAAATAACAACAATGTCTATGTTCTTGCCTTTCCAACATGTTTTAACTTTTAACTATCTCATTTCTCCATTTCAAACACTATTTCAAGTCTGTCCAATTTCTTATGCAAACCATTAATCACATTGCGAGTTCTAAGAAGAAACTCAGCATCATGTCATTGAAAGAAACTGCAGCCTCCAAGGTCCTATCAAAACAAGGGCCAAATTTCAACTTCCACAAAATCATGTTTGTATTTCACCAATTTCTTATCCTATATGTCGCATAAATATAAAATCTTCTCCCTGAATTTCGTTCTATCCAAGATGTCAGCAACCTCGCACACCTTCAACGCTTGTAAAGACTGTCCCTCCTACTGCTAGAAATATTGATGTTCAAAATAAAGTCTTCCATCAGATAAAGATGGTGAATGGAATGGATTGATGTGTTTCAACTATAGAGGATGGTGTTACAGCTATGGAGGATCGTGTTTCAAATTTGGATTTTGTAAAACCCTGAACCTAACCCGTGAAATTTTGCAAGAAGAAGAAGAAAGAAATACGTGGGAGAAAGATGAGACATTACAATTTCGAATTGACGAAAGTGGGAGAGCAAATTTAGATTGAAGTTTTAACCGGTTTGTTTTAAAAATCAATTCTTATATGATTTGCAACGTGACATTTTCTATTGGAAATGGTGACGTGACATCAATATAATAACGAATGTGGGACTATTGGTTACGTATTCAATAAGATGGTGAATTCCGGTCATTATGTCATGTACTACTTCAATAAATTTTAGTTATTTTTTTGGAAGAAAAAAATAATATAATTTTAAGGCAATTGATAAAAAATTAACATTTTTTTTACCAAAGAGATGAAATGATGGTTGACTGGCCCCAGAAATAGCGTACTCTATCTCGCTTTCCGTTGTCCCATTTTTTTCTTCCTTTTTTCCGTGAATTTGAAGAGTTTTGTAGGGGAAATCTATTGTGCTTTTCTGCTTGGTAAGGCATGATCATTCTCTGGTCCCTTTCAACTGTTACTTTCTCTGCAAATCTCCTTCTCCTCCATGCTTAGCATATACTTCAATTCTAAATACCCTTATTTTCCTTCTTCGAAAGTTGTTCCTTTTCTGCTCTATCACTTGTTTAGGTTTTTGTGTATGAAGCTTGAGATTATGTCTTTCGGGGTTTCCTTTTTAATCTGATCAATTTATTACAGTACTGCCAGATATTTGGGTCCGTGAGTCCTTTTTTCTTCCGCTTTATTTGTATTTTTTTGGTCGCTCTTTCTTAAGCTTTCGTTAGGGCTTTGGGGCTTTTTATAATTATGATCTTAAATCCTTAAATATGGTTTTAATATTATTACTATTATTTAATCTTTTTTGTGTTTTTTTTAAGGTAAAATTTTGGAAGTAGTAGTACTGTTACTAGCCACAGACTGTTCAACACTCTTTTAGAAAGTCAGGACAGAGAAAATTGAGAAACAAAATAATTATTCTCAACTTCTTTCTCAACAACCAACAAGGTGTTAGTGTTAGATCATTTTAAGAAGTGATTGCCATAAGCATTCCTTTTTTATTTTTTCCATCTTTCTATCATGTAAGTTTTTAAATGCCAGTTCCAAATTGAATTTCGTTGCAAAAAGTGTTTTATTTTGTTTTTCTAAATTGTTCACAGCTAGAAATTTTATTTGATTGTATGTCTGTTTCAAAAAACTACTTTTTTTTTTGCTTTTTATCATCTAAAGTCTTTAAAGGAAGATGGGAAAAGAATATATAGCCGTTTGAATAGGTGTTATTTGTTGCATGTTTATTTCCTTCCTGGTGTCAGATAGTTTCATTTATTTAATACAATTTTTCTTAAATGAATTTATTCTTGGTTGCATGATTTTCTTAGAAGTATGGAATTATTATTGACCACAAATTTTAAAGAATTTCTGCTGTGGTTTTATGAAGCTGTTTGTAATTAGCATCTTTACTGCTTAAAGGACAACAGGAACCCTGTTAGTATAATTTTTGCGTTGAGCTAATATAAGGGCTATTGTCCTTTTCCTTGTAGCTTTCTTGGTTATGACCAACCTTGAGAGTTAGAAACCTAATTGCCTGTTAGAAACCCTAATTCGCTGTTTTCTTCACCACTACAGATATATCAATAAGAGCAATTGCTCCTTGGTATGGATTCTGCAGATGTTTGTCCAACAGAGGATGCTATTGGTACCTTGTTAGAGTACTTGGTTGATCCAATTCTACCCTCAAAATCTTCTGCGAGGAGTATACCTTCACAATCTGATGAGGAATTAGTTGCAAAACAGGTGCCTCTTGCTTCCTTATTTTGATCCTCTCTTTGGCGAATCAGTCTTAGGCCAGAACCTTGTGGCTTCCACAGTAATTTCTTGTCATTTAGTTTCAGTTGAGAATAGATACTTATATTTTATAATATTTTAACAGTCTCACCGAATTATTGAAGAAACATATTATTTATTGTGTATGATTATTTTTTTGGCCTCCCACGGGTCCATAGGGCAGTTGCTTTTATGTCTTTTATTATCAATTCTCGGAAGTATGCTTTATTCTTAATGCAGTTGTAAAGTCGGTATATGGAGGCTTGCTCCTTCTCATTGAGAAACAATGTTTTAAATACTAGATTGAGTTTGCTAGTTGGACTTATATTTGGCCAGCCTTTTAAAAATGTACAGAAGCTTCTTTTTACTCACCTGGCCAAATGGTGCGACATTGAGTCTAATTTGACTTTTGCCAGTCCTTTTCCACATGTAAAATGCAACAAGGAACCTGCTAAATATATACCAGACTCTGTTCTTAGTGAAGTTCCACGTTCTTGTGTATCATAATGATCTAGGTTCTGGGTTATGTATGTCACTTCAAATACAAGAAGTACAATCCCCTTTTTCATTTTAATCTCTTATAAAAATAGGCATCCTTGATATTTTATTACATGAATGGTAGTTATTTTACTTATTATTTTATACATAAGATTTTTGATATTTATTACATAAAGGAATATTAATTAAAAATATACAATATATATATATAGTGTATCCCCAGATATTCTTTTCCATTCTCCACAGTATCATATGTGCTGGAGGTCTATACGCAGAGAGTCATACTCGCATGCATATGTAAAATATCAGTTCTTTTTTTTTTTTTTTTTTTCATCTGGTAAAGTTATTAGTCAATCTTTTCAACTTCTCCTTTTTCTGTTGCAATTGATTTTCATTCAGGTTCACGCTGTTGTGTTACTGTACAACTATTACTACAGGAAGCTGCATCCATATCTAGAATTTCTAGGTTTAGAAAACTTCTGCAAGTTAGCTATAATTATAAGACCTTCTTTATTGCCATATATGAAATTCATGCAACAATCCAATGATACTGAGCTGGATGACCTGGAAAAACAGCTGTCTTTGACAGAGAAAATGATAATGGATGCATGTGACGTATCTGCAAATTTAGATGCATCACAAAATACTCCGAGCACAGAGGGATGGCCAATTTGCAAGGTTTCTGTTTTCTTAATAGACTCAAGGAAGGAAAACTGCTTGCTGAAATTTGGTTTTGTGACAGAAAGGGTTTGGTCAGTGATTGAGAAAGATGTGGATCTTTCTAACAATTCAAAGAGTACCATGGGCTCAGAATATGTAGACAAAAAGAAAAGATTTATTAGAAAACCTTTGAGAAATTCAGGCACTGATGAAGCTGAAGTTCAGCAAATTGCATTTTCAACTGTCAAGGAAACAACAGGTAATCGATCAAGGTTAGGTTCCTTATGTATATTTTTCTTATTTATATAAAAAATTCAAATTTCACTATGATTGACCAGGTAAAATTCCTCTCAAGTTCTATATAAGTTGGGTTTGGCTTTGTAATGCTATTAGGTTGTGAATTAGGCGCCTCATTCAAATTAAATTATTATTTAATTTGAAATTATGAGTTTAATTCTGCATTAATTATGTCCTAATATAAGCATTACTTGCATTTATATATTTACTTAATATGTTACTGTTGTTTTGGTCTTGTACTTAAATTTATAAGCTGACATAATGGTTAAATATGGTAATGCATGTGGAACAGGTATTAATCAAAGTGAACTTTTGATTTTGGATCATCGTGTTGTATATTCCATTACTAAAGAAAAGGCAGCTGCCTGCTTTTTTATAATGCAGTGCACCCAACCAAAGGATGATCATGTTATTCAGAATCCCATTGAAGATACTATTAATAGGTTTGTTATAGTACAGTTTTTCTTTCATTTTCTTAATATTTTTTTCCCTTTGTTTAGTGGTGCATTCTATATAGGGTTTGATTATGACGTTTGATGGGATTATTCATTCGATTTTCTTTGCTTCTGTTGCAGAGTTTCATTTATCTGTTGAATAAAATCCACTATTAGATTCTGAGTATTAGGAATCTGGATCTTATGTGCCGTGGAACATGGACTTTATAAGTGGGTTAGAGCTCTCTTGCATAAAACCAATTAGCTTATACTAAGGTCCAATTATAGCCAATTAAATTCTTTCTTTGTTTTGTTTTGCTTTTCTTTTCTATCTCCTACAACTGTTTGGGCCTAGTTGTCACTTGCCAAATGTAGATGACACTCTAACCATCCCAAGCATACCTGAGCCCAATATTAGCTTATACTAAGGAATATATAGATGTATTCCCGTCTCAGGTTTTCAAATGGGTCAGCCTCCTCATTAGCCCAATACAGTCTCTGGTCTAATCTTCTTTGCTAGTACTGGCCCAAACATGCCAGGAAATAAGATCAAGATCACAAACTATTGTTGACTTTTTGGCTATGTTTGTTGGACTCGTACCTGACACGGGTACATATCTAAAAGTCTGATTTCTTATTTTTTAAAATTTAAGATACATGAGTTAGGCTAAAAAGTACCAAAAATTAG
The DNA here is from genome assembly GCA_023653625.1 of Triadica sebifera. Lineage (NCBI taxonomy): Eukaryota > Viridiplantae > Streptophyta > Magnoliopsida > Malpighiales > Euphorbiaceae > Triadica > Triadica sebifera. The sequence continues at coordinate 30,497,910 of CM042907.1, forward strand.
GGTACGAGTACGAGAATACATCTATAGATATATAAATGTAAATATTTTATTTTTTACATATAATAATTTAAGTTAAAAGATAGATCAAATTATAATATTAAATTGCTAAATAAAATAAAATTGGATAAAATATTTTAAATTATAAATTTAAAGTCTAAAATTAAAACCTCAAACAAACAATAAAGTGATAATTCTAAGTCCATTTAAATTGTAAATTATCCCAAGTTTACCATATAATCTATATTAGTTTTGTCACCGCCACAAATCATAGTCTCAAATAGTGAGTTATTATGGGTTATTAAGAGATAATTCTTCTAATTCCACAAAATCATTCTCTTCCAAGTTTATTTATTTGATCTACACCTGTAATTTAAATTAAATTGGGATTATGAGTACTCTTTTAAAGTAAATGATCTGGTAAGGATTTTATAACCATACCAATATTATACCTGAAAGGTATGAGTACTTTTTAAAAAATGAAGTGTCGGAGTAACATAATTTTTTGGGCTCTAATGCCATGTTAGAATATGAAGATGGACCCCATAATACGAACCATATAAACATGGTTTGAGTAGTGTTACCAAGATAGCTTACCCAGCCATTGGTACCTGATTCAGTTCGCATGTTCTGAATTGTGGTACATTTATGTTCCTGAACATGAAAATGGGAGATCCCTAAGATTTAGAGACGTAAAAGGGGGAAAAATTCAGGTAGAAGTAAAAATGTGATCTTACCCTGTTCTGTTCAAAATTTTGAACTTGAAGAAACCAAAATATTCTGTACTCTGATTTTACTTGATAGAAAAATGTTCAGTATATCCCACTAATGAGAGTAAGATAGTGGGTTGGCAAGAGGCGAAGATACAAGGAATATTTTAAAGAAAGAAATATGACCAGGCAGCCTCTATATATAAGGAGATAAAATTAGCTTTGCATGTTCCCAGTTTGATTGAGTTACTCTTCTTTGCATATACATAGATACAGGAGTGTGGTAAGGTGCTCGTTAAGATTAATCAAATAAAAGTACTAAAGCATCAAGTGGTAAATAATGAAAGTCTACTGTATAAAAATAGACTGCAAACATACAAATTTTCCATGTTTACTTTACCCATTGTGTTTTTGAAACTAAAAATTTGGAAAGACTTGCATTTGCTTATTTTATTTTTAGTACATGTTTTTTCTTTTAAGTATTGAAATTTTCCTTTTACTAATTTTTTAATTGATATATAATATTTTTTTCGTATTTCCTCGAATAAATTCCCTTAAGCAAATAGTGGTCTGTAATAGCATTCCAACTAAATCTAGCCCCTTGTACCATGTAGCATGAATAATACCAATCATGTTCCCGTACCTGCGCTGCTTACCGTATTGAACCCTGATCATGGTAACTTTGGGTTGGAGCCTCTCTTGCACCATGCCAATCGGCTTAGGTCCAATCTTCACCATTTATATGCCACTTAAATTCCTTTTATTCTTTCCATGTGGATTCTTTCCCATCTCCAACACTGAGCAAACATTAGACTATTTTTTGCTAAATTTTTGAGGAGATTTCTACCAAATTCCTTCAACTCTCACAAGTAGGTAACTCATCAGTTTTGCATACCGAACTAAGTCCTTGGGGTTGCATAATTTTACATTTATAATATATTATCAACTTCTAGATGTTGTAATGGCTAGTTAATGATTACGGCGGTAGTGAGAATGCCTGATCATATATATTATGTCATTTATGCTGATATTTTCTCGAGGAATCACCATTCTTGTTGTTTTATGGCCCTAAACAGAGTGAAAGTGAAGACAGGATATTGTTTAATTGAGTAGAGTTTAATTTCTGGTAATGTAACAGGATATTGTTTCGCTTTTAAATCCTGTGTCATAGAACAGGATTTTTCTGATATCTAAAATAGCCGAGTATTCAATAAAATTTCTGCAAATCTATGGCAATTAATTCATCTTTACTGTGAGTAGCTTGCAGGGTTCTTTGTTTGTGAGGAGTTCTAGCCGATGGATTCATACCTCGGTTGTTGAATACTATCATTTGCTTCCTTATGCCGGGATTCTGTTAGACTGGGCTTCCAGGTGAAAATTTCATACAAAATATTGTTTGCTTTCTTTTTAAAGCTTGTGATATATCTGCATCGAGTGGTTACTAGTTCAGCAATGTGTCATAGGCAAAGATTGACCACATAAAATGACAGATGAATGTGGCTTCCTGCAAGTTCTGGTGGTCTATTTTTAGAAATGCTTCACCTGAGTAGCAATGATTCGTTAAACTTGTGATGCTTGTTTTTGGCATGCATAAACATTTTTTGGGGTGGAGTCAGAACTTTGATTAGGGGAAGCAAGAAGTTATGTTGAACACTAATCTCAATAATTTTGGAAAAGGACCAAGTTATTGATTTTATATTGATTGACTATGGGCAACAACCTTGTTTACATATTTATAAATTTACTATTTAGTATTATTAATTTATGACCAGTAAGTTTAATACTGAATATTCATTACCTGTCAATGTTAAATTTAATTATGAAGAAACTACAAGGTCATCCTTCTCCATTCAAATAACTTTGATGCAAAAGCAAATAAATTAAAAATATATAGTAATTAACCATAAGGGTTGGCAAGTGCGTAAGTGGGTGCTCTCACTATGTTCTTTAAAGTTTGATTGGGTCAGTGAAGTGGACTTATTATGGTAGATGAAGGCTGACATGTTCATAACATATAGGTAACATGCATCCTTTATACTACTAATTACATGCAAAATATACAACTGTAATGCACATAATAATTCCTTTTCAGTACATTTTACAGCGCTTATATACAGTGGGGGCAATAGAAGGTGTCAATTATGTTCAACCTAATGATAAATTTAAATTTTTAGTACATTTTACAGCGCTTATATACTTGTTTTAACATAAAAAAATGAGGGAAATTGTCCCTTTTATAACGGTGGCTTTACCACTGAATACTTTTTACCATTTGAGATGTTTATTTTTGACATATAAATGTTCTTGTATGCATTTATGATTTAAGGGTGACAACCAGTTTACCATGTCAAACTTGTCTTCTAAACAGAGATGGTCTTTCCAATAGTTTGCAATTTCAAAGAGTTGGATCTGACAAAAGAATAGAAACAGAAGTTCCTAGAATTTCATGCAGGCAGCATCTAGGCAGCAGGAAAGAAACTGGATTAACAAAGCAGAATGAGGATAATGAATGTTATGTGATTGATTTGTCTGATGGTGTTGATGGTCTTCAGAATATGGAGGTGGATGACTCTTCTGTGATTCACACCAAAACCACGGACAAAGACACAGATATTAGTAGTAAAATCCAAACTGACAACTGCAAAAAACATACAACTTTTGTGGATGGGTGTTTAAATGGCTCAGAGGATAAGGTTAGATTTCTTTTACTAGCATAGTATAATATCATTTTGATAAATATGTGAGTTATAATTTTCTAAATTATTGGAATGTTTGGTTGGAAATGGAACTGTTTAGTGCTTGTCAAAAATAGATGTTACATGGCATTAGCTGCCATGCAAATTGTTGCATCATAATTGTTCATGTGGAAAATTTTGTGTGAATCAGATTTTTTAGGAAAGAATCAGGGTCAATAATCATTCCCTAAAGTCTAGGAAATCAGTTATGAAAATTTCAGTTATGAAAATTTCCCTTTCTAGTGTACAAAGAGAAATTAATAAAATAACCAGCACTGGTTTCTTCATGGTATTAGAGCTATGCGGCTAGGGTTTCTGGGTAGATAGGGTAACTCTCGCCAGCGCCGGTCTTCATTGCCAAACCAACATTTGATTCCAGCCTTGATTGTTGGTCTAGCTTTTATTTCTCTCAGCCTCCATTGTTGTTTTTTTTTTCTCAGCCTCCATTGCTGTTTTATTCGTGGCCTTCATTGCCATTATTTTTAATCTTCTTTATCACTTACTGCTGTTTCATCAAAATCAGCCATGTCAGATTCCATCTCTTCAATTGTTGAAGGAGAACAGGTTGTGCACAGCACAACAAAACTTCAAAATATTCAACCAGCATATAGGTTGAATGGAAAAAATTATTTGAAATGGCCTCAATTTGTTCGGACCTTTCTAAAAGGAAAAGGAAAACTTAGCCATTTATTGAAATCTGGACCGGAGAGAGGAACACCAAGTTTTGATGCATGGGATGAAGAAGATTCAATGATTATGTCATGGTTATGGAATTCCATGACTCGTGAAATCAGTGACACTTGTATGTTTCTTCCTACAACAAAGGCAATTTAGGATGCTCTCTATCAACATATTCCAAAGTTCATGATGCAGCCCTTATTTATGATATCAAGACTAAGACAACTGGAACAAAGTAGGGGACCAAGACTGTGACTGAATATGCTAATTTTCTGCAAAATTAGTGGCAAGAATTGGATTATTACCGGACAATTAATTTAAAGTGCAGTGATTGTGCAGTAGCTGTCAAAAATTTCATAGAAAGGGACCGCGTATATGATTTTTTAGCTGGGCAAAATTCTGAGCTTGATCTTGTTCGCATCCAAATTTTGGGAAGATTGGAGGTTCCCTCCCTTAATGAAGCAGTGTCTTTGGTCTAGGCAGAAGAGAGTCGCAGAGGTATTGTGTTGGAATCATCATTGACAGACAAATCTGTTCTTCTAAGTGCCAAGCCATGAGGATTAACACTTGACAAAACTCCCATAGACAAGACTAATCAGTCAAGCACACAGGGGAATCGTGATGAAATCTGTTGCACTTATTGCAAGAAGTCGAGACACTCCAAAGAACATTGCTGGAAATTGCATGGAAAACCTTCCACAAGTAGTCGTGAATGGGGACAAAAAGGTGGACAGCAGAAGCGAACTCTAGGACGAGCTCATATGTCAATTCAAGATCCAACTCAAATTCAGACTCCTGGAGGATTCAGTATGGATGACATTGAAAGACTTAAAAATTTGCTAGGGGAGATTGAGAAAACAACACCACCTTCCAGTTCTCAAGCATCAACTCCAGGTATGTGTTCGTTGACTCTTTCAGGTGAGACTCTAATTTCTCTTGGATTGAATGTTTCAGGTAATGAGTTTAGGAATGTTTGAATCCTTGATTCTAGTGCTACTGATCACATGACTCATAATTCAAATAAATTTAAAACTTATGGTACTTCCACCACAGTGGCTGGAATAGGAGATGCCCAGGTTACCCCAAATTTGGTCCTTAAAAATGTTCTTCATGTCCCTCACCTATCCACTAATCTTATTTCAATACAAAAACTTACCCAAGATCTGACTTTTTGTGTTATATTTGATGCCTTTTTTTTTGTGGATTTCAGGATCAGGATTCGGGGAGGAAGATTGGACTTGATAAAGAGCATAATGGACTTTACTACTTGAGTACATCTAGTCAACCAGAACTACTTAAGTCTACTTTGTCTACTTTTTTCTTTTCATCAAATAAAGATGTCATTTGGTTACATAATAGGCGTCTAGGTCATGTTTCTTTTTCCCCATTAAAATTAATGTTTCCTACCTTGTTTAAGGGACTAGATATTCAATTTTTTCATTGTAACATTTGTGAGTGTGCAAAACATACCCGTGTATCCTTTCCTATGAGTAATAAAATATCTTCTCCTTTCTTTCTAATTCATAGTGACATTTGGGGACCATCCACCATTCCAAATATCTCAGAATCTAGGTGGTTTGTGATATTTATTGATGATTGTACAAGAGTCTCTTGGATATATTTGCTCAAAAATAAATCTGACGTGAGTCATATTTTCCCTACTTTCTATACAATGATTCAAATTCAGTTTGGTACCAAAATCAAGAAAATCCTCTCAAACAATGCTCGTGATTATTTCAATCATTTTTTGTCCTAGTGGTTTCAAAAGGAAGGAATCATACATGAATCTTCTTGTATCACTACTCTCCAACAAAATGTAGTGGAGAGAAAAAATCGTCATCTTCTTAAGTGTACTCGAGCCTTATTGTTTCAACAAAATGTACCAAAATCATCGGCATATGTCATAAACAAAATTCCTTATAGAGTTTTGGGGTTCAAAAGTCCACTAGAAACTTTGTCTCAATTCTATCCTGACATTCGGTCCTCCTTCAACCTTGATCCTTGAGTTTCTGGATGCACATTATTTGTCCATATTCACAATCATAACCGAGGAAAATTAGATCCTAAAGCTCTTAAGTGTCTTTGTGGGGTACTCATCCAATCAAAAATGATATAAATGTTAGCATCCATCCACTAGGAAACAATATGTTTTGGCTGATGTTACTTTTGTTGAAAATAAGTCATACTTCTGCACTCCTTATCTTCAGGGGGAGTTATCTATAGTTGAAGATAAGGAGTCAGCTTTACCACCACTAGAAATACCCCCCTCATATGAGTCATATAAATCAAAAAAACCACCTCAGTGTCACCAATGTCTTTTGATTCAATTCCTATCTCGCAATTTGAAGAGTTAGTAGAGGAAAAGGAAGGAGACAATCAGATCTTTGATCGGTTTCGGTTTGATTAGGTGTATGCAAGGAGAAGGGACCCCATGATAGCAACAAGGCAAGAACAATCTATTGAACAGAGTCGTGGAAATGAGGTAACAATACTTGAACAAAATTCAGCTCTTAATCTTGATCATGATCTACCTATAGCTTTGAGAAAAGGAACCCGAGAATGCACCAAAAGGCCACTATATCCATTGTCTCACTTTGTATCTTTTCAAAGATTTTCATTGAGTCATAAAAGCTTCCTTTCAACTTTAAACACTTCCTATTCCTAACTCATTGTCTGAAGCATTATCAAAGAAAGAGTGGAGGCTTGCTATGGAGGCTGAAATGGATGTTTTACAAAAGAATGAAACTTGGGAATTGGTTGATCTACCTAGTGGTAAAAAATCAGTGGGCTGCAAGTGGGTGTTTGTAGTAAAATTTAAAGCTGATGGGTCCCTAGAACGATACAAGGCAAGACTGGTTGCAAAAGGGTATACTCAGACATATAGAGTAGATTATCAAGAAATTTTTGCTCGTGGCAAAGATGAATATAGTAAGAATTTTACTATTTTTGGCTGTTAATTTTGATTGGGAATTGCAGCAATATGATGTGAAAAATGCTTTCCTTCATGATGAGTTGGAAGAAGAAATTTACATGAGTATTCCACTAGGGTTCAATGGGGTTGATGAAAACAAGGTTTGTCGGTTAAAGAAAGCATTGTATGAGTTAAAACAATCCCTACGCGCTTGGTTTGGAAGGTTTGCCAAGGTGATGTTAACTAATGGTTACAAACAAAGCCAAGGAGATCATACACTCTTCATAAAACATTCAGCTTCAGAGGGCATTACAACATTAATTGTGTATGTAGATGACATTATTGTGACAGGGAATGATGAGAAAGAAAATGATACTTTGAAGCAGTGCCTAGCCAAAGAGTTTGAAATAGGGAGATTGAAGTACTTCCTTGAGATTGAGGTGGCTCGGTCTAAGCAAGACATTTTCATTTCTCAATAGAAATATATTACTGATCTTCTCAAGGAAACATGTATGATGGCTAGTAAATTGGTATGATGGCTAGTAAACAGGTTGCGACTCCCATAGAACAAAATCATAGGTTGAGTGAAGCACTTGGAGATAAGAAAGTTGATAGAAAAATATGTCAACAATTTGTTGGAAAACTTATCTATCTTGCACATACTAGGCCAGACATAGCTTATTAGTGAGTTTAATTAGTCAATTAATACATGATCCGAAAGAAATTCATCTACAGGCAGCCTACTGAGTTCTTCATTACTTGAAGGCACATCCAGGAAAAAGAATTTTATTCAAGAAAACATTTGATATTGGTTTGGCAGTACACATCGATGCAGATTTTGCAGGATCTCCACTGGATAGACGATCAACTATAGGCTATTGTACCTTTCTTGGGGGGAATTTAGTATCCTGGAGGAGTAAGAAACAAAATGTGTTAGCATGATCAAGTGCAAAGGCAGAGTTTAGAGCTATGGCTGTAGGAGTATGTGAATTGTTATGGATCAAGATTATTTTAGAAGATTTGAAGGTCCAATGGAGTAGGCCTATGAAATTGTACTATGATAATAAATCAGCTATCTGCATTGCTTATAATCCGGTGGAACATGATTGGATGAAACACATAGAAATAGATAGACACTTCATCAAAGAAAAGTTGGATAGTGGGTTGATTTGTACTCCATATGTTCCTACAGGACATCAATTAGCAGATGTGCTAACAAAAGGACTGTGTAGTAACGTGTTTCATGAAAATATTAGCAAGCTGAGAATGGAAGATCTATATTCACCAGCTTGAGGGGGAGTGTGGAAAATCTTGTGTGAATCAGATTTTTTAGGAAAGAATCAGGGTCAATAATCATTCCCTAAAGTCTAGGAAATCAGTTATGGAAACTTCAGTTATGTAGGCTGTAAATATTAAGTAAGAAATTAATAAAATAATCAGCATTGGTTTCTTCAGTTCAGCTGCCTCTTCTTTAAACTTTAGATGTTGATGATCATTATCAAAATAGTGATCAATGCTCATGATGCGAGTTGTATTGATTGTAAAGAAGACTAGGGAAAGAGGTTTTTGCTAGTCTATGGTTGTCCTTTCATACACCTGCTTTCAAACTTGTCTTTAGATTGTCTCTTGTACTTCCCTTTTCTACTAATTGCTATGGAAACTTGTTGTTTCTGGTGATTATTTTGAAGGCTTATTATATGTATTGGTGTTGGCCTTGCCCAGTGGTTACCCTAATATTTTGTTGCTGTAATTGATGAGGTTTTTAAAAATTATAAGTTTGTCCACTGGTAACTATCTTCTAATGTTCTACTTACCAAAAATAGATTAATAACAAATACATTAATATGTTTGCATGTGTCCATGTGTATTTGAAATTGTTGACTCTCAAGCAGAAGCCTTTATTGTATGTCTAGGAAATAATTGTGCCTTTATCTTGACCTTAACTAGTGTTTCAGGTAATTTGTTTTTTAGTTTTTCTTCGTTAGTTATTAAGTGAGCTTTCACTGGTTATGTAGGCTAAGACGGCTGATTTATTGAAGAGACAGAGAATTACTGGAAATGGAAATCTTGCCACCAGAAATAAGGACTACAATGGTATATCTTTAGATAACGATCAGATACCAGTAAGTGATCATGCACCAATCCTGTGTCATCCAAATTTAGATGATCTTGACAAAGTACGTACCATCATAGCTTCGAAGGGTCAGCAACTGTCACAAGCTGCATTGAGAGTTATTTTAAGCAAAAGAGCAAAACTGGTACACATTTTCCCTTCTGTAAGTTTTCAAGATGCAACGTGTTTTTTAAGTGATTGCACACACGGAAGGCATCTGCAAGCATGCTGGATTAGTTGTTGGGATGATTTTATCTGACTAAATTCCTTCTGTGGGAAGTTATAGGTGGTGTGGGGATGATCAGTTGTTGGATCCTGCAGAAGTGATAAACAGTCATTACTTAAGAAATCTATCAATTATAGATTGCTATCCGATTGATGCACCCACTCCAATTTATTGTAAATAATGTCAGACAGTAACTTGTCCATTAATTCTTTAAACTGTGGCATTTTTCCGTATTTCATATTGTTGTTTAACTTCCTAGATTCTTAAACATCTTGGGTGTTAAGTTCATATTAGTCTCGTGTATGCATGCAGTGTTTGCAGCTTCGAGATATAGAAGATCAGATTGTCCAGTGTGATAAGAATATCCAGACAATTTTGAATGGTATGATTTGATTTTGATCTTGCATTTTGTTTCATCCTTTACAGTCAAATAACTAGTGAAGTTGCATTCTAGCCAAGGAAGGATTCCTTTACACACCTTGAAAAATTATCTTGCTGTACTAGTCTTTCTTTCCTTTCTTCACGAGTTGCACACTCATTTTGGATGTTTGACTCTGGTGCATTGTCTAAGTGTTCGTGTATTGGATTCTTAAAAAATGAAAGAGAAAAATAGTTGGAGTAGATGTACTTTACCTTCATGAGATTTCAAGTTTTTTTTAGTTGGGCCTAAACTAATGTTTTTCTTTTCTTTCTAACCTCTTAAGGTGGTGAAGGGGATTTGGGGCTGAAGATAGAATACCTTATAGAAGGTTGTAATGATGTACCCCTAAGAAGTTTTATCGAGGAAACAACTTATCAGGATAACAAGGACCAATGCTCAACTCAATGTATCAGAAGTAAGAGATCTGCTGTCAATATATCTGATATGCAAAATCCATGCCAGGCAAGTTTGCTGTCTTTAGTTTTTTCTCGCTGCTTGTATTCTTCAAATTAAAGTTATATCAAATACCAGAATAATATACATGATCAGTAGGTCTAACAATATTGCAATGGGTGCTCTATACACAGTTTGCCGCGACTATCTTCCTCATTTCTTCTTGTGGTTTTAGTATAGTTTGGATAAAATCTTGGGTAATTGTTGCACAATATCTGATAGCATATGACTGCTAGTTAGCATGTGAAACATAATAATGCATTAAATTCCTAAGCTTCAATAAGTTGAATGCATTGTCCGTCTATATAATTTCAGCTTGTGACTCAATTCTGGTCTATTTTTTGTAACTGCTTTCGTATCTTGTGTAATTGGAGTAACTTTCAGGTATCATCCTTGAACTTAATAGATTTAGTCATCCCTGACGTTCTATTTGCATTGAAAAATCACTGAACTTTTTTTTTTAGTATTAAAAAAGTCATTCTCATCAATTTTGGTTACCTATTTTTATTTTATCTGTTGGGACCCACTTACTGTATCCTTTTTGCTTCCTTTGGTATTCAAAATTTCGTTTTTCTTGCTCCTAGTTCTCTCTCTATTTTCTCTCCTCAAATACGATTCATCTTTTTTCTTCAGTAGCGATCTGAAATACCACCTCCATCCTATCCATTCTTTTCTCAATAAAAATTAGGGCTTTGTTATTTTAAATTATTGTAAGAATCATTTGTGAAAACTGAAAATTGATAAAAACAAGGAAGGCTCACCTATTTCATTATATTCTCAGCTCCTGAACTAGTGCAAGCAATTAAACAGCTAGGTTCAAAGTCTGTTCTAATGGTTACCTGAAGCATATATTTCTTGCACATGATTGTGAAATAGTATTTTTTTCCTTTTGGGAGGTTTTGGTAATGGTATAATGTTAAGATCATGCTCTAGAGCCACGCCTACATTCAAGAGTAGGAATAATCATTGTTTGTTTATTGAGAAAAATTTATGGAGTAAAAAGAGAGGGATATTGAAAAAGGTAGAAACTTGTACATAATTTAAAATAATAAACTGCCAATTGTTGTTGAAGGGAGATGTGGGGTGGAGATGGGATTGCAGATTAATATTGAACAGAGGAGATGAATCATGTTTGAGAAGAGCAAGTGGAGAAAGATAAAAAAGAGAGAGTTTGATTATTAATGGAAGAGAAATATCTTGAGCATCATTCCTGATAGAGCAGTAAAACTAGATTTAATGGAGTTCTCATCAGCATTCTGGCATGGGTTCCTTCAGAATCATGTTTGAGACGATCAAGTGGGGAGAAAGGAGATGGAAGAAAGAAAGTTTGATTGCCAAAGGAAGAGACTATCTTGAGCATCAATCTCAAAAGAGCAGTAAAAATAGAGCTAATGGACTTCTCATCAGCATTCCGGCATGAGTTCCATCAGAATCAGATGAGGATTTTTTATTACCAAGATTAAAGTTGTGAATTTTAAGTACAATTTTGAAGATAAGCAATGATTGAGTGCATTAATACTAATTTTGGGGACAATAGATTAAATTTATATTGTGCGTTGTCATGTGTTATATAGTGTCGGCTGTCTTTTGTCATAAATTGCTATGAAAGAAATGAAAAGGAAAGGATTGTCACATGTAGAAGTTTGAATATTTGATTCATTTGCCTTATAAATGGTTCACGACAGGATGACTAGGAGGGCTTGAACTTGCCGTAGCAAGGCCCTGTTCTTTCTCAGATTGTTGGCAGATTTCGTATCAACAATGGATATCTATTGTTCATTTTCCTCTAATTAAATTACTGTTCATTTGGCAGGAATTGGATGATCTATGTTGTAGAAACAATTGGATATTACCAACCTATTGTCTTTCTGCACGAGATGGTAAGATAAAATTCAATCCTCACGTAGCCATGTGATGGAGTTAAAGGATTAGAAATTTAATGTGATTCTTCTGTTTTGAAGGTGGCTTCCACGCCAACTTAATTGTCAAAGGGATGGATTTTGAGTATTCAAGTGGTGGAGATGTGTGTCCCCAGCCACGCGAGGCGAGAGAATCAGCTGCTACACAGATGTTGGCCAAATTGTGCAATGTGCCGAACATAGTCTGGTAGTTTTTCTAAAGAATATAGATTTTATCAGCCATTCAGTATATACTTGGATCCGTTTTCAAACAGATTTTCTTATTAAAAAAGTTTATTTGCAATTAGTATCGTGTCTGAAGATTTCTTTAATCTTAGTTCTAGTTTTCGTTTGGTTCAATTTTTAAAAGAATTAGTCTGAAACTCTCAGTTAGGTACTTTCGACATCTGGTATTTAATAAATTTGATGTAAAAGCTGGGAGTTGAAAGCAGGAGATGGCAGTTTTAAAATTTTAATATCTAACTTTTAAAATTTTCATAAAAGTTGATTTTTCCTATTGAAAATTTTTTTGCATGTTCTGAGAACATAGAACATAGATTTTATCAGCCAGAGATACCTGGCATCTCATGTTCTTGCATGTTTTGGACAGTCGACACTTTCATTTTGCAACATACCTATAGGAAATCCCAAGAACACTGTTGCAATAAACTATAAAAAAATTTAGCTTTAACAGCTTCTGTAGGATCTTTTGGAGTCTCTCTTAACCCCAAAAAGGAAACAATGATGGGAGTAGGAGAGGCAGATATAGGAAATACAATACAATTTAACCATTTTAGGACGACCAAGAAATGATTAAGCGTCGTACATCTGAATACCAGTCAGTAAAACATGTGTATAACAATTATTAGTAAAAGGTTGCTTTCGCATTGCGATAGAAAAAAAAAAGTAGATAGTAAATAAAGTAAATAATATTAAAGTATAACAGAAATAATATAAATAATATATATTCATAAAAATTACAGTTAAAAAAACATAAAGTCATCGCCTTATTTTTAGAAAAAAAGGAGAAATTTGGATAGCGAAAACTAGGGCTGATTATGGATAAAAATTGATACACATTCAACTCAATCCATTATTAAAAAATTTGGATAGTTTATTCACTAAAAACCAGCTTAATCCAATAATACTATATTAGATGGGTTGATTGAATATTGAATTAGTACGAATAGTAATCAATAAATACCCCAAACTTCAAATTCAACACTTAGATTTTTTTTTTCTTTTTCCTTGTTTTATAATTGATCTATCTATCTTACAATTTTTGTAATAAAATTGTCAAGTTTCCTAGAAATTTAATACTGGCTTTGAATTTTACCTCCCTTTATATATAAATTACACAACTTAAATCCATTTTTACATTTACTATTTACTACTGCTTTTAGTGTCTTACACGTGATTATATGTTATTGGAACAAAATATTTTTTTTTTCCAAAGTAAATTCATCTGGTATTATGCTAGTGTTTTTCCCCTTAAAGATGGAAACGAATTGTAAAAGGATCAGTCTATCATTGGAATAAAAATAATTACATTATTGTCTATTATATCCATTAATTTTTTTAATCTTTATTTTGTCAAAATGATTCCCTGGTAACTAGACAAACAAAAAATTAATTAAAATTAAAATCAAAATGATTAATTAGAATGAAATAAATTTAAAGACTTCATCTATAAAATATATATTTTTTAGTGTTAAAATATACAGTTTTTTTTTTGGTTAAAATATAAGGAATGCTAGGTATCTTCTATTTATTACTTTTTTATTGTTTTTGTTTTATTTCTTAAGCGATACATATCTCTATTATATATATGTGGATCTCATATCATTAAAAGTGATAAAATTTGTTGTTGAAAATATGGAGAAAATAATAAGAATATTCTAATAAAAAAGTTATTTAATGTTTATTTTCTTAATATAGTAAACGAATTATATTTAAATTCATAATTTAAAAAAAAAGTGAGGAACCATAACAAATTTCATAGTTTGACTCAATTTTTTTACATTTATAGTTTTAGTATTTTACTTGTAATTTTTTTTAAAGACACGACTATTAATGTTCAACTCATGGGGCGTAGTTACAAACTGTTAAAAAACATAAGGATAAATCTCGAGCCATGTGTCAGTCAGCTGTTGAAAAAGATAAAACTAGAAAAAATGAAAAACAATTTCTCTTAGTAAAGAAGAGAGGAAAAATTGGAAAGCAGTGAGGAAGGAGATGAAAAATAATTTAACCCGATTCAATGACCGACGCAACAGAGGGTGGAGGAAAGGGAGAGACGACTGACACGTGATAGACAATGGACACACGAGTGCGGCTTTTAGCAAAGCGATGACGGTCAGAGGAGAGGGACACATTAGCGGAGCAGTGGAGCGATACACACGGTCAACAAAGAGTAGATCTTGGCATTGTAAAGAAGAGAGGGAGGGAGTGGTGGAGATGTGAAAAAAAAATATGGGGTTGAAAATGTAAAAGTGGGTTTAAAAAGACAAGCGAAATGACGTCGTTTCATGGGAACAACATGGTGCTGTTTTGTTTGTTTTAGCGATGACAAAACAAGATCATTACTAGTTTTAGTGACTGCCAGGGCTGTTGCTAAAATTAGCAACGACTATTGTTAGTCACTAAGTTGTGTTTTACTTGAATCACAATTTAGTGATGGACAAAGTCGTCGCTAATTATAGCGACGACTAAATTTCGTCGCTAACTCGTGCTCCTATATTACACTCTTTAGCGACGAATTTTTGTTGTCGTTATATTTATGGCTATACTGTGAGGATACAAGAGACTGAACTAGTGGCAGTAAAGCATGAAAAAGTTTGTGCTAACTTTATCACAATAGCCATAAAATGCAATTAATTTCAATAAAATAATGTTAAGTGATATGAAAATGTGAGTGTTGGTGTCATGTTATCTTGATATGTAAATTATGTGTGAAATTAAAGAATATATGCATGCTAATATAATAAATTAATAACTAGTAATAAGAGTAAATAAATCACATAGCAATAGTTGATAGTAAGTGATACATAATGTGATAGTAAATAATACAATGAAGATATGTGTTAATTAAAATGATGAGGATTTTGTAATGTAAGTGGAAACCTATCATAATATGATTTGCTATATAGATGCATGCAGAAGGAATACGTATTATAAGAAAAGTATATATGTATCTGCATACCTGTGGTATATGATTGGTGTGTATATATATATGTGTATGTGTGTGTGTGTGTGTCTAGTATATGTGTGTTAATACGAACACATAAATTGATGACATGACAATCATACATCTGAGACAGAATTATGTGAACAAATAAGATATCAACCCTTAATTAAGCCAAGGCTAAAGTATGCTAGACTTGTTGGCATGCTAATATGGTCATACATATTGTGATCAGAGGGGCTTGACATTATCATACATATGTGCACTCGTGGATGGATCCAATGTTCATATATATGTGCACCCATGGATGGATCCGAGGTTCATCATTATACTTAGGTTATCAAGTCGCAATGTTATCATGTTGCCTATAAACTTTTATCTCCTTACTTTTAGTTATGCCTATCAGTTGAACATGTTCTTCTACTCATAATATATATTGCAATATCCTAAGTCTTATGATATCTATCTCAATCATTCAACTTATGAATCTAGGATTTAGATCCAAAAATAACCATTTTGTTCTGTCCCTCATCAAATCTCTGATGCTTATTTGATTCATTGTTTATATATATATATATACACACACACACACACACACATAAATGTCTCACCGTACATGCCTTCTTCGTCATATTTAGTCATTACATTGAGTCTACATAGCATACTTAAGTTCTCATTATATTCTTCTACATAAATAGGAACACATCAACATGTGTTCAATACATGCATAACTATCCTCATACATATTATGGATTATTATAATATAATCTTACTACATCCAAATATATAATTATCACGACATACCTTTGTTTACACTCATCAAGTTTATTAGGTTCTGCATATAGTGTCATTCACTTATTAGTTGCATACAAGCATTTCATCATCATATCTTGAAAATTCTCATCTCTTACATATCTTATAAGGACTATCATTATCTAATGTTTTAATCCAATACTCATATAGCATAAACTTTATTTACTTTATTAGTGAAATAAAAAAATATACATTATTGTAACTTAATTCTAACATATAGCACTTTTTAACTGAAACATAGTAATATTTCACTTATTGTATCTTGATTTTCCCCATAACATCCTAAACCTGGATTGACTAGGATATAGGTTGGTTGTCGCAGTTTGAAAGTTTGCCGGTGGCTGACTAAAGTAAGAATGCCTGTTGCAGGCTATAGTGAAAATTATCATAATTCACTATTTACATATATACAATACCGTATATACTCTTAATGACATGTTATCTATCCTAATGTTAGTGCTAAGTTAGACATTATAAACATTTATGATTGGATTCTCAATTCTTTCTTTGTGTTATCACAACATTTATAATTAGACTCCATGAGTTTGAAGTCAAACAACAATTATCATGCACAAGATTTCAAATAGTGTAATGATGTTATAATCACGTTCACATTTTTACCATACTCTTTATTTCAAGTTTTGAATGATGCCCAATATCTATTTGTTATTACTTACAAATGTTCATCAATCATACAATATATCTAATTCATATTTATTCCCTATTATATTTCATTGATAAACATAATCATTCACACATTTAGAAAACTAATAGCATGTTATCATACTTTATTAACATATGCGTAACTTTAACTCCATTATAATAATCTCATTCACACTTTTATAAATTTAGAAACATACTATCTTACCTTGATTTCAACTCACATTACTTTATTTGAATCTTCAAATTCTGGTTTTTTGACAGTCTTCACGGCCATAACTCAAGGGTTCACGACCGTGAAGAAAGCCTTTTTGGGATGCCACCTATAAACCTGATCTTAGCTTTGCCCATGAAAGCTACTGGATCTAAATTGCCAACTGAGTTTTATATTCTTGGTTGTGAAGACTACTTTATGGGCGTGAAGCCATGTCTTCATGACCTTCCAGAACGTGAATCAGGCGGTGACACTAGGCATGAAATCTCCTGCACCAAGACTTGAACTATTGTGAAAACGTGATTCATGACTGTGAACACTTGTTCATGGATGTGATTTTTTGAAAATATCAATATTCATAATATGTGCCAAAACAGAACACACAACAACCCACATGCAAAATTTCTGAAATTGGCTAATGCCAATCATCCCTATCAACAATCATTCACATATTTAACTCAAATCCATGCCTTTAATCTATTTTTAACACATTACCATTTTTCTTATTTCAACCATTTTTCTTATTTCAACTTATCTATTACAATGGGTAGACATTATGGTGTGGTTTATTAATTTCACAAATTACCAATTTGTAACACCTTTATCCTTTTGTCAAATGCATATCCCATGGAATGAGAGCACACATGTGTTATAAATAAATATAAATGGTCTTATTATTAACAAATAATAAGTTTTTACATAACTAGTAGTGACGTGACTCTAAAAAAGCATACAAGGAACATAAGTTTTACTCTTGTACACAACATGAAGCATAAATAAAAATCCTCCATGATTGGTTGGCTATCATTGCTGCTGCTACTGCACTCCCTTAGTGGGATCCACTAGATTTGCATATCGTAAATTCAGCTCGCCATTGACAATCTCCACCTATCACCTGTGCGAGGAGAAACAACTCCTGAGCTGAGCTTACGTTCAGTGGTGCAAGCTTTTATAGTAATAGACTAATATTGTTTAAAAATAGGTTATATGTTGAATAATAAGGTACCATATATATATTGGTTAATAATTATATAAGTATCCTAACATGCCTTTTTTAATATTCATATAGTACAAATGTAGAAATTATGCATTTTGAATACCAGAATGTAAAACATAAAACACATTGAACAAGCCTCTAAGCATTATTGCAAACAAAAACATCATGCCTTTAAAACAAATATTCACTCATGACATAGTTGCATAACAAACATATAACACACGACATATTAAATCTTACATATTGAACCCATAAGTTACCACCTAGACTTGAACCTAGAAAGACATGAGGGGTAACCCAGCTCGAAAGTCCGTAAAAAATATAAGTGCCAGTCAGAGGTGATGCTATGCATCCAAAAAAATGCTAAGCGTTCTAAGAAGATAGAAGCCGAAGATGTAAAACATAAGCCAAAGCTATATATATCATACATAAAAAAACCCTATTGGCATGCCAACATGTCCACCCTAGTCTAGTCCAAGCTTAATTATGGGCTTATATGTACTTATTCACACAAACAACATTTAATGCATATGTATTTCTAATATGTCATTTATAGAAACCATTTTATATGTATTCATTTAGAGAAAATATCAGATACGAAATACTACTTATTACTTCTTTTGCAAAACTTGCATTATTCATCATGTCCTTTTTGATTCTTACTTTACACAAGTTTATACATACTACTAACAAATCATATCACAAACTTCACTTACTAATAAAAGCAAAGCATGATATACATTTTATCTAACATACATATAGAAAATATTTCAAACACTCATAATAAAGCCAACAAATGTTAGATGCATACATAATAAATATATAATATATGCATACCATATTTATGCAACATATAATAGAAAAATGCTACAAACATACTGAATGTAAACTTTTCTTACAATACATATGTACTAGACGTTTACATATATGTAGCATGTTATTTTATACATAGCAAATATATCAATAATATGCCAGTTGTATACCAGAAATATAATAGTTATTTACCATAAATACACTAATTATGTACTAGAAATATACTATTTATATACTTACCATATACTCCACTTATGACACATACTTATCGAACTTACACACAAGTATAATTGATTAACATACTCACATATATCTAGTAGTCATACTGATTTACTCTACATAATGTCATTATCTCTTATTCATATTATCGAATTTAAGTTTAACTATTTAACTTACAAAACTCTTATATATTTTAACTTACCTGTATGAGCATGACTATTATGCTTTTATTTGCTGCACTTCATATGATTATATAAGTTGCTCAAAGGTTATGAATCTTGGATTAAGTGTTATAGGCTTATATTATCTAGATTTATGTGTTCATATCTTGTATGTCATTTAGTCGTTTAGTCCTTCAACGGTATCCCTGAAATCTCACTAGGTCCTTGAATACTCTTAGTTAAAGCGCACTTTAATATAAGAATTTAATTTCTTTCCAATTAAATTCCAAACATGACCAAAATTTCAATTTAATGCTTTCCCATTTCTTGATCAAAAACCCATTTACACTTAAGTTAGTTCTTTTCTTGTTTCCAAATAGTTGGTTAAGTTCTTATTTAAATTCGTATTTTACTCCTGCTATATAGCCTAGTCCGAAATACCAAAACTCTTTTTAATTCTCCTTGATGCTCACAGGTTTGTACCTTCAAGGTCTCATATGATATAACTATTAACAAAAGCCCTTTTAATCTTCTTAGGTGTCTCGTCTTTGTTCACAATTCACGGTTCAAATAAATTTTCTTCTACATTCTTGGATTCACCTAAAACTTTGCAATTTAATCCATCTAAATTTCTAATTTCCCAAAGTCTTTCTACATGTCTTGACCACAAAACCTAGGTCCCAATTTGGTCTAATTTCTCAACTTTTTTTTATAAGGTCTCGGTTAAATACAAATAGCCTTCTTCTCACATTCTTGCTTCAACTTTAACAACCCGATCTCCTAATCTTCATTGCATGACACAGGTAATGATCATACATAATACCAAATCCTAGCTTCAACATGGAACACAAAAAAGAAAAGGAAAATATGAATAATAGGACTCAATCATGTTTCAATGTGCACTATGTTTCAATGTTTTTAGTTTTACAATTACTCACCAGATCTACTTTTGTAAAATTATGGTTTCATATTTTTTTTTTATTTTTCGCATGGAAACCTAGCATATTGTATTCATAATTAATTTTCTTACTTATTTTTGGTCCAAATTTAGGCTCTGATTGTATTGTCTATGTTCTGGTAGCAGACACATCAAGCTTTCAGTTAATCCGACACATCCAATCTTAAAACACACGTATTGGGTTGGGTCTAAACTAGCGAATGTGACACAATTTACAACACATCAAGTTCATATCTTTACCTTACTAAAATGTCAACTAAGCATCTTAAATTCTTAGATTTGTGAAAGGATATACATATGTACTAACCTTAACTTTCGAACTTTTAAAATTACTTCTTCTTCCTGGTTTAAGCTTCATCTCTCTCTTGGAGAGCTTTTCCACATCTAAAAGGTGGCAACATGAAAAAGAGAGGGTAGATGAAGATGTGTAGAAGTTTTTGCATAAGGTGCCCTAATCTTGCTTTATGTATGTTAAGATGGAAGGTGGTGATTTCACCACACCTCTCCTAAATTTTCAACTGCTCATTCCCTCACCCAATGAGATTCTAGTCCAAAGTCAATCTATTATTGTAAAATTCATGCACATAAAAAATTACCACTATGCTCTTCACATGCTATTTCTTCCAAAGTTGGCCATATTTAAATTTTTCTTTCATAATTAATCAAGTCCAATAATTAATTACCCACTTAAATATCCAAGTTCTCTTATTAATCCAAATTTAGACTCTGGTAAATGCGGTTATTCCCTTTCAGTGCACTCGTAATTCAAGTCCTAAATTAGAAGAGTTACATTTTTTCATTTTATATTTTTCTTATACCTAAAAGAATGACATAATATAGAAGAGTAATTTTGTAAAATAATTTTTTGAATTGAATTCCTTATTGATGCCAAACATAAAATTAGTTTCAATTAAAATGAATTCCACTTTTTGTATAACTCATACCAAACAAGGGAATTTATTTTCAAATCAATTCCATCATAAAATTTATTTACAAATCAAATGAATTCCTTTAACGAAGTTGAACTAAGTATAAGCTAAAAATCTCAATGGAAATATTTTTTATTAGCAAAATGTAATTGGCAGTTGATTTTGCACTATTTTACCCTATGCATTTGCACCAATTTTATGTGTTTTTAATTTTATTTAAGTTGGTTTTTAGTTAAATATAGTCTTATTATGTTTTATTTCCATTTTTGTAGTGAATTGAGCTTAAGGAAGTGTTTTGGGCCAATAAGGAGATAATTTGACCCAAATTTTTTTCCAATTTTCAAGTCTAAGCCCAATAGAGGAGTCAAAAATGACAAAAAGCTTGAGAAAAGTTTCAAATAAAAACCTAGGTGGGTGTGTAGTTAGATGTATGGAGGAGCAAAATTTGCGCAAAAGTTTCAGAGAGGGACATAGGTAGCCACAAAGGCACATCCTTATCCATGTGAGCTCTCTTAATGCAATTCTTTTAGCCATTATGATATAGAGGACACAAGTGACTACACACTGTATACTCACCCATGTGGTTCATATAAGTCTAAAATACTAATTTTAGTTTATCTCAACTTGGGATCACTAGGAAATATTCAAAAATTATCCTCTCCAGAGTTTGTGAAAGGTCTAGAATGCCTTTAGAATATGAACATGGGGATTAAAGCCTCCAATAAAGTATAAATATCGTATTTTTCTCAATTTGGAAAAAGCACCCATATTTTCACTTACCCATTTCCATTCTTCTACAAACTAATCCACATCAAATCATCATTTTGGTGGAGAAAGGATCTTCTTTTAAGTAAGAGGAATACTTGGAATAAAGCTTTTGCCTAGATAAAGGAGTTGAAAGACCATTTAAGCTAAAAAGTTCTTTAGTTTGCATTTTTCCTTCTTTTCCTTTATTTTATTTTTATATTGTCCTTCTTTGTTTATTTGGTGATGAATTTGAATATGAGCATTGTCTAACTTAGAGAATTACATGTTATGGTGTGGTTTTTAAATTATTTTACAGTTTGAATTGAATTATGGCATGAAAAATGGTTAAAAACATGAATGAGTGTAGAGGAAGGCTCTACACCCGTGACAAGTTTGTCACGTGAACGACAAGCTTGATGCAACACTGTGGCACATGCAACAAGCTATCGCGGGCATGACACTGGCAGAAGCTGAGCTTCTGTCACACATATAACAAACTTGTCATGCCTTTGATAGAAGCTAGTAAGGCATTATCATGGGCGCGATGAAACGTCACCCACATGATAAGTGTTATTTTCCTCTGCATAGTTGAAATGACTCTGAAACATGTATAAAATGATTTCTAATGAATGAAAAAGGTTTGTATGTCTCTAAAGGTAAATGTTGGCATGATACACAACTCTTTAAAGGGATCAATATGCATGGGATGTACAATGAATATGTAAAGATCTTATGAAAGCAAGGGTATGAGACATATGCATGACATGTGAACCAAAAATAATATTGATATGATATATTAGGATAAAATTTGAATATGTATGACATGAAGTCACGAGAGTACATGATAGATGATAATTTATATTATGAAATACCTTATTAAAAGAAATATACTATGTGCATAAGTATATGAGAACCATAGTGATACAAAGCATATTATAAGTATAAACATCCAT
Source organism: Triadica sebifera (assembly GCA_023653625.1). Classification (NCBI taxonomy): domain Eukaryota; kingdom Viridiplantae; phylum Streptophyta; class Magnoliopsida; order Malpighiales; family Euphorbiaceae; genus Triadica; species Triadica sebifera. The sequence goes on from CM042907.1 coordinate 30,520,700, forward strand.
GATTGCATGTTATAATATGATTTGTGAGTGATGCATGAATTTAATGTATGAACTCCAATGTGAAGTATGCAATCTATGAAAGGTTCAATTGTTTCTAAGCTCATGTGAGCATACAAATGTTATGAATGTGATTAGCTCTTGAAAAGGAAGAAACGTGATTACATTAACTTGCAAATATATAGATTGATGAAGAGAACAAAGTTGTCATGAGATACGATGTGAATATTGAAATTAGAAAGTGATGTAACTCATTATGTACTCACAAGTGCACAGGCCAGTAGTAATACTAGCAAGCTACTCCTGAAGTTGATCTCTCAAGGAACTTTGTTGGTTTAAACTCTTAATTAACTTTAAATTATAAATGAACAGTAAAATAAAATACTAAACATTATGACCAAATTTGATGAATTGACTAAGCTATGAAAATAATATTAATAATAACTAAGATTGCAGTAGAATGTAATAAAAGAAATCAATGACATAGAAAACATGAACTTAACTTACAACCCATAGCTTGCATGCCCCTTAACAAATTAAGAACTAATGAATTTAGATTTTATGGCTCTCACCTTTAAGACATTAATTAATCAAGCTAATGAATTAACTAGTGTTCAACTCAATTTTTAGGTTAAATTACAGATGATATGTCTAATAATTTAGCCTTAACATATCCAGTTAAAGTTGAATAATTAATGATCAAACAACTATCAAACTAAAAACTTAATAAACATAATTGAAACTGAAGAAAATTATTCACTCATTGAAAAGCTAAAAAAATCATATAAAATAGAGTTGCTTACTAAGCATGCATTAAAGTGTTAAGCCTAATATCTCAATAATAGTGAGTATATCTATTTTGATTACTAAATTAAACATTAAAGAAAATGAAGATGAAAGAAAAAGCTCCTTGAAATTTAATAAGGTTGCTACTAAACTCCTTAAGATCTCTTTAATTTTTGTGTCTCTAATGTAAAACAAACTAGAATTTATAATCTAAAAAGTCCTACTTGAAGTATAACTCTATAAAACTTCCAAAATATAAAAATAATCTCCTTTAAATTAGTTCATTAATTTTCAAAGTCTAGGCCCATTTTATCAAAATAGGAGTTTGTATGCAACTAGACTATCCAGTAAAAAGGGATGTCACGCACGTACTAATGCTTCACATGAGTGTCAAAAAATTGGATATGGCAGTGATGTGCCTGCGACAGGAGGTTGGGTTTCAAGATCTTTGCACCCGTGATCAAAATCTTGCACCTGCAACAGAAGTGGAAAAATTCCTCATGCTTGCAGCAGCCCCTCACACGTGTGACAACCCTTCACGTGCATGCGACATTGGTGACAAAACCTCTCCTCATGCATGTGACACATTCTTGATGTGTGTGAGGCCTTTTTCTCCATACAACATCTTTTATTCCTTCCCTGAAATCACAAAAATAAAACTACTAAGTACCTAAACATGCCAAAAAATAATAATTTAGCTTCTAAACACTATATTAAATAATAACACATCAAATTCCTCCACACTTAAACATTGTTTGCCCTCAAACAATACCTAAATATAGAGAAATATTCAAAACATGTTTAATTGACAAACATAACTAATACACACGATTCAAATCTTCATAATCTCCAAATTTCACTAATGCACCAACCCAACTTACATCAAATTCATATAGAAAACTTAAGCTCAAGACTATCATAATATTAATTCCATACTTAAAAGTAAAAACAAATGAATTCAATTACATCATTGCTTTAACTTATATAGTGAAAACAAATCTATTCAGGCTACTTAATATAAATAGCCAAAATTCATATATCAAATTACCACACTTATTTTCTTGATAAGCCCTTAAACTTTTACTTTATAATTCAAATTTTTTTTATTTTATTTAGAGTTAACAATTCTTTCCTAAGTCATAATGCATTTCTCTTATTTTAAATTTTCATATTTTCTTTCTTTTCTCTTGAAAAAACACATTGTGCTCATTTAGGATGCTTTACATACTCATATCTTTGGTAGGATAGTGAAATAGATAAGACAAATGCATCTTATGCTCCATCTTGCTATTTTTGTTAATAATGTAATTTAATTGAGATTTTTAGTTTACTCTATAGTGATGGACTTAACATAAATTAATAGTATTTAATAATTCATAGTCTAAGTAGATTACTGATACTTAATAAATGAGACAAATAAATAATTAAATTGAAATGCCTTCAATTCTAAACATGAAACTAGCATTATAACTATCCTAAACTTAATCAAATTACGCAAATCCAACATAAAGTCAATATCTAGCATTCCTTCATTAAAATTGCTTGTGAGAAAATAAAGAAAAAAAAATCAAGCATATAAGTTGAAAACTAAACACAACACATTTTTTTTTGTATTTTGTATTTTCTTCTTTTTTTAACCAAAACATATATACTATTAACACACAAAACCTTTCGCCCCAAAAGATAAAATTTCAAAAACTTGTTGTAACTTAAAATATACTCATAAACACATAAGATAGTTGCAAAACTAGCAAGCTACTTCTGAGATTGATCTCTTAAGGAACTTTTTTGGTTTAAACTCTTAATTGACTTTAAATTACCAATGAACACTAAAATAAAATCCTAAATACTCTAATCAAATTTGATGAATTCAATAAGCTATGAAAATATAATTATTAATAATTAAGATTGTAGTATAAGATAATAAAAGAAATCCATGAGAGAGAAATCAAGAAATTATCTTACAACGCACAATTTACATGCTCCTTGACAAATTAAGAACTATTGAATTTAGATTTTATAGCTCTCACCTTTAAGGTACCAATTAATCAAGCTAATGAATTAACTAGTATTTAACTCAAATTTTGGTTAAATTACAGACGATGTGTCCAATAATTTAGCCTTAACATATCCATTTAAAGTTGAATAATTGGTGATCAATAACTATCAAACTAAAAACTTAATAAACACAATTGAAACTGAAGAAAATTATTCATTCATTGAACAGATAAAAAATGAGTCATACAAAGTGGGGTTGTTCACTAAGCACCCATTAAAGTGTTTAGCCTAGCATCTCAATAACCATGATCATGTCTATTATGATGACTAAGTCAAACATTAAAGAAAATAAAGATGAAAGAAAAAACTCCCTGAAATTGAATAAGGTTTTTGTTTAATGCCTCAAGAACTCATTGATTTCTATGTGTTTCTAAATGTAAAACAAACTAGAATTTATAATCTAAAATTTCCTACTTGAAATCTAACTCTATAAAACTTCTTAAATACAAGATAATCTCTCATAAAGTAGTTCATTGATCTTCAATGTATGGGTCCATTTGATCATAATAAAAGTTTGCATGAGACTGGATTATGTAGGAAAAAGAGGTGTCACACATATGATTATGACATGAGTGACAGGAAATTGGATATGGCAGTGATGTGCTAATGATCGAAATTTGGGCTTTAAGATATTCACACTCGTGATTAAAGTCTTGTGCTAGCAACAAAAGTGGAAGAATTCCTCAAGCCTATAATAGCCCCTCACTCTCGTGACAACCCTTTGCACGCGTGACATATTCCTCACGCATGTGAGGCCTCTTGCTCCACCTTGCATATTTTCTTCCTTACCTAAAATCACGAAAAGAAAACCACTAAGTACCTAAACATGCTAAAAGACAATAATTAGGCTTCTAAAAGCACAACTAAGAACTATATTAAACAAGAACACATCAAATTTCCCCATACTTAAATATTGCTTGCCTTGTAATAGCCCTTTACCTTAGCAACTAGTGCCCGAATAAAGAGATCTTGTGCTAGCTCTTCATATAAAATTTTTATAAATCAAGGTAAATTGAACATAAATAACTTATACAATAATATTTTATTTATTGATTTATCTTTCATTTGTTTCTTTCTTTCTAAAATCAAACATATAATAACATTATGATAAAAGATAACTACATGTTTTACATACAAAAATATTATTTACAAAATATTCATTCTTATTTTAGTTACATAAATCATAAAAGAAATATATATAGAAAGATAAACAAAAACACGGATCCCACGACATCAGGATATAACTATTGTAGTGGATTAGGTCTTTGTTAGCTTTTCCTACTATCTTATGACTATTCTTTGCTAAATCTGTGTGAAAGGAACTTCCACGCTAAGCACTAGGCTTAGTGGTATATGTAAATAATATAATATGCTATATTCATGCAATATGCACTTATCTACTAGCATATATATATATATGTGTGTGTGTGTGTGATTATTTTACACAAGTGCATTACTATTTTTTCCATACATATATACATGACATTGCACATATAAACCTCCTTTACACATCTTGTGTCATTACCTTACACTTGCACTACGTTATATTATTTTGATTAATACACACCAATAATTATCAATTATAATTTATATAAGAATATTGTGCCATTGTTAAGTTGCTTATAATCATAACGCTTATGAACCAATAATCAGGATAATGAGATTGATCATCTAGGTATAATAAAATTGCCACTCAAGCATAGTGGTATGTGCATACATGTGTCATCACTGGTATAATATAAGTGTGCCAACACTAGCATAAATATGAGTGTCATCACTGACATAGATATGACCCTTGATTAGCATGCCAAACTATCGAAAACTCTAGTTATAGACTAGGTGTTCTAGGATTTAATTTTGTCATTATAAAATTTGTAACTCTTTTACTTCATACATTTTATGAGTCTAATAGTTCAATTAATCACATAATTAGTAAATGTACATATTATATGTATAATATAACAAAGGCCAAATTATTTTTCATATTAAATTACTCAATTTATATTCTTCTCTGTTACTAGAAAGTTTGATGCTCTATTTTGGATCTCAATTTTGGGCATATTTCCATCAAATTAAATTTAATGGTCTGCTTAAGAATTATATCTATGGATTTTAGCTTTAATATTCAGTTTGAATCACTTAATTTGGAGTTCTGTAGTAAAAGTTATGATAATTTTATCTTTGACTTATCACTAACAATTTTGCCCAAAATTTTATAGATAGTTTTCTGGCCCAATGTTTGTTCCAAATTTAAGCATAGTTAAAGTCACCAATAAACAAAATATTAATATAATTTCCCTAACTTAATTTACAACAATTTATATATAGATTGTTCCACAGAATCCAGCAAAACTCCCACAATCAACATAATTCAATTTTTACAAAATATCATCCTAAGTCTAGCAAACATGCATCCTTAGAATTTTAACACAAAATACTACTAATTTACAATAATTTACATGTCAAATACTCCAATCATGCAACTTGATGATAAAATATAGGTTATTGCCTTAAGTTATGCACTTATCTTTTTTTTTTCTTTCTCTTTGTTCTTTTATATCTCATTCTCCTTTCCTTTATCTTCGCTCTCTTTTTGAGTACCTAAAACATACAAGAAACTCATCAAATATGTTTCTTCCATCATATATTTCTAACCCTATTTTATCTCTTTACAACCCTTAAAATCTCTCTTTTCAAGACCAAACTCCAAATGAGCTTAAAACTCCATCTTTTTTTAGAGAAACTTAAAGAAAAGATAAAAAAACACTTTATCTCAAGCTTTTTTCTTCTATGAACGAAACTTTAGAGATTTCTCTCTCCTATTTTCTTGCTTATCTTCCTTTCTTTTTGCTCCCTTAAGCTTTCTTAAGCTCTTTTATGCATGAAAATGATTTTTTTCTCATTTTTCTCACTTCCTCTCACTAGAAGAAAGCTTTGGACATAGAGGAATGATGGAAGGACGTGGGTCTGGTTCATGATCATAAAATTTTAGATTAAAAAAGGTAAAAAGGAAGAATAAGAAGGAGAAAAAAGAAAAAGACAAAATTAAAGATGGGTCACACTTCAATCTTAAATATCTATATATTTTTCATTGATTAATATGTTAATCTTCCTTTGGTGTAAGGTGACCAGTCATCATATGTGCCATGTGCCCAAATTATGACTTTAATTGGTAATTATCCCAACTAGTCCTCAAATTTTTGGTAAATTACAAATTAGCCCTGAAACTTTCCAAATTTTTCATTTTAGTCCCTCACCATAATCAAATATCTTTAAACACTTAATTAATTATTTTTCATAATTATCAGCCATTAGTTTAATTATTGTTTCATCAAAATCCAAATTTAGACTCTGATTGATTCAACGCGTCGGTTTAGCGACTCGGGGTCTAAATTAGCGGATATGATATGCCATCAAGTAATACTTAACACATAGAGAAATATTCAAAGCATGTTTAATTGACAAGAATAACTAATACACACGATTCTATTCTTCACACTCTCCAAGTTTTATTAATGCACCAACCTGACTTACATCAAATTCACATAATCAACTTAAGCTTAAGACCATCCTAATACTGATTCCATGCTCAAAATTTAAAACAAACCAATTCAATCACATAATTGCCCCAAAACTCTTATATCAAAACTCCCACACTTATTTTCTTGATAAGCCCTTAAACTTTTACTTTATAATTCATTTTTTTTAATTTAAAGTTAACAATTCTTCCTTAAAGTCATAATGCGTTTCTCTTATTTTAAACTTTTAGATTTTCTTTCTTTTCTCTTGAAAAAATGCACTATGCTTATTTAGAGTGTTTTGCATACTCATATCCTTGGTAGGATAGTGAAGTAGATAAGATAAGTGCATCTTATGCTTCATCTTTCTATTTTTGTTAACTTTGTAATTTAATTGAGTTTCTTTTTTATTTTACTTAATGGTGATGAAGGGCTTAATATATAAGTTAATAGCATTTAATAATTCATAACCTAAGTAGATTATTGATACCATATAAATGAGACAAATAAATAATTAAACTGAAATGTCTTCAATTCTAAAGTGTGAAACTAACATTAGAATTATCTTGAACTTAATCAAACTATGCAAATCCAACATAAATTCAAGATCTAGCATTCCTTCATTAACATGCTAATGAGGATATAAAGAAAAAGAAATCAAGCATATTAGTTGAAAACAAAACACATAACACATTTTTTTTTGTATTTTCTATTTTTTCTTCCTTTTTTAAACTAAAACATATATGCTATTAACACTCAAAATCTTTCACCATAGAAGATATAATTCATCTTCCACACTTTACTGAAGACATTTCTCTAAATGGCTCACAAAATAGCAAAAAAGAAATAAGATAAAGGAAAGGAATACTCCATTGGTATGAAAAATATTTCACTTATTGTGTTGAGGTTGTTGCTCATCTTGCCTTACATCTTCTTCTTACTGTGAAGGCTCACCCTTGTCACTTGGTAATATTAACCATTAGATAATATCTTTGTCTTTAATTTCAAGGTTAGATTACTACAATGAAATACTATCGAAATTTCCTTGGCTAGAAATCAACATTAGATTATTGGTTAAAACATTAAAAGCACAAAACCACCTAGCAAAGTTAGTAATAATGAAGCCTAAACCAAGTATAGCCCTAACACGTTTGATGATGTATAGTATATATTTAAAAATAAATACATAAGTGTATACTTTAATCCTAGAATGCATACACCATAGTAGAAATAGTTCAATCTTAGAAACTTTATTACTCTCTAATTTTTCAAATATTGTATGACATATGAACTTATGAAAGAGAGCAATACATGAGTATTTAAAGCTCATTGTTGAAGCATTTCTAGGGTTATAATGGGGTTCTCTTGTCAATACTTGCCAAATTTCATCAGCATTAAAATTATCAGGTATATCTTTAACTCCTTTTATAAAGAACTTAAAAATTCTTCACATAGTCTTATGAGTCACTGCATACCATATGCCTAATAATATAAAATTCATTCTAATGCATTCCCTATTTATTAGCAAAGTGCTGTAAAACTCTAAAACCAACTCCATAAAACTAGGGTATGTCATGGTAATGAACTCTACCCAACCTAGGCACCCATCATATGCTTTTATGGTGTTTAAACTATTTAATTTCTCTAAAGTATCAAAATCAAAGAATTTGCATGCAATCATAGTTATAGACACATAATGTTCATATCTTGCTCCTTCTTCAGCAAAATAAATTGGAAAATGAGCATTATACTTAAAGGAGATGTTTATTTCTTCGTATTCTGAAGTTCCTCGACATTGTCATGTGAAGCTTTTTCATCCTCACACTTGTGAAGTGGTGGGGGTGTTGGGTCACATGCACGTGATGACTCTTCATGCTTTTGTGTTAAGCTTTTTATCCTGGGTATCTTGATTTTGCGGAAAATGGAAAAGAGAATGATGAGTTTATGGGATTTGGTGTTAGTTTGAGGGGAAAAATGAGAAATTAAGAGGTAATTGGGAGTTAGGGTTTAGGAAAAGTTGAGAGAAAAATGAAGAAGAAGAAGAAGCAAATATGAGGAAGAATGACACCATCTTAAGTAGTGGAGAACACCAATAATGAAGTATTCCTACCTATATGTTGTTGTAGTATAATGGCGAGTATTCACACCTATCACATGGGCGACCCAGGTTTGATCCCTGGAAACAACACCAAAAACTTGATAACTCAAAATGTACTCATCGGTTATAATACTAGCAAGCTACTCATGAGGTTGATCTCTCAAGAAACTTTATTGGTTTAAACTCGTAATTAACTTTAAATTAACAATGAAAGTAAAATAAAATAAAAAACACTCTAACCAAATTTGATAAATTGATTAGGCTACGAAAATATAATTAATAATAACTAAGATTTCAGTAGAGGGTAAGAAAAGAAATCAATAAGAGAGAAAACATAAACTTAACTTACAACCTACAACTTGAATAATTGATGAATGTAGATTTTATAGCTCTCACCTTTAAGGCATCAATTAATCAAGTTAATGGATTAATTAGTGCTCAACTCAATTTTTAGGTAAAATTATAGATAACGTGTCCAATAATTTAGCTTAAATATGTCCATTTAAAGGTGAATAATTGATTATCATGAAACTATCAAACTAAAAACTTAATAAGCACAATTGAAACTGAAGAAAATCATTCATTCATAGAAAATATTAAAAAAAAAAGTCATAAAAACTAGGGTTGCTCACTAAGCACCCATTAATGTATTTAGTCTAGTATCTCAATAACAATTATCATGTTTATTTTGATGACTAAGTTAAGCATTTAAGAAAATAAAGATGAAAGAAAAAGCTTTCTAAAATTCAATAAGATTACTGCTAAACTCCTCAAGAACTCTTTAATTTATGTGTCACTAAACTCAAAATAAACTAGAGTTTATAATCTATAAAGTCTACTTGAAATCTAACTCTATTAAGCTTCCAAAATACAAGATAATCTCTTATAATGTAGTTTATTATTCTTCAAAGTTTGGCCCACTTAGTCAAAATAAGAGTTTGAACACTACTAGACTCTAAAACAAAACAAAAAAAGGTGTCACGCATTTGTTGATGCTTCATATGAGTTATAGGAAATTGGATATGGTAGTGACTTTCCAACATCGAATTTGTGTGCCCTCAATAGGAGGTTGGGCTTCAAGATCTTCGCATCTGCGATCAAAGTCTTGCACCAGCGACAAAAGTGGAAGAATTTCCCACACTTGTAATAGCCCCTCATGCACATGGCAACCCCTCACGTGTATGACACATTGGTGACAAAAAATCCCATCACGTATATGACAAATTCCTCACACACATGCACGTGAGGCCTCTTGCTCCATATTGTATTTTTCTTCCTTTCCTGAAATCACAAAAAATAAAACCACTTAGTACCTAAACATTCCAAAAAAACAATAGTTAAGCTTTTAAAAACATAACTAAAACTATATTAAAAAAGAATACATCGAAAAGTCTATTACTTTAATCTAGAACTAGAATAGGATAGATGACATGTCATCAGAAGGCTAAACGGTACCATATAATAAGGATAACAAAGGAAATGAATATAATATAAGGAAAACGAGTCTTAATCTTGGGTGAGCACCCTTGATTCGTGCATGCACACAATATGATTATTTCTACATATACTAAGTTAGGGGGTCTTAAACTTGTGTAAGCATTCTTGAATAAAGAAGCTCGTGTGAGCATAAACAGAATATGGATAGAGGATCTTGAGCTTGTGTAGTGCTTCTAATCCATAATTCTTATTTGAACGACTTAGAGTATTTAGGACAAAATAACGACTTAATAACCATAATATGGAATGCATTCTTGTATATTAATGTTTGATGGATTTATGGCTTATGCATGTGTGGTAGTAAATTTATGGTTATTCTTATATGTTCTTAATGTGTATTGGTGAATGCTTATCTATATGGAAAAAAATACACCATGATTTAATATGTTTAAGTATGCCATGGAAAGATAAGAATCAAACATGTGATAGAAAGTATGAGCATATGACATCTTAGTATTGCATATGGTTGTTTTGATTAATATACACATATGCACCACTAAGCACGAGTTGTATAGCATGTGGGTGTCTCTCACATATAGGTATGAAGTTGTATAGATAGTTATAGATAGAGAATAAGAGCCCCAATTGAAGAGTCAAATGACATAAACCCCGTTGAGGGTGAGTGATACACAAGTTATCTTTTATGTTTTAATTACATTTTCTTTGAAGTTATGTAATCTATTTGATCATGTATTTTGTAAATGTTAGAGGCTATTTAAAGCTCAATTTATCCTGTTAATGATATGATATTTTTGGAAATGCACTCTATTTTCTTATTTTGCACAGTAGTTTTAAAATAGTCATAATGACCATGATACAATCAAAGTGAAATGAAGAAAAATTTGTGTATTACATCATATTTTAATACATAGCATCGTAATACTCATTTATATAGTTGGATTCATTCTTACTATATGAGAATGTGTTACAATTGATTTGAGCCTTAATGATAAATTGAAAAACCAAGTGAAGATTAGATTCGATATTAACTTGATAGATGATTATTGGGATAATTGCATAGAGCTATAAAAAGAGTTTTAACCAAGAGTGACCCTTGATCTATAAAGTAGTTATTATGAATCAAAATTGAGAGAAAGGTTTGCATCAATAAGAGATTGGTTTAGTGTTTGTTAATTTAGGCTAAACCGAAAAGGAATCGAGACTAACAAAAAAAGTGTAATATCCCTAACAAGGAGACTCAATTTCAATGATCTCGTTACTATCACATATCATTAAAAGCAATATTAATCATGCATGAGTATATTCATTAGTAGGATTAGACTAGTATACCAACTTTTATCATAATGTGTTTGCTTGTAGATTGATTGTATGATTAGTTTAATTTTATTTTTTCTTTTGTTTAGATTAGTTTTTATTACCATCATTTTTTATTGTATTGACTTACTTGTACTCAATTCACTCATTCACATAATTGCACACCAAACCATTATAGGATGATACTCTCATTAATTGCTATTTGTCTAACCTATTATACTTGCTAGTTTGATGATTTTAGAGTTTGATTAGTGCACAGGAACAGACATTAGTAGTAAAATAATTTGATAGTGCATAAAACTCAAGTGACCTAAATATGAAATAATCAACCAAGATTCAACCCACCTGAGTAACCCAATTAGGTAATTATGAATTTGAAAAGCCAAATGAACTTTAGCAAAATTAATCAATTCTTGCAATTACTTGTAGACTGACTTTTTTTTTTAATTAAAATTTTTTATTTTTCAACTTTAGATAATGGAATTATCAAACTTATTCTCTAAAATTGACTCTAGAATGTAACATAAGTGAAAAAAAAAAGCCTTAAGACAATTAATTAAAAAAAACAACTTTATTTTAAAAAGTTCAAAGAAAGGAAAAAGGTGTAATTAAGTTCTTAAAATATGGAAAAATATTAAATAGGCCTTTTGTGGTAAATTTTGGATCAATAAGAATTTCTAAATCAAAATTTTAAGATTAATTGAGCCAATTCTCAAACCATAGAGTTAAGGAATTAATGGGATTTGACGAAGAGTTAAGCGCAATTGAAATTTTAATTCATAAGTTCAATTTGATAAGATTTTATTACAAAGGTAAATTCAATTTTGGACCCATATCTTTAATGTCTATTTGATAGATCTAACAATCAGTTCGAGTTGGATGGATTCAAAATGAGACATTATTATTTGATAAATTTTAGATCTCAAGTCTAATTAAGGGAGCAAATCATTGTGTCAATTATTCTTTTGAAGGTTAAATTTAAATGATTTCAATTAATTTAAAATCAATTTATTTGAATTTTATTGGATTTCAAATTGAATTCCATTTGAGTTTTTTTTAAGGAAAAAAGAAAGAAAGAAGAAGCTAACACTTAGAGAAAGGTATATTCTACTGTACTTTTTGGGGAAGCGAATGAAGAATGTTACCAATACTTTTCTAGACACTTAATCTATAATTAGCCCATATCATCAAGTTTAATTTATTAAATAAAGTAATAAATTTTGATGATGTGAACCAATTATAGAGTAAATGTCCAAAAAATATTGGAAAGAAAGTGTTGGTAACGAAGGAAATAACATGAGAAAGAAGTGTTTTATTGTTATTAATATCGCTATACAATACTAAAATGGTTCGTGAAGTTATTTTTGTAATAACAGTAACTTTGTTCTTTCATTTTTTTTTTGTGGTGAAGGTGGTAACAAAGTCTTCTTCATCTCTTGACTTTTCTAAAAGATTTCTTTTTCTTTAATTTGACTCCAAAACTTATAATTTAATTTAATTTACTATCAATTAAATTCTCTTCTATAATAATTTTTTTTTGAATTTAGTCATCTAATTTAGCATACTCAATGTTAGAGTTCGTGTGATTCGATGCCAAAATTAATGGATATGATATTTCTCTTCCCATTAAGAAAATTTGTTCTCAAAATTTTACTTGGCTACTTGGTACTGGAAAAAAAACTTAGGGTACTTCTCTTCTATTGAACTTGGAGGTATATTCTCATAATTTTGATGATAACAAATAATTGAGTAATAAAAATTTTAATCATACGTTGTGTTTTAAATGATTAAACAAGTTAAATATTCATTGAATCATCAAAACCAAAGTAATCAAGTCAATTTAAGTTAATATTTTCAAAAAGGAAGTTATTCAAGCAAATGAAGCATAGTATCATGACCGTGAAGGTGTTAAAGCGCCAATGAACTCAAATAATCAATTTAATAAACAGTCAAGACAATTTTCATGCCTGTGAAGATTGAGTGCTAAAAGTTCAAATGATTAAATTCATTCATTACTTGTTTCATAGCATCATTCACTATTTGTAAGAAACTATTCATGCCTATGAAACAACTATTCACATCTGTGAATCTCAAGCTACACAATTTTGAAATTTGAAAAGTGAGCAATTCATGTCGATGAAAAACATCTGATGCCTATGAAGATATAGAAATATGACCATTGTAGTAGGCTTCAAAGTGGTTGAATAACTAGTTTTTAAATTAATGCATCCCTAACGGATAGATTTTGAAAGAACTTTATAAACAATTCATTTTCCTAAAGGAAGTTTGTCATATCCGCTAAGTTAGGCCCCGAGTTACACATGTCACTAAACTGACGCACTGAACTGATTGGAGTCTGAATTCGGATTTTGATCAAAGAAAAATTAAAATAAAGGTAAATAAATATGAAAAATATATGATAAAGTGTTTAAAGTTCTTAAAGATGTTAGATTACGGTAAATGACAAAATTGCAAAATTTGACAAGTTTTGAAGTCAATTTGTAATTTACCAAAAATTGGAGCATTAATTAGGATAAATACCAAGTAAATACATATATTGGAAATTAACATATGGGTTTTCTAGCCATTGCATGATGGAAGAAGATTAAAATATTAATTAAGCTAAGTATCAAACTATATGGTCAAAGTTAGTGGGTCCCACATGAGGACTATTTTTTCTCTTCTTCTTTCCTCCTTTTCTTCTTCTCCTTATTTATTATTCTTCTTTCTTTTCTGCTCAAGCATAGCCTCCACACCAGCCCTCCTTTCCACCATAGCTAGAGCTTAATCTAGAGAGAGAAAGAAAGAAAGAAAGAAAGAAGAGGGAAAAGAACAAATCAAAGTCATTTTCATGCACAACAAGACTTGGAGAAGTTAAGGAAGGGAAGAAGAGATGAAAAAGAGCAAGAGGAGAGGAGAGTGAAAACCTTCAAGTGTTGAATAAGAATAGGAAAAAGTATAGGATCCCAAAGTGACAAAGAATGACCTCAAGGAAACAAAGGAAAAGAAAAAGCTACCTAGAGAAAGTGAAGGAGATTAAGAAGAGGTTTGTGCATAAATTAAGGCAAGAGCCTATATTTTATTTTCAAGTTGTATGATTTTATCATTTGACATGTAAATTAACATTATTTTGTGATAAAATTATGGGTATGCATGTTTGATCGACTTAAGAGTATATTTGGTAAAAATTAGATTAAGTGATTGTGTGTGTAATGCTGAAATTTATGGAGTAGTAAGCACATATATTGCTATAACTTGAGTTATAGAATTCCGATTAATGTGTTATTGGTTGGGTTTGAAATATAAGACATAAGAACGTAACTTTTATTCAGACCATAAAATCTAAATATATCTGTATTTGTCCAAAACAAACATATATATTTCAGACCTATAATCTGTCCAAAAAGTTTTGGACAAAATTGTTAGTGACCAGTCAATGTTCAAGTAATCATATCTTTTTCTAAATAACTCCAAATTTAGTGATTCAAGTTGCATATTAAATTTAAGATTCAGATCTAAAATTCATAAGAAGACTCGATAATTTAATTCAGACTATAATATGACCCAAATTGAGGTAAAAAATAGAATACAAATTCTGCCTGAAACAGGGCAGATTGAAAGAAAATGAAAATGAAATACTTAAATTATATTAGGTTAATTGTTATATTGTGATTTTTACCCAAATGAGGTATATGAGAAATCAAATGAATTATTAGACTTATAAAAATGATGTGCATACAAAATCATAGTTGAGTATTTTATGATTGAGATAATAAAAAATAAATGAATTCATACTTTTATTTTCTTATAGTTATGAATTTTAATAACATTAATTAAGCTCTAGAACACCTAGCTTATAACTAGAATTTTGGATAGTTTGGCATGCCAATCAGGGGGATTATTAATGCCTATGATAACAAGATTAATGAACTCGGTGATGACACTATAATTAAAGCCAGTGATGACATTATTGTTAATATCGGTGATGACACCTATATATATATATATATATATATATATATATATATATATATATATATATATATATATATATATATATATACCAGTGATGACATTTGTATGCGCATACCATAAATACTCGGGTGACACTCATAATGCTTGGATGACAACCCCCGTTATCTTTGTTAGTGGTTCTTAGGTGTTATAGGCATAAATAAGTTGATGAAATTAAAAGAGTTCATGATAAAGAAAAACGAATATAAGAAAAATATTTGAGTTGGTATATATACATGCTAGTGAACAATGAGATAATAAATTGTATGAAAAATGTTCACCATAAAAGCATGATAAAGCATATTGCCTGAATTTTTAAATGTTATGAACAACATGATATAGTATATTGTCTTTATCTTTATGCACCACTAAGCTTAGAGCTTAGGGTGAGAGTTTTCTTCCACACAGATTTAGAAAGGTAGCTGAAATTTTTAGATAAAATTAGTTGTAGCCTAATCCAGTAAAGCAGTCGATAGTGAAAATCATGGGTCACAACACTTTTGTATTTTGTATTTATATTTCTTTATTTTGGATGTATAAATTATCTTTTATGGTTTTGTAATTAACATGAAGTTTTGTAAATATTATTTTATGTAAATAAAATATACATTATCTCTTTTATATCTTTAACCTTTGAGTAAAAAAAAAAATGTGTGGCATTTTAGCATTTATTAAAGTAATGATTTGAAGAAGACAATGTAGCGCTTCCTTATCCAAGCACTTGAGGCTGGGGTGAAGGGGTGTTACAGTTTTTGGTAACAGAGCCTGGTTTGGGAGCAAAAATATTTATCACATGTGAGTACCCACATTTGGATATATATAAGTTGCTGCTTACTGATTAGGGTCATTGTCTTATGATATATGTAGGTTATGGCTTCTGAATCACGACATATATTGGCTGAAGAGGCTAAAAGTAATGAGCCTACAGAAAAAAGGGTTTCATTGCAACCAAGTCACTAAGCTATTGCATCGAGATTTGGTGTTAGCTCATCACATGAATAGTCTATTGTTGGTTCAGGACAGACGAATCTTTTAAGAAATATGATAAATCTACTACAAGGAACATCACATCTGGCTTCATCTGGGTTGTAGTTTGAGAGATTGAGGAAGTTAGGGGCACCTAATTTTTATGGTAAATGGGAAGATGACCCCTTAGTAGCATAGTTTTGGTTAGAACGGACAGAAAGAGTCTTTGATCAATTTTATTGCATAGATGAGCAAAAAGATGAGTATGCAGTGTCCTTGTTACAAGATCATGCATATGACTAGTGGCGGTCAAAGTCACAGAGCATAGAGGCACTCGAACCTATGACTTAGGAATTCTTTCTAGAAAAATTCAAGGAGCAATATATCCCCATATCTACACGGATGATAAGAAGAGAGATTTTTTTATGCTAAAACAAGGAAATATGTCAGTAACAAAATATAAGAGGGAATTCACCCATTTGTACAAGTATGCTGAGGGCATTGTATCCAAAGAAGCTGATAAATGTCAGCATTTTAAAGATGGGTTGAGGGATCCGATCAAGCTACAGGTCTCAGCTTTACGTTTGGTGAGCTTTCCCAATTTACTAGCATATGCTAGAATAATTGAAAGAGTATTGGCAACACAGCAGCTAGTGCAGGTTAGTGGGGTTAGTAGACCTACAACACAGCCAAGTAGAGGACAGTCAAGTGGCAAGAGAGCTAAATCTTTTAGTGGTCGATTTTAGGCTAGGGGTTCCAGTAGACCTCCTTCTTACATCTGAGGATAGCCCGTGAGATCTATTTCATCAATAGTCAGTGAACCGACATAGACATCCCTTAGATCTACCCCTCTACCAGTGTGCCAGCATTGTGGTCATCCTCACCCAGGAGAGTGTTGGTGGTTGACAAGAGCGTGCTTGAGATGCGGCTCCAAGAACCATTTGAGAAGAGATTGTCCATTACTACAGTTTGGTAGGGGTTTAGCAAGTGTTGAGTTAGTACCAATACAGACTATGGGACAAGGCAGAGGTCGAGGCCGAGGGCAAGGAAGAGGAGGCCGAGTAGGGCCAAGCCAGTTTAGGTCAAACACAGTGGAAAGGCCGAAAGGCAGTAGAGTTACTCCAGCAAGAGCTTATGCCATGTTAAGCCGAGAGGAGCAGGATGCATTTGATGTCATAATAGGTAAATTCTTTCTCTTTGGCTCTTATATACATGCATTGATAAATCTGGACTTGACACATTTATACATATGCAAACCATCACCGGGTCGAGAGGGTTTAAAATAAGAGACTCTAAAATATGAGATTCTCTTGACTAACCCATTAGAGCATGATGTGCAGGTTAGTAAAGTCTTTCAAGGTTGCCCAGTTGAAATTCAAGATAGGCAATTCCCAGCTAATCTGATAAAGCTACCATTCCATGAGTTCAATGTGATCTTAGGAATAGGCAACTCTGGAATATTAGATTCTCTCGACTAACCTGTTAGAGCATGATGTGTAGGTTAGTAAAGTCTTTCAGGGTTGCCCAGTTGAAATTCAATATAAGCAATTCCCAGCTGATCTGATAGAGCTACCATTCCACGAGTTTGATGTGATATTAAGAATGGATTGACTAGCTCGTCATGGAGTGATAGTAGATTGTGGAAGAAGGCAGATGAGGATTAGAGTTCCAAATTTGGAGGAAGAGATAGCGGCGATGGGTGAGAATAGAAAATATCCAGATAATGCGATATCGGTGCTAAAATCTCAGAAACTTATCAATAGGGAGTGTGAGGCTTACCTAGCATATGCGATTGATACAAGAAAGAATAGTCTGAAGTTGGTCGACATCCCAACTGTTAGTGAGTTTCCAGATGTGTTTCCTGAGGAGTTGTTAGGATTTCCTACTGACCGAGAGATAGATTTTACTAATGAGTTAATACTTGGCACCGCTCCTATATCTATTACACCATACATGATGACACCTATGGAGTTGAAAGAGTTAAAGGTGCAATTGCAAGAATTGTTAGATAATGGATTTATATGATCCAGTGTATCACCATGGGGTTCTCCAGTGTTGTTTGTAAAGAAGAAAGATGGCACCTTACGGTTGTGCATCGATTATAGGCAACTTAACAAGGTGACTATTAAGAATAAGTATCCATTAACTAGGATTGATGACCTTTTTGATCAACTGAAATGTGCAAGCATATTTTCGGTCAGGGTATTATCAACTGAAGATCAAGGGGTCAAATGTACTGAAGACGACGTTCAGGACTCCTTATAGTCATTATAAGTTTCTAGTGATGCCATTTGGTTTGACGAATGCACCAGTAGTGTTTATGAACTTGATGAACTGAGTGTTCAAGCCATATCTTGATTAGTTTGTAATGATGTCCATTGATGATATACTTTAGAGACAGAGAAGAGCATGATCAACATCTCAGAATAGTATTGAAGACCTTGAGAGAGAAATAATTATATGCAAAGCTATCTAAGTGTGAGTTTTGGTTGGAATCAGTTAGTTTTCTGAGTTATGTTGTAACGCCCGTCAATTTAGGCTTGGATAATTAATATATTTAATGATCGTAATTAAAATTATTTGAGACTAAATTTGGAAATAAACTATAATAAAAATATTTATAAATGAATTTTTATTAAGTTATGTGTGTTAAATAAAATAAATAGAAAGATTGGGTAAGTTAATAATAATAAGATAAAAACCAAGGATTTAAGTGGATATTTGGCAAAAACAAGGGGGGACCTAATAGGGTATTTACCACAAGTATAAAAATATTATTTTCTTATTCTTCTTCCAAATTTCAGAACCCTAGCCTCCCTCCCACTCTTCCATACACAAATTCTCTCTTCTTTCACTCATTTTTTTCTTCCTCTCCTTCCTCTTCCTCTCTAAAAAAAACATAAAATAACTATAATAGCTTAAGGTTTGAAAAGGTTAAGACTTCATTGTATCAAGGTTTGTACATATGAGCATATTTATTCCTTTGTGCATTTTATTTGCATTACAATGATGTTTGATGCTGAAGGAAGAGTAAACAAATAACTTGTTGTGGTTGCTGGTTTTGTTAAAATTTGTTTGGAACAGTATTGATTTATTTGATCATATCTTTTGTTCTGGAACTTGGATCGGGATGAAATTAGTTGAAAATGAAACTAGACACATATACCTAAAATCTTTATGAAGATTTTAAATACTATATCTGACTCTAAATTGGTCTAAACAGTTTTACAATATCTCAGATTTGAAAGTACCCAGAAAATTTTGGGTAGTTATTTTCTGAACATGTTATGGTATTTTGCTTATATCTGGAATTTGGATCGGGATGAAATTAGATGAACATTAAACTAGACACATAGACCTAAAACTTTTGGAAATATGGTAAATACTATATCTGACTCTAAGTTGGTCTAACAATTTGTACAAAATCTCAGATGTGAAAGTACCCAGAAAATTATGGGTAGTTATTTTCTGAACATGCTATGGTATTTTGCTTATATCTTTTGTTCTAGAACTTGGAACGAGATGAAATTAGTTGGAAATGAAACTAGACACATAGATCTAAAACTTTTGTGAAGATTTTAAATACTATATCGGACTATAGGTTGGTCTAAAAATTTTTACAAAATCTCGGATTTGAAAGTACCCAGAAAATTCTGGGTAGTTATTTTCTGAATATGCTATGGTATTTTGCTTATATCTTTTGTTCTGGAACTTAGATTGAGATGAAACTAGTTGGAAATTAAAGTAGCCACATAGATAGAAAAACTGTATGAAAAGTATAAATGCTAGTTACGATTTATTGTATACCTAAAATTTGATACAAAATCTCGGACCTAAGAATATTCTGAAAAATACTTGACATATTTTTATTGAGCACTATACGGTTATTTGGACATAACTTTAGCTAGAAAATTCAGCTTTATATGATTCTTTTTGTATATAAAATATAAGACATTAATATAAAATTTTATAGAATACCATAAGGTCAAATTCGAATCAAAACTAGGTGAAATGTGCAATCCAAAAGCAGGGCAGGAATCAGTCCAGAAATAAATATTTAGTAATTTGGTATTTTAAATAATGGGCGACATATATGTATATATATATATATATGTTTTAATTTTAAATAATATGATAATAATTATATTTAAAATTATTATTGTGTATTGACTAAATTAATATGATGTGTTGTGGTTTGAGGTTTCAAATGAGATTGAGAAATTTTTATATGTATAGGGCATGTAAACCGAAAATTTTTATGAATATGGGAATTTTGATGATTTATATAAACAATAAGATGATAACATCAATTAAGCCCAATTCTCTAATTTAGGACTAGAAATAGGATAGATGACATGCCATTGAGGGGTTTATGATATCATAGAAATTATGATGATATGAAAAATTTCATTATATGGACAAGGTGGCTTAAGCTCGGGTGAGAGCGCCCTTGATCATAAATCCATGCAATTATTTATTTTACTCAGTCAAGATGGCTTAAGCTCGGGTGAGAGCGCTCTTGACTTGAGAAGCTCGGTTGAGCAATTATACAGACAGATACAGATAGTGAATAGGGTGGCTTAAGCTCGGGTGAGAGCGCTCTTGACTTGAGAAGTTCGGTTGAGCAATTATACAGACAGATACAGATAGTGAATAGGGTGGCTTAAACTCGGGTGATTGCGCTCCTGTTTCACAACCCGCATCCAAATAGTCCAAATTTAGAGTTTTAGGGCTATAAAATATAAAATATTTTAAAAAAAGAAATATGGAAAAAAAGAATATGAATTTACCTTTGTAAATTATGACATGTATATGTGTTGAACCAGTAAACCAGTTATGCAATATTCCATATTGATATATGATAATTTGATTTCTTGTTTTTATATTGCTATAAAAAGAATTATGATATATGGATTATTATTTATGATTATTTATATGCAAAATTGGATAATATGAACATGGAATTTTTATGATATATCATAAGTGCATGTATGAATATTTATGCACATATATACCACTAAGTATTACGTTGCTTAGCGTGTGGGTATTTTCCCATACACAGGTTCAAAGCCTATAGAGAGAAGTTGACAGGAAGAGAAGCAAGCCCATACAGAGTCAAATAAAGTAAATCCACATCAGAGGGTTGGTGTTTTACATGACATGCATTTTGTTCCTGTTCACATGTCATGGGTGATGAGTATAATTATGGTTTTCAAAACTTTTACATGTCTTTTTATGTTGGGAACATGAAATTTTATTTGGATTATATGTATTTTGTAAGCATGAGGATAATGAAAGCCCAAACATATGTTTAAAAAATGTGGTCACGATTTGTTAATTCTGCATATAAAATAGATTCATTAATTGAATGACATATTGCTATCATGAAAAAAAAATATTAGTTAACCTATGAAAATATAATAACTAAAATGGAAGAAACTTTAATTCAAACGAAATTTAAGGTAATAGGCAGGTGACATTCTCCTATATAGTTGAGATTATTCCTAACTATATAAGAAGGTGTTACATTTAGTGGTATCAGAGCCCAGGTTTAGGCAATCCTAGACCTAAGTGGGCTAAAGGTTATCATGCATGCATTGTATGTCTCATATGACTCTGACATGGGCTACTTCTCTATCGACTTGTAGGATTAGAAGAGGGTATGGAAATTCAGGTGCATGAAGTTACTGAAAGCAATAGCTCTCCTAATACTGCCCTTTAGTTTAGCTAGCAATGATTTTCCATCCTGAAGGCTTTAATTATTTACAGTACATAAAGACTGTGGAAGTCAGAAACAACTCATTATACTATATAGGTTTAGAAAAGCCAGCGCCCAAAGGTGCTTGATTAAAGCCGGTCACCGTCTGGGAGCACCGAACCAGCCCAGTGTAGCTAGTGTTCAGGGTCCGAATGTTATACCAGCCGCAACCCAGTAGGTTCCTGGACATGCCGAGCAGGACCAAAACCCTTTGATGCAGCAGATGGCTGGTTTACTGCAACAGATTGCAAGAGTGGTACCACAACCTGCTCTAGTTCCTCCACGTCCACCACTGAAACCGAAAGTACAGATGGACAAGCTTCGTAAGTATGGAGCCACCAATTTTCTGGGTATGAAAGATGATGATCCTGCTACAGCAGAATATTGGTTAGAAAAGACTGAAAGATTCCTTGATGAGCTTGAGGTTCCTACTGACCAAAAGGCAAGATATGTCATATCTCTGCTTCAGGAAGATGCTTATGATTGGTGGAAGTCAGTTCTTTTGAAACCAGAGGCTCCAAAGCCTATGACATGGGAATTCTTCATTATTGAGTTCAAGGAAGAATATGTTCCTCCATTTTACATTGATGAGAAAAAAAGGGAGTTTCTGAACTTTAAGCAAGGCAAGATGACAGTTACAGAGTATCAGAGAGAGTTTACTCGATTGAGTAAGTATGCTTCTGAGATTATCATGAGTGAGAGAGATAGGTGTAGAAGATTTGAGGATGGCCTCAATACAGAGATTGTGGATTTTGTGACTGCACTTCAGCATGTCAACTTTACTCAACTAATTGCATCTGCGGTTAGTGTTGAAAAGAGAAAGAGAAAGAGAGCAGAGGAAGCTTTTAAGCAGACAGTAACTCCAATGGCTCAATCTATAGGCAAGAAGGATCAATACTACACATGACAGTCTTATGGAAGGAGTCAGGGACATAATAGGAGTTATACACCCGGGTGGACTTCATAGGAGGGGGCAGCCCTTCAGGGCTACATCTGCAGCCGGTAGCATACATACACAGACTACCCGAGAGAGCACTCCAATTTATGGTACCTGCCATAAGATCCATAGAGGAGAATGTTGGATGGTCACAGGTGCTTGTTTCAGATGTGGGTCTAAGAACCATATGAAAAGAGATTGCCCTATGATGACTACTAGTGCACCTACACAGACTGCAGGATCAGCTTGGATTCAGAATCAGACTTAGACTAGAGGAGGTCGAGTAGGACCTAATCAAACCACATCAGAAACAATCAACAGGCTAGGACCCAGCAAGACTCCAGCTAGGGCATATGCAATGAAGGCCAGAGAGGACCAAACAGCCACTGATGTGATTGTGGGTATGTTTTCTTTACATGACTTAGTTTTATGTGCTTTAATAGATCCTGGTTCTACACATTCCTATGTATGCACGAGCACACCTAGTCAAAACAGTATGACGAGCAAAAATCTAGAATATGAGATTGAGGTCACAAATCCTCTGTGACACAGTGTAATTGTTAACCGGGTATACAAAAGTTGTCCTTTGATAGTGCATGGGAAAGAATTTTTAGCAGATTTGATTGAATTGTCATTCCACGAGTTTGATGTTATCTTGGGCATGGATTGGCTTTCTAAACATGAGGCAGTAGTGGACTGTCGATCTAAGACAATTGTTCTTAAAACTCCAGAACTAGAAGAGGTAGTAGTGAAAGGTGAAAGGTTTCTACCACCTGCTCAAGTGATATCTATGATGAAGGCTCAAAGAATGATCAGAAAGGGGTGTGAGGCCTACTTAGCTCACGTGATTGATACTAAGAAGGGAGGTCCAGATCTTAAGGATATCCATATAGTGAATGAATTCCCAGAAGTGTTCCCAGATGACTTACCAGGGCTACCTCCTGATAGAGAGATTGAATTCTTTATAGAGCTCACTCCAGGTACAACACCTGTAACGGCTGGATCTACTGGAATCCGGGTCTCAGCCCATTGCCACAGTAGTCCACCCGCCGTCTCACTGAGACTAACGGGCTGCCGGGGTCCATGGCCCAATACCTCCAACCCATCACTGGAATCGCACTCAAGGTGTTTGCCACAGTAGGTTGTTGGAGCTGGGATTCGAAACCCCAACCTCCCTTTAGCCTCAGTAAGAGACTACCAATTGTACCATGGTACAATTGGTAGTCTCTTACTGAGGCTAAAGGGAGGTTGGGGTTTCAAATCCCAGCTCCAACAACCTGCTGTGGCAAACACCTTGAGTGCGATTCCAGTGATGGGTTGGAGGTATTGGGCCATGGACCCCGGCAGCCCGTTAGTCTCAGTGAGACGGCGGGTGGACTACTGTGGCAATGGGCTGAGACCCGGATTCCAGTAGATCCAGCCGTTACAGATCTTAGCAAAGTAGAGACAGTTATGAGTTGGAAGCCTCCCCGTAATATGACAGAAATCAGGAGTTTCCTCAGTTTGGCTAGTTATTACAGGAGGTTTGTTAAGGGCTTTTCAATGATTGCTTCTCCTTTGACCAGATTACTGAGGAAAGATGTGAAATTTGAGTGGATAGAGAAATGTCAGGACAGCTTTGAGAGACTTAAGAAGATGTTGACTGAGGCTCCCGTTTTGACACAACCAGTCCCAGATAAGGAATATGTCATTTATAGCGATGCTTCTCACAATGGATTGGGGTGTGTACTGATGCAAGAGGGCAAGGTAGTAGCTTACGCTTCTAGACAGCTGAAGACACATGAGAAGAATTACCCCACACATGATCTTGAACTGGATACCATTGTTTTTGCTTTAAAGATATGCTCTTGACTTGAGAAGCTCGGTTGAGCAATTATACAGACAGATACAGATAGTGAGCAGGGTGGCTTAAGCTCGGGTGAGAGCGCTCCTGTTTCACAACCCGCATCCAAATAGTCCAGATTTAGAGTTTTGGGGCTATAAAATATAAAATATTTTAAAAAAAAATATGGAAAAAAATAGTTATCAGGTAAATGAAACAAGGAAATAGAATTCATAAATGAGGTATGAATATGAATTTACCTTTGTAAATTATGACATGTATATGTGTTGAACCAGTAAACCAGGTATGCAATATTCCATATTGATATATGATAAATTGATTTCTTGTTTTTATATTGCTATAAAAAGAATTATGATATATTGATTATTATTTATGATTATTTATATGCAAAATTGGATAATATGAACATGGAATTTTTATGATATATCATAAGTGCGTGTATGAATATTTATGCACATATGTACCACTAAGCATTACGTTGCATAGCGTGTGGGTGTTTTCCCATACGCAGGTTCCGAGCCTATAAAGAGAAGTTGACAGGAAGAGAAACAAGCTCATACAGAGTCAAATAAAGTAAATCCACATCAGAGGGTTGGTGTTTTACATGACATGCATTTTGTTCCTGTTCACATGTCATGGGTGATGAGTATAATTATGGTTTTCAAAACTTTTACATGTCTTTTTATGTTGGGAACATGAAATTTTATTTGGATTATATGTATTTTGTAAGCATGGGGATAATGAAAGCCCAAACATATGTTTAAAAAATGTGGTCACGATTTGTTAATTCCGCATATAAAATAGATTCATTAATTGAATGACATATTGCTATCATGAAAAAAAAAATATTAGTTAACCTATGAAAATATAATAACTAAAATGGAAGAAACTTTAATTCAAACGAAATTTAAGGTAATACGCAGGTGACATTCTCCTATATAGTTGGGATTATTCCTAACTATATAAGAGGGTGTTACATATGTGGTATCAACATATGGTATTCGAGTTGATCCTGGTAAGATTGAAGCTATTCTTAATTGGAAACCACTTCGTAAAGCGACCAAAATGAGGAGTTTCCTTGGATTATCCAGATATTATAGGAGGTTCGTGAAGGCATTTTCATCCATAGCGATTCCTTTGCCCGATTTTTGTGGAAAGACATCCGATTTGAATGGACGGACAAGTGTCAAGCTAGTTTTGATAGACTCAGTCTTAACTCAGCCTACTCCGGGAAAAGATTATGTTGTGTAAAGTGATGTAAGTCACAATGGGCTAGGTTGTGTTCTTATACAAGAGGAAAAAGTGATTGCATATGCCTCCAGACAGCTCAAGCCTTAAGCTTAATTATTCGATGCATGATTTATAGCTTCCAGCGATAGTTTTTGCTCTTAAGATTTGAAGACATTATTTGTATAGAGAAAGATGTTACATTTATACAGACCACATGAGTCTTAAGTACCTACCTTCACAAAAAGAGTTGAACCTTAGGCAACGAAGATGGTTGGAGTTGATTAAAGACTATGATTGTGTGATTGACTACTAGCTAGGAAAAATGAATGTGGTGGCCGATGCCTTAAGTAGAAAAAGGTTAGCTATGTTGTAAGTGGAGTCTACTTTAATGCATAGGATTAAAGTGATTTAAAGGCAAGATGAAAAGCTAGTAAAGATAGTCAAAGCCGTGAAAAATGGAGAAAAGTTAGAATTTTCTTTAACAGATGATGGTACCGTGTATTTCAAGAACCGGATTTGTGTACCAAGTATAGAAGAGTTGAATTCAGAGATTTTAAAAGAAGCTCATGAAATGGTTTATACTATGCATCCAGCTGGAAACAAAATATACCATATTTGAAAGCATAGTACTAGTGGTCAGGGATAAAGAAGAATATCACCGAGTATGTTGCTAAGTGTCTAACCTGTCAACAAGTGAATACTGAACATTAATTACCCGCATGATTACTACAACTGATTTCCATACCAGAATGGAAGTGGCAAAGAGTCACGATGAATTTTGTGTTCGAATTAACAGTAACTTAGAGGAAGCATGACACAGTGTGGGTGATAGTGGATCGACTAAGGAAGTCAGCACATTTCCTACTAGTCCGGATGGACTATACTTTGAATAAGTTGGCCGAGATTTATGTGAATGAGACAGCGAGGCTTCACGGAGTGCTTATATCTATTATCTGTGATAGAGATCCCAGATTTACATCGCAGTTTTGAAAGAGCTTACAACAGGCTTTAGGAACTTGACTCAATTTCAGCACAGCCTTTCATCCGCAGATGAATGGACAATCAGAGTGAGTCATTCAGTTATTAGAAGACATGATGAGAAGATGTGTGCTCGATTTTGAGAGAAGTTGGGATCAATATTTATCTCTTATGGAATTTTCCTACAATAATAGTCATCAAACAAGTATTGGCATGACTTCTTATGAGGCTTTGTACGAAAGAGAGTGTAGGACCTTAGTTTGCTAGACTGAGCTGAATGAGAAGAAGTTGATCGGGTCAGACATAGTTCAATAGAAGGAAGAGAAAGTTAAGGTGATCAAAGAACGATTGAAAGTGGCACAAGATCGACAAAAGTCATATGCTGACCTAAAGAGGCGAGACCTAGAATATGTTGTAGGTGATAAAGTTTTCCTTAAAGTTTCACCTTTGAAGAATATATTAAGATTTGGTAGAAAAGGGAAGTTGAGTCCAAGGTTTATTGGTCCTTATGAGATTCTGGAAAGAATCGGATCAGTGACATATCGATTAGCCCTTCCACCAGATTTGGATACGATTCACAACGTATTCCATGTATCTATGCTAAGGAAATATCCTTTAGATCCGACTCATATTATAGCAACTGAAGATATAGAATTGCAGACAAACATATCTTATAAATAGGAATTAATGACTATTTTAGCACGTGAAGAGAAAGTTCTTCAGAATAAGAGAGTTCCTCTAGTTAAAGTCTTATGGTGGAATCATGCAGTTGTGAATCCATTTTCATGCACAACAAGACTTGGAGAAGTTAAGAAAGGGAAGAAGGGAGGAAAAAGAGCAAGAGAAGAGGAGAAAGAAAACCTTTAAGTGTTGATCAAGAAGAGGAAAAAGTATAGGAGCTCAAAGTGACAAAGAAAGGGCTCAAGGAAACAAAGGAAAAGAGAAAGCTACCTAGAAAAAGTGAAGGAGATTAAGAAGAGGTTTGTGCTTATTTTCAAGTTGCATGATTTGAGCATTTGGCATGTAAATTAACATTATTTTGTGATAAAATTCTAGGTATGCATGTTTGCTAGACTTTGGAGTATATTTGGTAGAAATTAAATTAGGTGATTGTGTAATGCTGGAATTTATGGAGCGATAAGCACATATATTTCTATAACTTGAGCTATAGAATTCGGATTAATGTGTTCTTGGTTGGGTTTGAAAGAAAAAAAAATATATGAATTTAACTTTCATTCAAATCATAAAATCTAAATTTGTCCAGAATATATATATATATATATATATATATATATATATATATATATTGGATCTAGAATCTGTCTAGAAAATTCTAGGCAAAATTGTTAGTGACCAGTTCGTATTCAATTAATTATATGTTTTTTTACAGAACTCCAAATTTAGTAATTTAAGTTGCATATTAAAGCTAAGATTTAGGTATAAATTTCATAAAAAGACTGTAATTTAATTCAGAATGTAACAGGACCAAAATTGAGGTCCAAAATAGAATACAAATTCTGCCTAAAATATGGCAGATTGAAAAAAAAATAAAAAATAAATATTTAAGTTATATTAGGTTAATTTTTATAATGTGAATTTTATCCAAATGAGGTATATGAGTAATCAAATGAGTTATTAGACTCATAAAATGACGAGTTATTAGACTCATAAAAATGACGTGCAAACAAAATCATAGTTGAGTATTTTATGATTGAGATAATAAAAGATAAATGAATTTATACTTTTATTTTCTTATAGTTATGAATTTTAATGACATTAATTAAGCTCTAGAACACCTAGCTTAGAACTAGAATTTTGGATATTTTGGCATGTCAATCAGAGAAATTATTAATGCCTATGATGACACAATTAATAAAGCTGGTGATGACATTATAATTAAGGTCAGTAATGACATTATTATTAATGCCAGTGATGACACACACACACACACACACATATATATATATATATATATATGTAAATGTTAGTGATGACATTTGTATACGCATACCATAAGTACCCGGGTGACATTCATAATGCATGGATAGCAACCCCGTTATCCTTGTTAGTGGTTCTTAGGTGTTATGAGCATAAATGAGTTAATGAAGTTAAAAGAGTTCATGATAAAGAAAAATATTTGAGTTCGTATATATATATATATATATATATATATATATATATATATATATTAAACAATGAGCTAATAAATTGTATGAAAAATGTTCACCATAAAAGTATGATAAAGCATATTGCAATATATTGCCTCTATCTTTATGCACCACTAAACTTATAGCTTAGCGTTAGAGTTTTCTTCCCCTCAGATTTAGAAAGGGAGCTAAAAATTATAGATAAAGCTAGTCATGGTCTAATTTAGTAAAGCAGTCGATAGTGAAAATCGTGGGTCACAACACTTTTTTATTTTGTATTTATATTTCTTTATTTTAGATGTATAAATTATTTTTTACGATTTTTGTAATTAACCTGAGGTTTTTTAAATATTATTTTATGTAAATAAAATATACATTATCTCTTTTATATCTTTGAGCTTTGAGTAAAAAAAATGTATGACTTTTTAGCATTTATTAAAATAATGATTTGAAGAAACCGGTGTAGTGCTTCCTTATCCGGCCACTTGAGACTGGGGTGAAGAGGTGTTACAAAGTTCATCAATTACAATAATAAGAGTTTCATTACATTGAGAAATCCTTCAGAAATAATTTTTGACAGTTTATGCATTAATTCCTTGTATTATTTCATCTTATTCTCATTTTGACTTTGTAAAGTTAAAGTGATATTAAGTTTGAGTGTTTTATTTTGTCAAACAATTACTTAAGAGAGTGTTTGAGTGAGTTGGATTGGGATTAAAACACATGTAAGGATTTTTGTATGAGCCATAAAAATTAGTTTTTGTGTTAACCAGTTAAAACAAAGAGAAATTGGGTTTGGTGTGAGCCAAGAGTGAAATACCTAGCTTGGAGTGAGCTAGTAAAACTCTATTATATCTTGTTAAATAGATATTGAAAACACCCAATTGAGATAAGGAAGAGGACATAGAGTTTGTTAACACTCTAACATCTATAAATGGTATCTAATCTTTCTTCCCTTACTTCTTTTATATTTAGTAAATTTGCCTTTATGAGAAAATTTTAATTTAACACCAATTCATCCGCCCTTCTTGGTGATTATCTAGGTAACAATTGTTATTAGAACTAAGTTTATAATGAGCACCAGTCAGAAAATGAGCAAATGGTGATGAATAGGCTATTCCACGAGACGACTGGACTGATCCTCGGAAAATAGCAAATGACAAAAATAAAATTGAAATGATGATTCTTACATGTTCTCTATCCATTGAAGATTATGGTAGACTTCAACGATGTCTTATAGCATATAGCATATGGAAGACATTGTAGAATTACCACGAAGGAACCAAACAAGTAAAATTTAAGAAGATCCAACTTCTTATGTCAGAGTTTGAACTCTTCAAGATGAAATCCAATGAGTCCATCACCAATATGACAAATTGTCTTCTACATTTCATCAATGGCATGAGAAAGCTCGGAAGGCATATGAGCTTGGAAGATGTCAACAACAAGATCCTAAGAAGCTTTTCACTTAAAGACTACGGTTTAAGAGTCACTGGTACAAAAGAAGCCAATGAGGATATATCTAACACATGATATGGTCATAATAAGAGATAAAGAACTTGAAGTAGAGCCAGAGAAGAGAAAATCCCTCGCTTTCAAAGCCTCAATCTTCAAATCTTAAGTTATAGCTCAAAGTGATGAAGAAAAAAGTGAAGATGAAGATGTAGATGAGAGATAGCCATGTTCTCAAGGAAAAAAAAGAATGATCAATAAGAATTGTGGAAACTCCTAAAAATTCAAGCAAAAAACTTTAAAATATTCTTCAAATGACTCATCATAAAAGAGCAAAGATGGGATAGAATGCTATGAATGTGGAAAGAAATGGTACATTAAATCAGATTTTCCAAAATTCAAAAAGCATAAGAAAAAGTCTTGCAATGAAGATGGGGACAAAGGTCATACAACTACATGGGATGATAACTTCTCAAATGAAAACGAGGACAACAAAGAATAAGTGACCAACTTGTGATTTATGGCTTTATAGGAATACTTCACTGACAAAGTAAGCCATTCTTGTCATTCTTGTGATAATATTGATAATATTGATGATGATGACAAGAGAAGTATTTTAGAAAATTTGAACCTAAAAGTAGAGAAATATAAAAAGGAAATTAAAATTTATAGAAATGATAATTCTAAGTTAAAAACTGATTTAGAAGTTTTGCAAAAAGAAAATTTTTAACTTAAAACCTCTAATGATACTCTTAAAAAATCATTAGATGAATTTTCTTTAAAACTCTCGATTGAATCTTTACTTAAAGAAAATAATATTTTGCAAAATGAAGTTGAGGAACATAGAAATGTTATTTCAAAATTTTACAAAAGAAAGGAAAACTTAGATACTCTTATTGTCTCGCAAAATCCGTCTTTGTGAGACACAAACTAGGTTTAATTGGAGCATCAAAATCATCTGCACCTAGTACTATATTTATTAAATCTAATATAGAAATTTAAATATATTCTTATTAGATTTCTTATTAGATATTATATATTCTTATTAGATATTAGAAATATATTCTTATTAGATATTAGTTCTTATTAGATAGGTAATAGCTTCAAAGCTAAAAACAAGGCACACACAAAACCTCCTATTCAAATAAATAATATTGGAGGGACACATGGCTCAAGAGATGAACCTCAAAAAGTCAACCATGCTTTTATATATAAGAGGTATGCACCTAGAAGCTCACACACTACACATGCATGTTCTTGTTTTCATACACGTTATGCACCTTTAAAAGTAGTGAGGCCTAAACCTCATGTAATATGGTAAGAATTTCTTAAAACTAAACAATGTTATTATTGCATGAAACATAATCATATTAATTTACATTTTCTGATAAGGAAGGAACATTGAAAACCTTCCAAAGCTAACCCTTAAGGACCCAAGTACGTTTGGGTACCTAAAACTAAAACTAGAACATAGACTATTTTCTTATAGGTGTGTCTAAAATCTACAATAAAGAAAAATGTATGGATTGTCAACAGTGGATGCTTAAGACACATGTCTGACAATATAAGCCTATTCATCAAAATCAAACAAATTCATGGTAGTAAGGTTACTTTTGGAAGTAATGCAAAGGCTAAGGTAATTGACATTAGATTTATTGTTTTAAATGGTATTTCTTTAATTGACGATGTTTTGTTTATTGATGGTTTAAAACATTATCTTTTGAGTGTTAATCAATTATGTGGTAAGGGAAACTAAGTTACTTTTAACTCTAAAGGATATCTTATAACCACCATAAATGGCTAAGAGATATTCAAATGAGATAGAGATGACAATACTTACATAATTAATTTACACAAGTTATCTAATCTTTCCTCTAAATGTCTTATATCTATTAGCAATGAATCTTGGCTATGACATAGAAGGCTTGGACATGCAAGCATTCAGTTAATTTAAAGCCTCAATAAAAAGAAGTTAGTAGATGGGCTACCAAAAGTTAGATTTATCAAAGATAAAGTGTGTTAACCATGTTAAAGAGAAAAACATCATAAGATATCTTTCAATTCAAAGAATATTATAAGTACTGTTAAACCTTTATCGCTTTTGCATATGAATTTATTTGGTCCTAATAGAACAACTAGTTTATAAGGTAAATACTACGCATTTGTGATTATTGATGATTACTCAAGGTTTTCATGGGTAATGTTATTAGCTCATAAGAATGAAGCTTTTAATTCTTTCAAAAATTTTGCTAAGAAAATCCAAAATGAAAAAGGATATTGTATTTCTAGAATAAGAAGTGATTATGATACTAAACTTAAAAATGAACTCTTTGAAAACTTATGTCTAGAAAATTGTATTTCACATAAATTTTCAACTCCTAGAATACCTCAATAAAATAGGATAGTTGAAAGAAAAAATTGAACTTTAATTGAAATGATTAGAACAATGCTTAATGAATATGGTTTGCCAACCTATTTTTGGGTAGAAGCCACTAATATTGCTTATTATATTTCAAATCGAGTTTTTAAAAGACTTTTTTACATAAAATTTCTTATGAGCTTTGGAATGGAAGAAAGCCCAAAATTTTATACCTTAGAGTATTTGGATGCAAAAACTTTATATTAAACTCTAAGGACAATCTCAAAACAATTGTCTTAAAATCTAATGAAGATATATTTTTAGGATACTCTTCAACTATCAAGACATATAGGATTTTTAATAAAAGAATATTAGTTGTAGAAGATTATATGCATGTCAATTTTGATGAATCGAGTAAACTTGATCTTGGAAAATGTAGTACTTTTGATGATGTTGCATGTACAATGGAAAAACCCAATCTTGATCAAGAGGAAATTGGTAAATTTTTAAAACAAAACAACAAGAGGAACCTTCACAAGGAACCTAAGAGCTTCCAAAAGAATGGAAATTTGCAAGAAACCACCTAAAGGACCAAATCATTGGTGATCCCACCAAAGACATAGGTACTTGTTCTAAACTTGTAGATTATAATCTTGTTTTTGTTTCTCAAATTGAGCCAATGACTATTGATAAAGTTCTTAATAATGAAAGTTGGGTAATTACTATACAAGAAGAACTCAACCAATTTGAAAGAAATAAAGTTTGGACTTTAGTTTGAAGACCTAAGGATTAACCAATCATTGGTAATAAATGAATTTTTAGAAATAAACTAGATAAGTAAGGTCAAATAACTATAAATAAAGCCAGATTGGTTACCAAAGGGTATAACTTAAAAGGAAGACATAGATTATGATGACCTTTACTCCAATTGTAATGCCCGATAATATAGGTTACGGTCGCGGGTGATAGAAATCTGGTGCACCAAACCGATTAGGGTCTAGATTTGGATATGAAAGAAAAAAATGAAAAACAATATTTTGGACATTATTAACTGAGAATTTTGAGGTTCAGAGCTAAAATTTAGAAAATAACAATTTTTTGCTGAATAGAATTTGAATTTATGGTATTTTTGATACATATATTTTTTTAAGAAGGAATAAAAATGGAATATTCTTTATCGAAGAAAATGAATATTCTTTGGATAAAATGGAATATTTTTTATCTAAGAAAAAAAATATTCTTTTGATTAAAATAAAGTAAGATTGATTTAAATTAATAGACCAATGAGAAACAAAATTATCTAATTAATCCAAACCACCCACCTAATCTAACTATAAAAGTCAAATTTTCACTTTTTTATCTTAATTTTTCTTCTTTTTCATCTTAAGCATACAAGGAAATTCTCTCTCATTTTCTTCCTTGTTGTTGTGCCCTCTATCTCCCAATTTCTTCTTCTTTTTCTTCAATTAAAGCTAAGTTTTAGATGAAAAAAGTTTGATTAAGGCAAGATCAACAAGAAAGTGAAGCAAAGTGAGCTAAACAAAGGAAGAGGAAGGAAAACATATGAGAAAGAGAGAGAAGAATTTTGGTCATTTTGAAGAGCTACAAAAGTAAGGTTAGATTCTTAATCTTTTTAATTTTCTTCTCATTTTTACTTCCATTTTGGGGTTAGTTACCATTAAGGTGTGTAATTTAGGGTTACTAGTATGTTAATGGTGATTAAGGGTTGATTATTATATTTAATGCTTAATTAGTGTGAAATTTGTTATTAGGTCAAGGAGGTGAGGAATTTTTGGGCCATAATCAAAGAGGAAAGTCAAGGAGAAAACTAATTATGAGGTAGAGAAGAGTGAAGAGAAGTGGATTGTTTTGATGTATGTACATTTGGCAAAATTTCATTATTAAAAAATGTTAATTTTTGATTTTGTGATATTTATGTATAATTGTGTATGTAATTATTGATATTTTGATTGAGAGATGAATTGGTGATTAAATGATGCCATAAAAGTGAATAAAAATTTGAATATGTTGTTGATGCATGAAGATAGGAAATTGTAGGATTTAATGAAATGCTGGAAATTTGTCTTATGAACAGTATCTATATTTTAGGTCATAACTTGAGTTCTGGAAATGATTTTTGAGTGTTTCTTATTGGATTGGAATGATAAGACATAGAGCTTTAATGTTTATTCAGACTATTGGATTTGATTGCATGTATTTAGGTTTAAATTTACTTAAAATTTGAACTGAAAATCTGTCCAGTAAAATACTGGGCAGAATGTAATGAACATAGTTGAGTAAACAATTCATAAATTTTGGTACAAATTTTGGTTTGATGTGACTCTAGTTGGTAATTAAATATAAGACTTGTATCTATATTTTGTTAACTGATTACTAGTCTCAATTCTATTTAAAAATAAATGAAAAATACAGGCAAATCTGAGATATAAATTCTACCCAGAAAAGGGTAGCTTGTATATATGAGTTTATTGTTGAATTTTATGATAGAAAAATATATTGTTTGACTTTTCTTATATTTATAATGATTTAATGAGTGAATATGATGTTGTAATATATTTATTGGAGATTATTACTGTAACATCCTCAACTTTCCACACATGCATTTCATTTGAACATATGCATCTTGCATATAATTCAATTGAATACATGTATTTCATACGTATTTTCGTAGGAACAAGTCTAGGATACGTACTAGCTACGTGTCCTAGTACATTACAGTTGTATCAAGTCGCACATGTGTATTTATAATTTAAATGAGGATAAAAAGTATTAGAAATAAATGAAATAAGGTGACCAAATTAAAGTATGCAAAATGACTAGATTAAGATTAAATTGCATATTGTGTTGATTTGTGTAATAATAATAAGAAAAATAAAAAAATAAAAAAAATAAAAAAATAAAAATAAAATTCAGAAAAAAAGGAAAAAGGGACAGATGGAAAAGGGAAAGGCAAATGGTGGTGGTGGTTTTAAACCTATTAAACTGTCAGTATCTTCCTTTTCTTTCCTTATCTTCTTCTTCTTCTTCTTTGCTTCATTTCTTCAATCCATTTTCTTTGAAGTTCTAGCCATCTTTTCTTCTCTTTTTCACTCCAAAAATTTCAGCAACAAGATTAGCCAAGAGTGATTATAGGTGAGTAAAAATTAATTTTTGTGTTAAGCTGGATTATGGTGTTTAGGTTTCATAAATAGGCACTATTTTGTGCCATGGTTTTGATGATCTTAGAGATCGAATATGGAAAAGCTTAAAACATAAAGGATGTTCCTTTATGTCTTATATTTATGGACATATAAACATATTTGCAAGATTTGGTGTATAGGAAGAGAAAGTTTCTCTTTACTGAAACTAGTCCGGATGTGAACCCTAAGTCAGTTAGCCACTGTGTTTGTTAGTTTTGAATATGCTAAAGTCATTATTTGAAGTATCTCAAAATATAAAAGTTATATATATATGTTGTGTGTGTGTGTGTGTTATGTATCTATATAACTTTCAGGTTCATATTTCTTGTATATTTTGAGTTATGGTCAATGGAACCATGATTGTTTCATGGTTTGAACTGTCTGCTTAGTGCCCTGGGCAGATCCAACAATATTTTTAGCTATTTTGAGCTCCATAGAGATAGATTATGTAAGTTATAAAAACATGAAAGTTATAGATATATGTTCTTATCTAAATTTGGGTACTAATTTCAGCTTAATATGTTATGTATAGGCTAAGTTATGGTTTTTAGAAGTCATACTAATCCGGAAGCCAATTCTATTATGGACCAGTCAAATGTTTCTTATAATTTGAGAATCATAGAGAAATAATTGATAAAAGTTGTAAAAATTACAAATTTTCCATATGGACCCATATAAATTTCTGTAAAGGTTCATTAAAATATGACTTATATATTATAAGTTATGATGAATCAAAGTTGGTATGCTGAAACTGCCTAAGGGCAGAAAACAGAACAGATTTATAAATTCCACCAAATATTGTTATATGATCCAATTGGTCTAAAATTTTAATATGTTACATAATTATATGTTTATTTGAATTAGGAATACAAATCATATTAATTGTTCAAGTATAGAAAAAATTATAGGTTAAACAATCCCATAAGGTCACACTGCCTCATAGGAAAAAGCTTAACTATTGATATGAACAATCCATATTAATTTTTTTAAACCACATTAAGTCTCCCTAATCAGGATTTAATCAATTATATTTTCATATTAGGCTCACAACATATTGGAGACCCACAAGGAGCGGATAACCAATAAGTTAGGGGTCAGAATCAAAAGAGAAATGTGAGTCTAATTATTAATTGAATTCTTTAGTGCATATTAATGTTGCTTGTTATGTGATTCATATTATTGTCATGATATTTCCTTGATAATATGGTGATGGATAATTTGTGACGTTTGTGGTACATATAAGTGGTATACTTGTGGCATGTTTGAGGTATATGTTTGACATATGTGATATATATACATAGTATATGTATAGTATATGCAAGGTATATGCGTGACATATGAGGTATATATGGGATATATGTATGATATATATAATAAAGATGCAATGGTTGATAAATTCTTAAGTACAAGTGCATATGAATATGAACTTAAAAGGCGTATTGGCTAGTTAATCGGTATTGTAAAGCAAAAGAAGAGGCATGTGGCCCAACAAATGTTCAAATGAGACAAATGATCAAGCTAGCTAGCAAATGCAAATGTTCACATGGATACCTAGGGCAATGTCTGTTTAACTTGGTCACAACAAAATAAAATAAGCAAAACATTTGCATACATAAAAGAGTAATGATTATATGTTTCAACTTTATTGATACTTATATGATACTGTTGAATGGAATGGAATATATAGTATGTATTGGATTTGTGATTTATTACTATACGTTTCTTGGTACTTCAGAGCTCATTTGATGATTATTCTCACTGAGCCGCAACTCATCAATTTGCATCATTTTTCAGGTAAAAAAAAGTGATAGCTCTTTTTAAGTAGTGTATAGAAGACATGGAGCACAGGTCACTGGCCGAGCCTCATCACTCTCTCTCCTTGCATTCCACACGAGCATGAAAACATGTCATCTGTATTTTGGATTTATATATTTGAATATGTATAGTCACTCTAGATTAGTTTTAAAATGTATGAATGGAAGCAACTTGAAATCTTTTAGACATAAAGTTTAAGTTATTAATATATGTGATGTTATAGGTTATGATTAAAGCATCCGTATTGATTGCGAAATTGTTGACGATAACATGAGATGAGTTAAAAACAAAATTTACTATCACTGTTAATAGGATATTTTGTCTTTCCAGCATGCTATGTGTGATTATTTGATACAGAGATAGGTTTTACTGAAATGCATAAGGTGTGACATTACAATTTTGGTATCAGAGCAAGGATAGGTTCCATGGGAACATGCATATGCATAAGAGCATGATAACATATGCATCATACATATTGAACATTATGTAGTGACATAATAATATATATATTTTAGGGACATCATAAGACATTATTCACCAAGGAGGGAGAGGCCGGCCAAAATGCATTCTCATAAGGCATCACCTCATTTACATAGAGATCAACCAGCACTAGGAGCTAGAGCTCCAGCACATGCATGACAGTCATCTCATGCAGAAGTACCCCATGAAAACCTAGAATAGAAATTATATGGTCCTGAAATGTACAAGGAAAGACGTTATGACAAGCTGAGGAAACATGGTGCAATTGATTTCAATGGCACAACAAACCCAGCAGAAGCTGAAAGGGTGCTAAATATGATGAGATGTACCCCAGATGAGGAATTTGATTATGCAGTATCTTTACTTCAAGGAAATGCCTATGAATAGTGGGAGACAGTCCCCGACAGTGATGCACAATCACCGATTCTGACATGGAATGATTTCCTTCAGGAATTTCAGAACAATTACATGCTTAAGGCATATAAAGATGAGAAGAGAAAGGAATTCCTGAATCTGAAACAAGGGAACATGTCTGTTGCTGAGTATGAGGTGCAGTTTAACAAACTTTCCCACTATGCCACCTTCATAGTCTCTACTGAAAGAGACAAATGCAGGAAGTTTGAGGAGGGCCTCAAATATGAGATCAGAAACAGAATCACAACTACTGATATTGATAATTATGCCAAACTCAGAGCTGAACAGTTAATGAAAGAAGCTGGGGAACAACAAATTAAAAGGGCAACATGTGAGTTCTTTGGTGAGTTTAGTAGAAGATCGGGAAAAAGTGGTAGATATATGCCTACACAGTCTGGTAACATAGGTGGATACTCGAGCTCTAGAGGTCGTGCTATGACTTCTTTTTACCTAGGCAGAAGACAAAGCCAATATATTGAATAGAGGCCTACATGTACTCATTGTGGTAGACAACATACGGGCGAATGTAGAAGGCACACAGGAGCATGTTATTTTTGTGGATCAATGGAGCACATGTATAGAGACTGTCTGGAAAGAGGCAAACTAGCAAAAACTAGTAGAGGTAGAGGAGTATCTGAGACTACAGTTGAGACACCAAGGGTCTACCCTACTAGTGGGACACAGGGCAAAGGAAGAGGCAGGGGCAGGACTGGTATAATGGGCAGAGGAGTGATCAGATCTGAAGGTCAGAGTTCTAGACCCCCTACTCAGGCCAGGGTGTCTGCTATAACTAAACAGGAGGTCGTTGATACTCTTGAAGTAGTTATCGGTAATATTTACATTTATAATATGTTAGCATATGCATTGATTGACTCAGGATCCACTCATTCATTTATATCATTGCATATGGCATCTAAACTGCATCAAATGCATGAGCCTTTGGGGATTGACATAAATGTGAGTACTCCAATGGGAACAGTAATAGTTGTGAATAATGTCTGTTGTGATTGCTTGATATGCATTGATAAAGCTGAGTTAATAGTTGATCTGATTTTATTGCCAATATATGAATTTGATGTGATATTGGGAATAGACTGGTTAACTAGACATCATGCAATAGTGAATTACTTTACTAAGGAAGTAATTTTAGAATCACCGAACCAACCAAGGGTTGTATTTTTAGGTGAAAGAAAACTTGTGCCTACATGTCTAGTCTCAGTTGTAAATGCATTTCAAATGATCAAAGGGGGAGGTGAAGCATATTTGGCATATGTGACTGATACTAGAACCACTAATAGCTTGCTTGAAAATATATCAGTGGTAAGAGAATTTGCTGATGTATTCCCAGATGATATACCTGGTTTACCACCAGATAGAGATATAGAATTCACTATTGAACTAGTACTAGGAACAACACCAATATCAAGGTCACCATACAAAATGGCCCCAGTTGAGTTGAAAGAACTGAAGGCCCAATTGCAGGAGTTACTTGACAAATGGTATATTAGACATAGTGTATTGCCATGGAGAGCTCCAGTATTATTTATTAAAAAGAAAGATGGAACAATGAGATTGTGCATCGATTACATGCAACTGAATAAATTGATAGTGAAGAACAAATATTCGTTGCCTAGAATAAATGATTTGTTTGACCAGTTGCAAGAAGCCCAAATATTCTCCAAGATTGATTTGAAATTAGGCTATTACCAGCTGAAGGTAGCAGAAGTAGATGTTCCAAAGACTGTCTTTCGAACCAGGTATGGACATTATGAATTTTTAGTAATGCCATTTGGGTTGACTAATGCTCCAGCTGCATTTATGGCATTAATGAATAAGGTGTTTCAACCATATTTGGATAGGTTTGTGATAATATTCATTGATGACATATTGGTGTACTCAAAGAATAGGGGAAAACATGAACAACATTTAAAAATTGTGTTGCAAACTTTTAGGGAGAAACAATTATAAGCCAAATTGAGTTAATGTGAATTCTGGTTAGATCATTTGGTATTTCTTGGACATATGATGTCGTGTAAGGGCATAGAAGTTGACCCAAAGAAAATTGAGGCTATGGTAAATTGGGAAGCTCCTAAAAATGTTTCTGAAATGTGTAATTTTCTAGGTTTAGCCGGATACTACCACAGATTTGTTGATGAATTTTCATTAATTGCTAGCCCTTTGACTAAATTATTGAGAAAGAATGTGCCTTTCAAGTGGACTTCATAATGTCAAAGAAGTTTCAATGAACTAAAACACAGGCTAACTTCAGCACCAGTGTTAACTATCCCTATAGGTATAGGTGGGTTTATAGTATATAGTGATGCTTCTCACCAAGACTTGGGATGTGAATTAATGCAACACGGTAAGGTGATAACTGATGCATCTAGGCAATTGAGACCACATGAAATCTCATATCCAATGCATGATTTAGAATTGGCTGCAGTTGTATTTACATTGAAGATTTGGAAGCATTATCTGTATGGTGAGACATTCCAGATCTTCACATACCATAAAAGCTTAGGTTATTTGTTGACACAAAAAGAGTTAAACATGAGGCAAAGACGATGGTTAGAGTTGTTAAAAGATTATGACTGTACAATTGAATACCATCCAGGGAAAGCTAATGTGGTAGCAGATGCATTGAGTAGTAAGGCTAGTAGCAGTGTGGCTCACTTGCAAGTACCCTCTTTTCCATATTTGATTCAATTATGATCTATGAATGTTGAATTAAATATGCATGATAGAGGATCACTGACTGCTACTCTTTAAATCAGACCTATACTAAATGAGAGAATTAAAGAAGCACAAAGCAAAAATCCTCAATTATATAAGAAAATTGATATGGTAAGGCAGGGAAATAATACAGAGTTTCATTTGCAGAATGATATACTGATGTTAAAGTCACGCATATGTGTTCCAAACACTAGGAACCTGTATCAGGAAATAATGGAAGAGGCACACAATGCACCATATACAATGCACCCAGGAATGACAAAGATGTGTCACAGTTTAGGCCTCATTATTAGTAGCCAAGAATGAAGAAAGACATAGCAGAATATGTTTCCAAATGCTTGACATGTTAGCAGATTAAGATTGAACACCAAGCACCAATTGGTAAGTTACATCCATTACCAGTGCCAGAATGGAAATGGGAGAAAATAACGATCGATTTTGTTTATGGATTGCCAAGAACTCCATGGAGAAATGATGCAGTATGGGTAATTGTCGATAGATTAACCAAGTCAGCACATTTTTACCTATCCGATGAGGGTGTACACTTGAGAGTTTGGCAAAATTATATGTGAATGAGATAGTCAGATTGCATGGCATTCCAGTGTCCATTGTGTCTGATAGAGATCCACAGTTTACTTCACATTTTTCGGTAACTTTACAAGATGCATTGAGAAAAAAATTGAATTTTAGCACTACATTCCACCCACAGACTGATGGACAATCAGAAAGGACTATGCAGACATTGGAAGAAATGCTTAGGGCATGTTTTATGGAATTCAGAGGTGTTAGGGATGAATATATATGTAACGTCACACTTTACGCATTTGAGTATAACCTATCCCTGTATCAAGTAATCATACATAGCATACTGGAAAGGTAAAATACCCTGTTAACAATAGTAGTAAAATTTTTTTTCATATCATATCCTGTAAAATCAACTAATGACTTTACAAGTTTTATATCCTGTAATATCACTCAATGACTTTTCAAGTCAACATTAAAAACCACAAATACGATATATCACATATATTAAAACATATACTTCACATCCGAAGGATTACGGGTTGTTTCCATTTATACATTTCAAAACTAATCTAGAGTGATAATACATATTCAAGCATATAAGTCCAAAATACAGATGACATGTTTTCATGCTTGTGTGGAATGCAACGAGAAAGAGAGTGATTAGGCTCGGCCAGTGACCTGTGCTCCATGTCTTTTATATGCTACTCAAAATGAGCTATCACTTTTCTTTACCTGAAAAATGATGCAAATTGATGAGTTGCGGCTCAGTGAAATAACCATTCGATGAGCTCTAAAGTACCAAACAACTCATAGTAATAAATCACAATTCCAATATATACCATGTATTCCATTCCATTCATCAGTATCATATAAGTATCAATAAAGTTGAAACATATAATCATTACTCTTTATGTATGCAAATATTTTGCTTATTTCATTTTGTTGTGACCAAGTTAAACAGACATTGCCTCGGGTTTCCATGTGAATATTTTCCATGTGAACATTTGCATTTGCATTTGCTAGCTAGCTTGATCATTTGTTTCATTTGCACATTTGTTGGGCCATAGGCCTCTTCTTTTGCTTTACAATATCGATTAACTAGTCACAATGCCTTTTTAGCCCATATGCATATGCACTTGTATTTAAGCATTCATCAACCATTTCATCTTTATCATATACAACATACATATATTCCATATATACCTCATATGTCAAGCATATACCTTGCATATACTATACATATACCATGTATATATATCACATTTGTCAAACATATACCTAAAATATACTGCAAGTATACCATTTATGTGTACCACAATGTCACAAATTATCCATCATTACATTATCAAGGACCAATCATGACAATCACATGAATCACATAGCA
Organism: Triadica sebifera; assembly: GCA_023653625.1. NCBI lineage: Eukaryota > Viridiplantae > Streptophyta > Magnoliopsida > Malpighiales > Euphorbiaceae > Triadica > Triadica sebifera. The sequence goes on from CM042907.1 coordinate 30,564,164, forward strand.
AGCAACATTCATTTGCACTAAAGAATTTAATCGATAATTAGACTCACCGTTCTCTTTTGATTCCGACCCCTAACTTATTATCTATATGCTCCGTGTGGGTCTCCAATATGTTGCGAGCCTAATATGAAAACATAATCGATTAACTCATGATTAGAGAGACTTAATGTGGCTTAAACAAATTAATATGCATTGTTCATGTCAATAGTTAAGATTTTTCCTATGAGGCAGTGTGACCTTATGGGACTGTTTAGCCTATAACATTTTCTATAATTGACCAATTAATATGAATCTTATTCCTAATTAAAAATAACATAGAATTATAGAACATATTCAAATATCAGACCAATTGGATCATTGTACAATATTTGGTGGAATTTCTAAGAGTGTTCTGTTTTCTGCCTTTAGGCAGTTTCAGGGTACTCATTTGGGTTCATCATAACTTATAATATATATGTCCTATTTTAATGAAATATTATAGAAACTTATAAGGGTTCATATGGAACATGTTTCATGTTTACAACTTTTACCAATTATGTCATCTAAGGTCTTCTAATTATACCAAACATTTTACTGGTCCAAAATAGAATTGACTTCCGGACCAGTATGGCTTACAAAGACAATAACTTAGTCTATACATAACCAATGAAGTTGAAATTAGTACCAAATTTTACCTAAGACATATACCTATAACACGCATGTTTTGATCATTTACTGAATCTAGTTCTAACAAGCTCAAATTAGCCAAACATGTTACTGTATCTTCCCACGGCACTCAGTATGCAGTTCAAACCATGGAACAGTCATGGTTCCATTCACCATAACTCACAATTTACATCTATGAATCTGAAATTCGGTAGAAAGATACAATACACATATATCTACAACTTTTATGTTTTGAGAGACTTCAAATAAGGGCTTTAACATATTCCAAATCAAACCACACAGTAGCTAACTTGGTTAGGGTTTACACCCTGACCTGTTTTAGTACGAAGAGCATATCTCTCCCTATACATAACAGCTTGCAACAATGTTTACATATCCACAAATCTAAGACATAAAGGAACAACGTTTGTGTTTTACACATTTGCAGAATCAATTTCTATTAACATCAAAATTGGGGTGCAATTTAGTGCCTAATATTGAACCTAAGCAACTCAAATCAACCCTATAGCAATAAGAATTGATTACTTACCAAGAACAAACTTGCAAGGGATCAATTTGGTACAAATACTAGGTGAAACAAGGAAGAATTGAGTTCTGGAATGGAGAAAGATGAAGAAGAAAATGGGGCTGAAGTGAGGAGGCAGAAATGGGGAAGAAATATGAAGATAAAGCCAACTTGTTTTTTGTCCTTTTCTCTTTTTCTCTTCTCATTTCTCTTCTCATTTCTCATTTCTCTTCTCTTATATTTCTCTTTTGTTTCATTTTCATTTCATTTTATATTGTTATTATTATTATTTACATATATTTATAATTCCACTAATTCACATAATGATACAGCTTAATCATTTGACCCGATTTAACTAAATTAACAATGTAATTGTTTACTAATCTTAATCTAATCATTTTGCTTACTTTAATTTAGACACCTTATTCAATTCATTTCTAATACTTTGTTATCCTCATTTAGGTTATAATTACATATGTGCGATTCGATACAAGTGCCAAATACTAGGACACGTAGCTAGTGCGTGTCATAAACTTGTTCCTACGAAAATACGTATAAAATGCACGTGTTCAATTGAATTGTATGCAAGATTCTTATGTTCGATGACATGCATGTAGGGAAGGTTAAGGATATTACAATTCTCCCCTCCTTTTAAAAATTTCTTCCTCGAAATTAATACCTGAAAACAGGTGTGGATATTGCTTTTTCATATTTTCTTCTGTTTCCCATGTTGCCTCTTCTTGTAAATGGTTACGCCATAATACTTTAACCAAAGGTATTTCTTGGTTTCTTAGCTATTTAGTCTTGTATCCAATGATTTGCACTGGTTCCTCAACATAACTCATGTTCTCTACAATCTCAATGGCTTAATCTTTAAGTACATGTGTAGGATCTGACCTGTATCTTCTAAGCATGCTCACATGAAACACATTATGAATCTGAGCCATCTCGGGTGGTAACGCCAATCTATATGCCAGTGGACCAATGTTCTCAAGAATTTTATAAGGCCCTATATACCTTGGGCTCAATTTACCCTTTTTGCCAAATTGGATTATCCCTTTCCATGGAGATACACGAAGAAACACCTTTTCACCTAACTCGTATTCCATCTCCTTTCTATGCTTATCAATATAACTTTTCTGCCTATCCTGTGCTGCCTTTAGCTTGTTCTTGACAACCTTGATCTTATCCACTGTGTTTTGCACTATCTCTGGCCCTTCTAATGCATGTGCTCCTTCTTCATCCCAAATGATAGGGCTTCGGCACTTTCTGCCATACAACGCCTCATATGGTGCCATCTGGATACTGCTATGATACTGGTTATTGTAAGCAAATTCAATCAATGCTATATATTCATCCCAAGCACCTCTGAATTCCATAGAACATGCCCTAAGCATTTCTTCCAATGTCTGTATAGTCCTTTCTGATTGTCCATCAGTCTGTGGGTGGAATGCAGTGCTAAAGTTCAATTTTTTTCCTAATGCATTCTGTAAACTCACCCATAAATGTGAAGTAAACCGTGGATCTCTATCAGACACAATGGACACTGGAATGCCATGCAATCTGACTATCTCATTCACATATAATTTGGCCAAACTCTCAAGTGTACAGCCCCATCTGATAGGTAGAAAATGTGCTGACTTGGTTAATCTGTCAATAATTACCCATACTGCATCATTTTTCCGTGGCGTTCTTGGCAATCCATAGACAAAATCCATCGTTATTCTTTCCCATTTCCATTCTGGCATTGGAAATGGATGTAACTTACCAATTAGTGCCTGATGTTCAATTTTAATCTGCTGACATGTCAAGCATTTGGAAACATATTCTGCTATGTCTTTCTTCATTCTTGGCCACCAGTAATGAGGCCTTGAACTGTGATACATCTTTGTCATCCCTGGGTGCATTGCATAGGGTGCATTGTGTGCCTCTTCCATTATTTCCTGATGCAAGTTCTCAATGTTTGGAACACATATGCGTGACTTTAACATCAGTACATCATCCTGCAATTGAAAATCTTTACTGTTTCCCTGCCTTACTGATTCAATTTTCTCACACAATTTAGGATCTTTGCTTTGTGCTTCTTTGATCCTCTCCTTTAGTATAGGTCTGACTTGAAGAGTAGCAATAAGTGATCATCATGTATATTTAATTCAACATTCATAGATCGTAATTGAATCAAATATGGAAAAGAGGATACTTGCAAGTGAGCTACACTGCTATTAGCCTTCCTACTCAATGCATCTGCTACCACATTGGCTTTCCCTGGATGGTATTCAATTGTACAGTCATAATCTTTCAATAGCTCTAACCACCGTCTCTGCCTCATGTTTAATTCTTTATGTGTCAGCAAATAACCCAAGCTTTTATGGTCTGTGAAGATTTGGAATGTCTCACCATACAAATAATGCCTCCAAATCTTCAATGCAAATACGACTACAGCCAGTTCTAAATCATGCACTGGATATGAGATCTCATGTGGTCTCAGTTGTCTGGATGCATAAGCTATCACCTTACCATGTTGCATCAACACACATCCCAACCCTTGGTGAGAAGCATCACTATATACTGTAAACCCACATGTACCTGTAGGGATGGTTAACACTGGTGCTGAGGTTAGCCTGTGTTTTATTTCATCGAAACTCCTCTGACATTCTGGAGTCCACTTGAAAGGCACATTCTTTCTCAACAATTTCGTCAAAGGGCTAGCAATTAAGGAGAATCCATCAACAAATCTACGATAATATCCGGCTAAACCCAGAAAACTACGCATTTCTAAAATATTTTTAGGAGCTTCCCAATTTACCATAGCCTCAATTTTCTTTGGGTCAACCTCTATGCCCTCGCTCGACACTACATGTCCAAGAAACACCAAATGATCTAACCAGAATTCACATTTACTCAATTTGGCATATAATTGTTTCTCCCTCAAAGTTTGCAACACAATTTTTAAATGTTGTTCATGTTCTCCCCTATTCTTTGAGTACACCAATATGTCATCAATAAATACTATCACAAACCTATCCAAACATGGTTGAAACACCTTATTCATTAAAGCCATAAATGCAGCTGGAGCATTAGTCAATCCAAATGGCATTACTAAAAATTCATAATGTTCATACCTAGTTCGAAAGGCAGTCTTTGGAACATCCGTTTCTGCTACCTTCAGCTGGTAATAGCCTGATTTTAGATCAATCTTGGAGAATATTTGGGCTCCTTGCAACTGGTCAAACAAATCATCTATTCTAGGCAATGGATATTTGTTTTTCACCGTGATTTTGTTCAATTGCCTATAATCGATGCACAATCTCATTGTTCCATCTTTCTTTTTAACAAATAACACTGGAGCTCCCCATGGTGATACACTAGGTCTAATATACCCTTTGTCAAGTAACTCCTACAATTGGGTTTTTAGTTCTTTCAACTCAACTGGGGCCATTCTGTAGGTTGACCTTAATATTGGTGCAGTTCCTGGTACTAGTTCAATAGTAAATTCTATCTCTCTATCTGGTGGTAAACCAGGTAGATCATTTGGGAATACATTAGTAAATTCCCTTACCACTGGTATATTTTCAAGCAAGCTATTAGTGGTTCTAGTATCAGTCACATATGCCAAATATGCTTCACATCCCCCTTTGATCATTCAAAATGCCTTTACAGCTGAAACTAGACATGTAGGCACAAGTTTTCTTTCACTTAGAAATACTACCCTTGGCTGGTTTAGTGATTCCAAAATTACTTCCTTAGTAAAGCAATTCACTATTGCATGATGTCTAGTTAACCATTCCATTCCCATTATCACATCAAATTCATATATTGGCAATAAAATCAGATCAGCTATTAACTCAGCTCTGTCAATGCATATCAGGCAATCACGACAGACATTATTCACAACTACCACTGTTCCCAATGGCGTACTCACATTTATGTCAATCCCCAAAGGCTCATGCATTTGATGCAATTCAGATGCCATATGCAATGATATAAATGAATGAGTGGAGCCTGGGTCAATCAATGCATATGCTAATATTTCAGAAATATAAATATTACCAGTGACTATTTCGGGAGAATCCACTGCCTCTTGTCTAGTCATAGCAAACACCCTGGCCTGAGTAGGAGTTCTAGAACTTTGACCTTCAGATTTGGTCACTATTCTGCCCACTGTACCAGTCCTGCCCCTGCCTCTTTCTCTTCCTCTGCCTTGTGTCCCACTAGTAGGGTAGACCCTCGGTGCCTCAACAGTATTCTCAGATACTCCTCAACCTCTGCTGGTCTCTGCTAGTTTGGGTCTATTTGGACAGTCTCTATACATGTGCTCCATCGATCCACAGAAATAACATGCTCCTGTGAGCCTTCTACATTCGCACGTATGCTGTCTACCACAATGACTACATGTGGTCCTTTGTTCAACATATTGGCTCTGCCCTCTGCCTGGGTAAGAGAAAGTCATTCCTCGACCTCTAGAACTGGAGTACCCACTTCTGTTACTAGATTGTGTAGGCATATATCTACCTCTTTTCCCTAACCTTCTGCTAGACTCACCAAAGAAATCACGTGATGGCCTTTTTATTTGTTGTTCCCCAGCTTCTTTCATTAACCGTTCAGCTCTGATTGTAGCAGCTCTGAGCCTGGCATAACTATCAAGATCAGTAGTTGTAATTCTGTTTCTGATCTCATATTTGAGACCCTCCTCAAACTTTCTGCATTTGTCTCTTTCAGTAGAGACCATGAAGGTGGCATAATGGGAAAGTTTGTTAAATTGTACTTCATACTCCGCAATAGACATATTCCCCTATTTCAGATTGAGGAATTCCTTCCTCTTATCATCTTTATATGCTTCAGGCATGGAATTGTTCTGAAATTCCAGGAGAAAATCATTCCATGTCAACACCGATGGTTATGCATCACTGTCAGAGACTGTCTCCCACCATTCATAAGTATTTCCTTGCAGTAAGGATACTGCATAATCGAATTTCTCATCTGGGGTACATCTCATCATATTCAGTACCCTCTGTGTTCTTTTCAGCCATGTCTCAGCTTCTGCTGGGTCTGTTGTGCCATTGAAATCAGTTGCACCATGTTTCCTTAGCTTGTCATAACGTCTTTCCTTGTTTATTTCAGGACCATATACTTCTTGTTCTAGGTTTTCATGGGGTACTTCTGCATGAGATGACTGTGATCCATGTACTAGAGCTTTAGCTCCTATTGCTGGTTGCTCTCTATGTAAATGAGGTGATGCCTCATGAGAATGCATTTCGGCCGGCCTCTCCCTCCTTGGTGTATCATGTCTTATGATGTCCCTAAAATAAATGAAAGTATGTCACTACATAATGTTCAACACATAGGATGCATATGTTATCATGCTCTTATGCTTATGCATGTTCCCATGTAACCTATCCCTGCTCTGATACAAAAAATGTAACGTCACACCTTATGCATTTGAGTATAACCTATCTCTGTACCAATTAATCATACATAGCATACTGAAAAGGTAAAATACCCTGTTAACAATAGTAGTAAAAAAATTTTCATATCATATCCTGTAAAATCAACTAATGACTTTACAAGTCTTATATCCTGTAATATCACTCAATGACTTTTCAAGTCAACATTAAAAACCACAAATACGATATATCACATATATTAAAACATATACTTCACATCCGAAGGATTACGGGTTGTTTCCATTTATACATTTCAAAACTAATCTAGAGTGATAATACATATTCAAGCATATAAGTCCAAAATACAGATGACATGTTTTCATGCTTATGTGGAATGCAAGGAGAGAGAGAGTGTGACCTGTGCTCCATGTCTTTTATACGCTACTCAAAATGAGCTATCACTTTTCTTTACCTGAAAAATGATGCAAATTGATGAGTTGCGGCTCAGTGAGAATAACCATCCAATGAGCTCTAAAGTACCAAACAACTCATAGTAATAAATCACAATTCCAATATATACCATGTATTCCATTTCATTCATCAGTATCATATAAGTGTCAATAAAGTTGAAACATATAATCATTACTCTTTATGTATGCAAATGCTTTGCTTATTTCATTTTGTTGTGACCAAGTTAAACAGACATTGCCCCGGGTTTCCATGTGAATATTTGCCATGTGAACATTTGCATTTGCATTTGCTAGCTAGCTTGATCATTTGTTTCATTTGCACATTTGTTAGGCCATAAGCCTCTTCTTTTGCTTTACAATATCGATTAACTAGTCACAACGCCTTTTTAGCCCATATGCATATGCACTTGTATTTAAGCATTCATCAACCATTGCATCTTTATCATATACAACATACATATATTCCATATATACCTCATATGTCAAGCATATACCTTGCATATACTATACATATACCATGTATATATATCACATTTGTCAAACATATACCTCAAATATACTGCAAGAATACCATTTATGTGTACCACAATGTCACAAATTATCCATCATTACATTATCAAGGACCAATCATGACAATCACATGAATCACATAGCAAGCAACATTCATTTGCACTAAAGAATTCAATCGATAATTAGACTCACCGTTCTCCTTTGATTCTGACCCATAACTTATTGTCTATCTGCTCCTTGTGGGTCTCCAATATGTTGCGAGCCTAATATGAAAACATAATCGATTAACTCATGATTAGAGAGACTTAATGTGGCTTAAACAAATTAATATGCATTGTTCATGTCAATAGTTAAGATTTTTCCTATGAGGCAGTGTGACCTTATGGGACTGTTTAGCCTATAACATTTTCTATAATTGACCAATTAATCTGGTTCTTGTTCCTAATTAAAAATAACATATAATTATAGAACATATTAAAATATCATACCAATTGGATCATTGTACAATATTTGGTGGAATTTCTAAGAGTGTTCTGTTTTCTACGTTGTTTTCTGCCTTTAGGCAGTTTCAGGGTACTCATTTGGGTTCATCATAACTTATAATCTATATGTCCTATTTTAATGAAACTTTACATACACTTATAAGGGTTCATATGGAACATGTTTCATGTTTACAACTTTTACCAATTATGTCTTCTAAGGTCTTCTAATTATACCAAACATTTTACTGGTCCAGAATAGAATTGACTTCTGGACCAGTATGGCTTACAAAGGCCATAACTTAGTCTATACATAACCAATGAAGTTGAAATTAGTACCACATTTTACCTAAGACATATAACTATAACTCTCATGTTTCGATCATTTACAGAATCTAGTTCTAACGAGCTCAAATTAGCCAAACATGTTACTGTATCTTCCCAGGGCACTCAGTATGCAGTTCAAACCATGGAACAGTCATGGTTCCATTCACCATAACTCACAATTTACAAGGTTTATGAATCTGAAATTTGGTAGAAAGATACAATACACATATATCTACAACTTTTATGTTTTGAGAGACTTCAAATAAGGGCTTTAACATATTCCCAATCAAACCACACAGTAGCTAACTTGGTTAGGGTTTACACCCTGACTAGTTTCAGTACGAAGAGCATATCTCTCCCTATACATAACAGCTTGCAACAATGTTTACATATCCACAAATATAAGACATAAAAGAACAATGTTTGTGTTTTACACATTTCTAGAATCAATTTCTATTAACATCAAAATCGGGGTGCAATTCAGTGCCTAATATTGAACCTAAGCAACTCAAATCAACCCTATAGCAATAAGAATTGATTACTTACCAAGAACAAACTTGCAAGGGATCAATTTGGTGCAAATACTAGGTGAAACAAGGAAGAATTGAGTTCTGGAATGGAGAAAGATGAAGAAGAAAACGGGGCTGAAGTGAGGAGGCAGAAATGGGGAAGAATTCATTGACACTCATAATCAATTAGCTGATATTTTCACCAAACCTTTAAATAAAGAAAGTTTTTATTTTATAAAAAGGAAACTTGGTATGCTAGATAAGAGCACTTTGTTTTGAAATTTTTTTAAAAGACATACATTGCATTTTATCATGTTCTTATAGTGAATAATATTTTATGTATGCTTATATGTTTTCAATTGCTAAATATGTTGTAATTTTTTGAACACTAAGTGTATATTTTGATGACATTTTATGATATATATGTTGTCTGTTGTGAAAAATGGTTTTAATTTTAAGTAATTTTACTTTCTTGTTTTAAATTAAGTCTTAAATTATTTTAAAAGAAGGTTGCATGCTTGTTACCCTTCAATCACGATCATGAAAAGGTGTAGACCAAAATGACACATTTTAATGTTGCAACTTAGTGCTTATGACAAAGGGGATTCACGCCCGTGAATATATATTCATGATAATGAATATCAAAGCAAAAACAACAAAACTTCCCACACCTTCGGTTCACGGCATGACAATTCGTGAAGTGGTTCTTCGCACCCATGAATCAATATTCACGACCATGAAAGATGAAATGAAACCTAAATATGCATCTTCTTCCTCATTTTCTCTCTCTCTTCTCACCGATCGTCGCTCTCCCTCTCTATTTCAGACTATTTTTTGCCATTTTAATGTTGTATTCTCCATTTTTGAAATGTTTTCCATCTTTTTTCATCAAACTCTCAAGTTTATTTCAAGTTTCACACGATTATTTCAAGTTTTTGGGAAAAATCAAACCTCACATCTATCGATTACTATTCATCACAAGTAAAAAAGTGATTTGTCATCAATTTCTCAAGTTTTAATATTCTCTTAACATATAAATGGCTTCAGAAATTGGTCCGTTATAAGGAAGACGCACTGAATCCACCTCTAATAGATTTGCGTCCGACCCTATGCTATTTTTGTTGTCTTTGAATTCCATCAGAAGGTACAATATACTGAAATCTGACACAGCTTTGAATTCTAGATTATTTGATTGGGATTGCTTTAGGGCATATGGTATTGAGGATGATGTCAGGATTTGTTTAACAAATTTAGGATTTTTTTAATTTGTCAATATCTTTAAGCCAACATTTAATGAGTTAACACTAGAATTTCTTAGTACTTTACATATGGACAATTTTGCTAAACTTGGCTTTTAGTTATGTTCTGAGAAAATAGTTTTGGATGTTGAAGCCTTTGCCAGTATATTTAAACTATCTTTTGAGTGTTTGTTAAATGAGACAGATGCCACTGAGTTCCATATCCCTAATGATTGGACCTATATTGGTAGAGATTTTGTATGAGATGTTAAGTTGACAAAGAGCACACACCTAGCCACTCCTACACTAAAATACATTCATAGATTCCTGACTTATAGTATTTTTGGAAGAGATGATAGTAATGGGGTTGTCAGGAAGACAAAATTATTATTATTTGATTATGTAAGGAATCATCAACCCATTGCTATTTGTTGTTGGTTTTCCAACCATTTGTTATTGATTGCTACTAGACCCACTAGAGATATTTTGATAGGTAGTTATATGACTCATATAGAAGTTGAGTCTAAGTTACTTGATTTGGATCATCCTTCATACCCTACCTTACTAATATCAACTAAAGATAAGTTGGATATCAAGTTGTTCATGGAAATGGGTGTTGTAACGCGTATTCATTATCAAGACGCAGTCTATTATTGGTTTAAAGATCCTTAGGATGAGGTCATATGGGAGGATAATGATTTCATGCCTTTAAGGTAGGATTATCATATAGACAACATCATAAGATGGCCAGAGTTAAGACTACAAATGCCTCATCTGGTGAGATGTCTTCCACCACTCTTGATATGATGCAGTAGCTTATAACAAGCTTTGATATGTTGCAGTAGGATATCTATCAATGTATTAATGCATTCCAACATCATATTAACTTGCAGATTGGATACTTTAGGCAACATTTTGACACTCATATCTCAGTGGTTGAATCCGAGATTACTAGCCTCCATCATCATCAGTCACAGCAAAAACCCTGATCTTCTAGCTCCTTATCCTCCAATATTTTTATCCTGTCTTTTATGATTTTTGTACTTTGTATTTGAAAACCTATGGATATTGCTCTTTCAGATTTTTGAAACATTTAAGTTGTATTTAAACTTCTAAAACTTTTATGTTTGTGATAGTTATTTTTCTCCTCTTCGGTATTAATTCCTTTTTTATAGTGATAAAGGGAGAGTAAATTTTTAATATGTGGCTTGAAATATGTGGTTTGAATGTTTAAGTTTAAATTATGCTAATTCTTGACTTATGCTTGTGATGCTTGCATAATTAATTATTTAGTATATGCAGATTATATGTTGGTTATATGAAGCTTGCATATGTTAACTTGTTGGCACAAGATAATATGTTAATACTTTTGCATAACTTGAGCAAAATAATTTTCAAACTTAATTAGATGTACTCTTTAGGTTTGATAATTAGTGGTATTCTATTCTATTTTATATGCATCATTTGAGAGGAAGAAATTTATTCTTTTTAGTCATATATTGCATAATTATTTGTCACCGTAAAAAAAAGATTATTAAACAATGAGTTTTTTTCCATAATTTTGATGATAATAAATAATTAAGCAATAAGAATTTTAACCATACTTTGTGTTTTTAATGATTAAATAGGTTAAATATTCATTGAATAATCAAAGTCAAAGTAATAAAGCCAATTGAAGTTAATATTTGCAAAAAGAAAGTTGTTCATTCCCATAAAGCATAATATCACGACCGTGAAGGTGTTAAAGCGCAAAAAAATTCAAAAAATCGATTCAATAAACAATTAAGATAGTATGTCACACCCGTGAAGATCAAATACTAAAAGTTCAAGCTGTCAAATTCATACATGGCTTATTTTATGACATCATTCACAGTTTACAAGAAACTATTCATGCCCGTGAATATCGAGCTACAAAATTTCAAAATTTCAAAGCAAGCAATTTATGCTTGTGAAAACCATTTCATGCTGTGAAGATATGGAAATATGACTATTGCAATATGTCCCAAAATGGTTGAACGACTAATTTTTGAATTAATACATCCCTAATGACTAGGTTTCGAATGAACTTTATAAACATCTTATTTTCTTGAAGGAAATACATCAATTAAAGGAACATGAGTTTTATTATATTGAGAAATTATTTAAAAATTATTTTTGAGAGTTTATGCATTAATTCTTTATATTATTTCATCTTATTCTCATTTCCATTTTGTAAATCTCAAGTGATCTTGAGTTTGAGTATTTTATTCTATCAAACAATTACTCAATAGTTTATTTGAGTGAGTTGGGTTGGAATTAAAATAATTTTAAGGATTTTTGTGTGTCATAAAAATACAAGTAATTGGTTTTGTGTTAGCCAGTTAAAACATAAGGAAAATTGAGTTTGATGTTAGCCAAAAGTAAGACACTTAGTTTGGAGTGAGCTAGCAAAACTCCATTGTATCTCATTGAGTAAATAGTAAAAATACTTTTATTGAGATTGTGAATATAATTTAGGATTTGTTAATACCTGAACCTCTATAAATTGTGTGTCTAATATCTCTTCTCTTACTTCTTTTATATTTTTTAATTTTTCTTTGTGAAAAAATTTTAACTTATCACAAATTCATTCCTTATTTTTTGTGATTGTCTGGGCAATGTCTTCTTTACTTTCTTGCTTTCCCAACATAACCTCTTATGTTATATAATTTCACAACATAACTTTGTGTATTATAAGAGATTTACCTTTATGTTTGGCTATTGGAATATAAATATATTTTTGTTTTTAATTGCTTTTTTTTCTCCCTTATGGACATATATCTTATAATATATATATATATATATATATATATATATATATATATATATATATATATATATATATATATATATATATATATATATATATATATATATATATATATATATATTCGTTATATATAATATATACTTTTTTGATTACTTATATCTTGCACTTCACATCCAAAAAAAAGGAAAACAAAGTCAAACACTAAAATATGTATGTAATTTTTGCAAAAGTTGTCGACTCTTTCCATAGTTGTTTGGATGAAGAAGGCTATAGTTTTGTGTATAATAAGCTTTGCTTTTGCTTTTGCTTTTGCTTTTTACTATTGTCATGTCTACAATCTAGACCTTGACTGTAAATATGTATTTCAATCTTTTCTACCCTAGTACAGAGGCGGATCGATCAAAGCCTAAATAAGAATAAATAAGTGTGAGAAAAATATTTTCATATGAGAATACAAATGTCTAATATAAAAGTTTAATTCAATGGATCATTTGTTGGGATTTCATGCTTGACACGCAAATCGAGGCAACATATCAGATTTGAGATACATAATTTTTGTTCGACGATGAAAAGGTGATTTAAGTATATTAAAATATAGAAAAATATTTTTTTAAAGCCATAGGTGGAGTTATAAGGTAAAATTTTAAGGTTAAAAGCCTGAATTGTGAAAATATAGTGTCAAGTGCAAGTTTATGGTCCGATTTTCTGATTGGGAGTTAGAGAGATGCGTTCACTATCGCAAGGGTGCCGATGTGATCATAATTAAATTCTAAGATTTTTAAAACTGATAATTTATAAATCGGATTACAGATGAATTTTTATGGGTATGATTTAGAAAAATGACTAAATTGCAAAAATATAAATTTCGTACCAGTGTTCGTTTTGCAAAATCAAAATGACTATTTCGAAGAGAAAATTATTCTGAGGATATTGACATATTCAATTTGAGGAGAAAAGATCATTTAAGATATGAAATTTAAGAAAATAAATTTACTCGAGGATTAAATTGAAAAATTGGAAAGTTTGGTGGAAAAAGTTCAAAGTTCAAAGTTTCTTTTGAATTAATTTGGATAAAAACCAAAATATATTTTTGATTAATTTTAATTAACCAATAAGATCTCAGATTGAGCTTAATTAAAATTAATTCAACACTAATCAAGTATAAAAGTAAAAAAAAGACAAAAAAAAAAAGAATAATGTCATTAAAAAAGGACCATCTTATTCCATTTTTCCTTTCATGGCCGAACCTCTCCCTTTCCCTTCTCTTGATTTTTCTTTCATTTTATTTCCTTAATATTAAGGAGCAAATATTTAAGTGAAAAGGGAAATTAATTTATTTAGAGCTAAAAGAATTTGGCAAAAATTTCAAGAAAATTTGAGATACGATTTTCATCATTTTTCTTTGAAACTTTCATGAATATAAGTTGATTTGAATAATTATTGTAAGTTGATTTTAACTTTGATGATGATTTGAAGTTGAATTAGTATTATGGAAAAATTAAGATTTTGTAGAAAAATTATGGAACAATTAGAAAAAAAAAAAAAAAAGGAAATGAGTAGAATGAGGTTTGAGGATGATGGATATGATGAAAAATTGAAGAGAATGATTTTTATGAATTGTTATGGAATTATTGTGAATTTTTCATAATTATAGGCAAATTTTTAAAAATTTATTTCAAATGATTTGTGATTTAAAATGATGATCATGGAGCTATATGGAGTTTGGAAGTGAAAATTAATTTTCGGAATGGGAGAAAATTTTAATAGGAATTTTGGTGAATTTTTGATTTTTGGCATAATTATTGAAAATTTTATTGAGAATTATTGAATATACTTTTGGTGAAATTGATGATGGAAATGGAAGATAATAGGTCAAAGTAATTATAGAAATTTAGTTGAAATTTTTAGACTATTTATTGAATTAATATAAATGTTTGAGTTGAAAATAAATTTTTTGAGAAAAAATATAAAATGAAAATATGAAGAGAAAAATTAAATAAATTGAAGAGAAAAATTAGATGAAAAGAGAAATTTTAATTAATTTGAAAATTTCGTGTTAGTAGTGTATAACGTGAAATAAAACCGGTAGAAAAATACTCATAAACATGAGAGCTGGAAAAACTAAATGGATAGTTTAATTTCTATTTAAATTTATTAATTTTTATTGACTCGGTAACCAATTAAGAATTTGATGATTATTCAGATGCATCGTCAGAGCAAACACCAAGAGTAAGTAAAGAAAATGAGTCAGTATTCTCCGACAAATTACTATAAAGGTTTGTGTATGAAAATATAATATATGTCAATTATGATTTAAATTGATTTTTATATGCTTTTTAATATGAAATGGAAGTACATTTTAGAAAAATAATTATATATAACATTTATGAAAATATTAAATATCTGGAAAGTTATTGGAAATATATTTTATGATAAAAAATAAAATAAAATGTTTTGGTAAAGAAAGTGTATTGGTATGAAATAAATATGTTGATATGAAATTTTAATGAAATAATTTTATTTTTTTCATTTGATAGATTTTTATACTATTAAATAATTGTATAAAAAATTGATAATAATTATGTCTTTAAAACTTTTGGTAAGATAAATACTTTAATATTTTATATAAACCCATTTATTAGCCTAGATAGTAAGCTAGAGAATTGTTGACATACCAATAAAGTAGAAAACACTATAATTTGTGGTTATCTTGGTTATAACAGGTATTGTATGGTTCATATGGTTATCTTGGATTATACGCTATTTAATTACCGATTATATGATTATCTTGGACTATACATTATTTAATTATTGATCATGTAGTTATCTTGGACTATACATTATTTAATTACTGATTATATAGTTATCTTGGATTATACATTATTTAATTATGAATTCTGTAGTTATCTTGGATCAGATTATATTATTTGGGGTTATATGATTATCTTTAACTCTGGTTCTGCGATTATCTTGGACTCTGAGATTTTCATTATTTGATGGTATCCCTTATTTTCCTAAGGGTAGGTCTATAATTTATTAATATATCGGTTGAATAAAGTTTTTATTTTAATGAATGATTAAAATTTTTTTATTGCATTTATTATATATTTGTGGTATTAATACCAATGACTTTGATTTCGGTAGATTTTATTTAATAATTTATATATACCTTTATGTATAAGTAAATAATTTATTAATAGTTTTAATACATAAAAATATTTTTCAGAATTTTGTTGATTTTAAAATATACATTTTCATTTAAAGTGACTTTTATTATAAATTTTTGCACCACTGAATTTTATACTCAATACAGGAGTTTATTTTTTTCACGTAAATTTTAGTAGAGTTAAATGGTAACAGGTGTGTAAGTATCAGTAGGTCTCATTTATAGAGCCGAGCAGCAGTGACAGTTACTCTATAAAAATGAGTTTTTGCTATATATGTATTTTATCTATTTCACTTTATATATATACAGTGAAATAACGAAATTTTATCTTATTTTATTAATGTAATATATTATTTTATTAAGTTCTATTCATGTCAATATATATATACAATTATATAAGTTTTAATAATGTATTATTTTAAATAAATATATATCGTAATATTTTTTATCTGACTATATACGGTAATGTATTCGGATAGATAAAGAGTGTTACAATTATCCACTATAACAATTTTTTGTGAGTAATTCATACATGATTGATTCAATTTAAAACTTGTAAGTCTAGATTCTAAAAATCTATCTTCTTATGCTAGAGAAGAATTGTTTTTTTAATTTTAATTGCTTGGTTTAAAAGATGTAATTTGATTACTCACAATCACTTAAATACGGTGACTCCTAAAAATTAATTGTTTAATAACAATTATAGTATACTTGCATCATTTATTCCATTTTATTTTATATTTGAATGAACTACCAAATATAAATATATATATAATATTATACTCTCCATATTTATTGTCTATTTATTTTTGTAAGTATTGCGCGGATTTGTCAGCTTCTATCAAGGAAAGAAATAACGACGCCCAAAAATAATGGCCATGCATTCTTTAAATAATAATCAATTGCCAGTCATTCCTCAAAATGATACGTGGCAACATATCATTGAATCAAATCATAGACAGTCCATTAGAGCCACTAGTCTTTCACTTGTAATCTAAAGTTCTCACCATCTCTCTCTTCAAATGGAAACCACTTCTACTTCCAATCTTTCTACCCTTGCTAAGTTCCTGATTTTCTACCAGAAGAAGGAGAAGAGCAGAATTCAGCCATGTCTTTAGCTTCATCTTTCTACTCTTCACCACCATTACGAAGAACTATAACATCCACCACCAAGCAAAATAACCCACTTATGATTTTCTCCCCAACTAATCACAACTCATCCAAGAATTTCTCAACTTTTAGCTATTCATCTTCAATCTGCAATACCCATTGGCCACGACCCTCCAATTTGATTGTAAAAGCATCTGAAACAGAGTCCAAGACATCAAAACCGGAAAATGAAAGCGAAAGAGGAGAAGGAGAAGAAGTGTATGAAGTAGAATTGATTCAACCTTTTGGATTGAAGTTTGCAAAGGGCAGAGATGGTGGGACTTATATTGATGCTATTGCTCCTGGTGGATCCGCTGATGAGACCGGCCAGTTCACTGTTGGGGATAAAGTTATTGCTACCAGGTTTCTTGTTCTCTTCTTTGATTATTTTCTTCTTGTTCTATTTGGTTTATGACAAAAGTGTCAAGATTCTTTAACAGATGAATAATTCATCAAGCTCAGCAAAGTTAAGTAGTTCATTTTTTAGTTACTCTTTTTCCCCATTTTTGAGCTATATGTACGATTCATCATACTAAGAAAAATTAATTAGCTTATGGGAATGTTTGCTTTCGTTAATGAATCTAATTAGGTTATTCATTTCACATAAAATTTCTTTGAATTTGAAAGACTCGGGCTGAGAATGTGACTTGGAGCTCTAAAACTTGTGCAGTGCTGTATTCGGGACAGAAATATGGCCAGCTGCTGAGTATGGAAGGACTATGTACACCATCCGCCAAAGAATCGGTCCACTTTTAATGAGAATGCAGAAGAGATACGGTCGGTTCATCTTCATTTGGTGCATATTTGCTCTTGGACATTTAGAATTCCAAGACTCATTGAACAAAACATCCATAATTTGTCTTACATTTGAAATTTTGTGGTTAATTCTGCTCCCCAGGAAAGATGGATTATGCAGGAGAATTGACGGAAAAGGAAATTATCAGAGCTGAGAGGAACTCTGGTGTCGTTAGTGATAGAGTGAGGGAAATTCAAGTCAGTAAAGCTGGATTCCATTTTACCCTTTTTGCTGCTGCTAAATGTGGGGAATGTTTGGCTTAACATTAATGTCTGTGTCTCTTAATCCTGATTGGTTTCAGATGCAAAATTATTTGAGGAAAAAAGAGCAGAAAGAACAAAGAGAAAGGGATCTTCGTGAAGGGCTGCTACTGTACAAGTGAGGATCTCTGCTTCTGTTTTTTCTATGTTATCTCTCAGTTGGGATTGCCCCAGATGGATTTTCGCTCCATCCTTTATCATTTACAATCATATTATATAACTTACCTCTTGATTCAATGAACGATATCTTGTGAAGTTTGAACATGTTTTATTGTGCTTAACTTCTAAGAATAAGGAATCTATTTAGCTGAGATTATCCCCCTTTTTCTTTGGTTAATTGGTATAGAAATGAAAAATATGATGAAGCTCTAGAGAAATTTGAGTCAGTGTTGGGTTCAAGACCAGATCCAAATGAAGCTTCAGTGGCAAGTTACAATGTTGCCTGTTGCTATTCAAAGCTTAATCAGGTAAATGCTCTTAGTGTTAACACCATAATTTATGGAGTTACATTATACTGTTTCTTTTTGCGTTTCTATTTGTATGTGTTAGGGCATTGATGAAATTTTTTATATTGTTTTCTTCATTTGTTGACCTTAATTAGAACCATAAGTACTTTATTTACTTGAAATTTCCAACAGATAAAAGCTGGATTGTCAGCACTTGAAGATGCCTTGCAAGCAGGATTTGAAGATTTCAAGGTAATGAACAATATAATCATGAAATGTTGGATTTTGTTTGTAAATAACTATAAATAGCAAATGCTGGTACAAGTGCAAGCTATCTAACATTGTTGGTAATGTTAACAGAGGATTCGGACGGATCCTGACCTGGCCAATTTAAGAACATCTGAGGAATTTGACCCTCTTCTGAAAAGGTTTGATGAATCGTTTATCAACGAGAATGCTATCAATGCCATTAAATCTTTATTCGGCATTTTCAACAAGAATTAGAGCCATTAGATGGCCTCAGAGTACAGATATCAAATAGTTGATTACACAAATGAACTTAGAAAAAGCTAGTGATTGGCTGCCAGACCACCTACTGCTTTAGGCAATAAGTTTATGCTGTATGATTTTGTTCATAGCATTTTTTCAGGTAACTTTGAAGAAATTCTGTATGATTTCCATTCTTTATGTGAACACAGTTTGTAATCTGTAGTCCTTTTTATAGAAGAATGAAGGAAACTAAGCAGGAAAAGGAAGTGCTTCATTTGTTCTTGATTAATTGCATACTTACGTATGCAGCAAGCTTGCCTTCGCTCATGAAAAATATATTAAAAAATCATTCCTTAAAGGAAGGATAATCGACGGGATCAATGTGCACCGTAGTCCACGGCGGATTCAACATATTAAAAATCATGCGTAATGCCTTTGCTATGTCAGTGTTTAAGAGGCGAAAATGCTTTAATTAACAATCCCACGTGTAATTGACAAATTTTAGTTTCTAATTGTGTTTTGGTCCATCTTATTAGAAATACGGTTGGTTTCTTTATTCAACACTTTTTTTTTTTTTTTTCCTTTTTCTGTCTTTGAATTTCAAATACTTTTATTGAGCCCATATAGTTTAGTAGCAACTATCAACTAGTTCAACGATAATAGTCAACAGTGACTTTTAACTGCCCGCAAATAAAAATAGTCGCCGTTTATTTACAAGATTTTAAATATCCTCATATATGTTATGCAATACTTTTTTATTTGTTACAAAATTTTGATACAATATAAGATTGATATATTTTTGTTAATTGAAAATAACAATATAGCATTATGGAGTTGTTCACTATGAATATAAACCGACACGGACGCTAACGGTCTAAAAAATTAACATATATTATGTTGGACTTTATGATAATGGGCCGCCCATGTAGCCTTGATCCAGTTCAGACTCATATCTTCTTATATATAAAGTTATGAAAAGATATAACTTTAGAAGAAAAATAACGAAATGATATAAGAAAAAGAGATAACTTTTCATCAACAGTTTTCTCTGAAATTTGGAAATTCCCGGAAAAGGAATTTCTTCATCTCAGTTCAATCACAAGAGAATCAAATCGATCGTACTGTGGAACCGAGTCAAGTTCTAGTAATCTGTCTCTGTCTAAAGCATTGAAAACGCACAATTCATACTCAACAAATAAGTATCCGCTGCTCTAGTAGTTGTTTTACATTGGTATCAGAGCCCGTTTTGTGCGGTTTTGTGCTTAAAATCATAATTCTGATTATTTGGAGAAATTTACTATGTAAATTCGAAATTTCTTCAATTTTCGTTAAATAATTATTCAATTACATAATTCAAATTTGGTATCGTTGGAAAACTCTTATCACAAGCTTTCTAACGAGTATTTTTGCATAATTTTCTGATGAGTGGATGAATTTTTATGATTTTTCAAAATTTCTGTATACATTTTTTTTGAAATTAATCATTAAAACGATTCTCACTCTCAAATTGGGTATGTGTTGTCCAAACATGGCCAAAATGATGTTGAAACGAAATAAAAATGGTCTCAATAGTTTTAAAACTGTAAAAAATGTGTAAAATTTTAAAAATCGGTGCAAAAACAACCTCGGAAGACAGCGCGTGTACTGTACGCGCTGGCGGTTAAAGAAAACGATTTCTGATGGTTTTTTCCATGTGTCATGCCACGTGTCCATGACATGTGGCACGCTTGGCCACGTGGCATCCTCCGGTTGGTCCACCAATGCTGATGTGGCGTGTGGAGCGTGGTGGGACGTGTGGCGCGTGTGAGTGTGTGGTGGCGTGTGTTAGCACGTGGGACAGACTTCGTTGGGCGTGGGGGCGCTTGAACCAATATTTTTTGGTCAAAAATTTTTTATAATTCTCAAAATTTAATTTTCAATTTAATGAATATTTTTTTCAAAATTTTTTGTGACTGTTTTGATGAGAAATTTGGAGAAACAAATATGCAAATAAGAACATGTAATTGATGTTTATCTTATTTTAATGCATATATATTATTGTTGTTATATTACATTATATAATGAATGTATTGTGGAAATATTAGATTGGTAGATTAATAAATCTCATCTAATATAGAATTAATTGGTACATGTTTAAATTAAACAATGATAACTGGACTTTGTTAGTAGGAATTGATTGAACTGAATATACAGTTTTTTGTTTCTATTACTTGTGTCAGATTATTATTGATTAATTTAAAGCATTGTGACTTGAAATGATAAGAATCAATAAAGAATTGTGTTGATCCTAATTATAATTATTATCTCTAAATAGTTAAAATGACTGCAACAAAAAGCATTATTGCTGACTTGTATCAAGGAGATAAGCTGAATGATAAAAACTATGATATTTGGCATCGTAAAATTCAGTATCTCCTAGAAGAGCAAGATATGCTAGAAACAATAATACAACAAATGACTGAGCCTGAGTATGGAAACACTGCTCAACATAGGCGAGATATGGAAGCATATCAAGTCTATAAGCGCAAGGACAGAGTTGCTCGCATATTGATGCTGAGCAGCATGAAAAATGACTTAATGTTATATTTTGAAAAACACCTGTAACGACTGGATCTACTGGAATCCGGGTCTCAGCCCATTGCCACAGTAGTCCACCCGCCGTCTCACTGAGACTAACGGGCTGCCGGGGTCCATGGCCCAATACCTCCAACCCATCACTGGAATCGCACTCAAGGTGTTTGCCACAGCAGGTTGTTGGAGCTGGGATTCGAAACCCCAACCTCCCTTTAGCCTCAGTAAGAGACTACCAATTGTACCATGGTACAATTGGTAGTCTCTTACTGAGACTAAAGGGAGGTTGGGGTTTCGAATCCCAGCTCCAACAACCTGCTGTGGCAAACACCTTGAGTGCGATTCCAGTGATGGGTTGGAGGTATTGGGCCATGGACCCCGGCAGCCCGTTAGTCTCAGTGAGACGGCGGGTGGACTACTGTGGCAATGGGCTGAGACCCGGATTCCAGTAGATCCAGCCGTTACAACACCGCTCAACCCAAATAGTTTGGGATGCTATTAAGGTTCAGTTTGGTGGAACCTCGACAACAAGACTGCGTCAGTTAACTCTAAAGTTTGATGCCTGTAAGAAAAATTCTAATCATACAATGAGGCAACACCTTACTGTCATGTCTAACATGATAAGTGAACCGAAAGGTGCTGGCCATGAGATGACTGACGAGCAACAAGTTCAAGCTATGATTCGCTCCCTTCCAAAAGCCTGAGAACACATGCGTGTCAACCTTACCCATAATGATAATATAAAATATTTTGATGATGTTGCCCGATATGTTGAGCTAGAGGAGGATCGCCTTCTCGCTGATAAGTCTGAAGGATAGGCTTATATGACTGAGTCTAGAGGCAAAGGGGCTTCTGGCTCTAGGCAAAAGAAATGGAAAGGTAAGAGCAAATGGCAAGGCAAGGGAGATAATAAGACAAAATTTAGTGGAAATAAGCGCAAGCGTGGGAAACGCAGCGGAAAGAAAGGCAAGAACATGAATTGCTTCAACTGTGGGAAGCATGGTCACTTTGCTCGTGATTGCACTGAGCCAAAGGTATTGTATGACCAAATTAGTCCTTCGGATTTATATGTTATTAGTTGCTTAATGTTAGCTGAAATTGTTCCTTATTGGACTATAGATTCAGCAGCAATAGACTACATAGCAAGGGACCGATATGCCTTTGTGGAATTTCGTCGAATTCCAAAGGGGAGTAGAAAAATCTATATGGGGAATAATGCTTCGGCTGACGTGTTTGGGATCGGTTCCTGCAGACTAGTGCTGCGGGGAGGTCGCACACTTTATCTCCATGATGTGCTTTATGCTCCTGATATTCGACGAAATTTAGTTTCTATTATTATTTTGCTTGGACTTGGCTTCAAAATTATTTTTGAAGATGGTTGTGTTAAAATACTTATGGACAAAGTTTTTTATGGTTCTGGACATATGTTGAATGGTTTTAAGTGTTAGACACTATTTTTATGGATGTTAAGCAATCTATATTTCTTGTTGAAAATTCCAATAATGTTTCATTAATTGATGATACTAAATGGCATGCTAGATTAGGACACATTGGGCAAGATCGTTTAAAATGATTAGCAAAAGCTGGTCTTTTAGAATCTATTAAGAAAATAGATTTGCCTATTTGTGAGCATTGCCTAGCTGGAAAAACAACAAGATTGTCATTTGGCAAAGCCAAAAGAGTCACATTTCCTTTACAGCTTATACATTCTGACATCTGTGGCCCAATGAATATTAGAGCAAGACATGGTGCTCGTTATTTCATCACTTTCATATATGATTTCACCAGATACGGTCACATTTATTTGATCTCCCATAAATCTGAAGCATTAGATTGCTTCATACATTATAGTAAATTGGTTGAGAATCAATTGAATTTAAATATAAAATAATTACGGACCGATCGAAGGCGTGAATATCTATCTGATTTATTCAAAAGTTATTGTGATAATAAGGGTATAGCTAGACAACTAACTATTCCTTCTACTCTACAATAAAATGGCGTAGCAGAAAGAAGAAATAGAACCCTATTGGACATGGTTAGGTCAATGATGGCGCAGGCTAATTTACCAATTTCTTTTTGGGGAGATGCATTAATGATTGCTGTCTACATTCTAAATCGTGTACCATCAAAATCTATTCATTCCACCCCATATGAATTGTGGAAAAGCGAACAGCCTGACTTAAGCCATATACGCCCATGGGGTTGCGCAGCTTATATCCACAATACTTCCTATGAATATGGAAAACTTGGTCCGAGGGGGAAGAAATGTATCTTTATAAGATACTCAGAATTCTCCAAAGAATATGTATTTCTGGGGGAAGACACAAATGGAAGAATAACAGAAATTGAGTCACGAGATGTCATTTTCTTAGAAGAGGACTTTCTTGAAAGATGTGAGATAAATAAGAATTTCCAATTTTATAAATTGGAAAATCATGAGACTAGTGGGAGTGCATGTATAATTGATTTAGCACTCACAGAGCAAGAATTTATTACTCTTCCTGAACCAAGTGGGAGTGAAAGAATGTCAGTTTTTGTTCCAATGGAGCAAGACCTTGAACAATCTCAACCTCAATGTAGTAACCGTGACAAGATTCCCCGTCGTCGATTTGAGATTGAGAGGGAAGCTTTTATGATTGCTCCAGATGAAGAAGAGCCTAAAACAGTACAACAAGCTCTTTCTGGTCCTAAAGAAAAAGAATGGATTAAAGCTATGAAAGAATAAATGGATTCGATAATATACAATCAAGTCTGGGATTTGGTTGAGAAACCGTCCGATCGTAAGACTATTGGGAACAAATGGATTCTCAAAATAAAACGTAAGGTGGATGGGACAATAGAAAGATTTAAAGCTCGATTAGTGGCTAAGGGCTATACAAAAAAAGAGGGAATTGACTATGAAGATACATTCTCACCTGTAGTCAGGTTTGCGTCAATTCGCCTCATTCTGGCTATAGTAGCACGAATGGACTTAGAATTATATCAAATGGACGTTAAAACTGCTTTTCTCAATGGAGAACTAGATGAAGAGATCTATATGGATCAACCTTTAGGTTTTGAACTCAAAGGACAAGAGCGCAAAGTTTACAAGCTCAAAAGATCCATTTACGGTCTTAAGCAAGCATAAAGACAATGGAACCTCAAATTTCATCAAGTCGTATTAGAGGATGATTTTACAATGATGGAGGAAGACCATTGCGTATATGTTAAATGTTCTAACAATGGTTTTATAATTATGTCCTTGTATATCGATGACATTTTAATAGCTGGAAATGATAAGAAGTTGATTGATACTACCAAGAAATGGTTATCATCGAACTTCGAAATGAAAGATATGGGTGAGGCTAGTTATGTACTTGGTGTTAAGATCCTAAGGGATCGCTCTAAAAGACTTCTGGGTTTATCTCATGAGACTTATATAAATAAAATGTTAGAGTGTTACCATATGCATGAATATAAGCCTATGGATGCCCCTGTGGAAAGGAATCTGAGCCTTAGTCTAGATATGTGTCCCAAGACATTGGATGAAAAAGAATGAATGTCTAGAGTACCCTACTCCAATGTTGTACGTAGTCTGATGTATGCAATGATGTGCACACGTTCAGTTCAATCTAATCCAGGTCTGAAACACTGGATGGACTAGTAAGCAGATTTCAATCTAATCCAGGTCTGAAACACTGGATGGACTAGTAAGCATTTTTCAATCTAATCCAAGTCTGAAACACTGGATGGCAGTCAAGAGAATATTGAGATATCTAAAAGGAACTTCAGACTATGTTCTATGTTATAAAGGGAAGGATTTGCGCTTAATTGGTTATACTGATGCTGATTGGGGAGGTGATATAGATCAGTGCAAATCGACCTCTGGATATGCATTCTTGTTTAATGATTGTGCAATTACATGGAGTAGCAAGAAGCAATCTTGTATATCTTTATCGACGATGAAAGCTGAATATGTAGCATGTTCCTCAGCTATACAAGAGACAGTTTGGTTGAAAAGATTTTTGCAGCACATAAAAATTTTCAAGTCAGCATCTGAACCTGTGACAATCTATTATGATAGTATGGCTGCATTAGCTTATGTTAAGAATCCAAAATATCATGGAAAGACCAAACATATCCAAATTAGATATCACTATGTTAGAGACATGATTGCGGAAAAGGAAGTGATTATGAAACGCATTTCTACAAACAAAATGGTAGCAGATCCATTTACTAAACCAATAGCTAGAGATGCGTTTGCAAGACACGTAAAATCTCTAGGCTTATGTAGAATGTAATCAATATATGTTATGTCAAATCACTTGGTTTTTGCAAATGATATATCATTTTAATTGATTATGATTTTTCAATTATATGAATATATTGCAAATACCAGTTAGCAAAATTCGAATAAGTATGTCGATAGACTTAGATTGACTCACTCACATGAGTAATCGCCTTTGGTGCTATGGAGTGAGCAAAGATGAGACCATAAATGCAGAGGCATTAAGTGAATAACTAAGATGTAGTGGGAGAGGTCTCAGTTTTTATTCATTTTTATAAGGTCGCCTTGATGAGGATCAAGATGAGATTCTTCGTATATATAAGAATCGACATGAATGACTTCCCCACCATTCATGTGTCTATATAGAGGAAGCTGAATGTGAAATTTGTTATTTAACATTGTTGAATGTGTAAATAAAAATTTCAAGTTTGGCGCATTTAGAGCGACAAGACTAATACTCATATGGTGTTTATTTATTTTGAACTAAGAGCAAGACATACACTCTTTCATCTTTGATAAGAAAAGAGTAGCTCCACCATAACATGCATTTCATACTACATGTGTTATACGACCTATTAGGAAGCGAAAGAATGGATCCCTGCTTCTTCGCTATGTGAGTCCTAGAAATCCTATAAATGGATTTCAAACAATTTTTACCCTTTGTGACTTTTGACTATATCATGATGTGATGAATTAATGTTGACTATCTTAGGATGTATCCTATAGTCATGGAATGATTCGACTTAACGGAACACTCCTAGAAAAAGCGAGTTAATTCAAAGCTGATTGATATGAGGGCAAAAGAAAGAGTACTTTGCTTATGCATTCACAGCTTGTATTCACCGGCTGGAGTTATTACGCTTGATGAAGTGAGAAGTAACTTAGAATACAAGTGATTGTAAGAATGATTTGAGTATAGATTCATAAGGGATTGAATGATACTCGAATTAAATGTATTGAGAAAGATACTTGGGGTAATTAAGCACATTATCGAAAATAATTACAACTTTGGGTTGATGTCTCCTATATGACCTATAATTAGATTTGTATTGGAGTTCCCACAATTTGTGTGCTTCAAGTCGCACGGTCCGTTCACTTGTATGAAAGATTCTTTGTTTAAGTTTGAAGATGTGAGATGATATCTGGATTGAGCCAAACCCACTTTGGGCGAGTGGAAAATGTTGGGCTTTATGGTAATGGGCCGCCCATGTGGGCTTGACCCAGCCCAGACTCATATCTTCTTATATATAAAGTTATGAAAAGATATAACTTTAGAAAAAAAATAACGAAATGATATAAGAAAAAGAGATAACTTTTCATCAACAGTTTTTTTTCTGAAATTCAAAAATTCTCGGAAAAGGAATTTCTTCATCTCAGTTCAATCACAAGAGAATCAAATATTCGTACTGTGGAACCGAGTTAAGTTCTAGTAATTTGTCTCCGCCTAAAATATTGAAAGCGCACGATTCACGCTCAACAAATAAGTATCCGCTGTTCTAGTAGTTGTTTTACATATTAAAATATTAATAATTTAAATTATGAATGTAAATTTTTTTTTGAAAATTATCTGAATGAATATATTATTCTTTTTTTATTTTTTTAAATTTCAAAAAGATATTATATTAGTTATAATATTTGTAATCACTTTGATCCTTGTAATATATTATGAAAATATTATGTAATTTATATTTTTTAAATAAAAATAATATTTATTAACTTAATAAATTATATATTAAATTTTGTTGTTCATTTTTTTATTGATTGTGATGATTTTGTTTGTTGTTTTTTAAAGATATCGGTGGACAATATAATTCGATACTATCCAATTCGGACCGATATCATTATATCAATTTCTATATCAATATGTTACATCGCACTGATATTTAAAATCATGGTTATTTATAATAATAAAAATTAGTAATTAATTTTAAAGTCTTTCATAACTTAATAGTTGAAAATGAATTCAAATTTATGAAATCACTATTAAGGTTATTTATATTATATTAATGCCAAGAACTTTAACATAATTAGTCCCTCGATAATTTGTTTCTTACTAAATTCCATAGTTTTTATTATTTTTATCAATATTGAGTCTCCTTTTGATAGATTACAACTTCAAGTTGTTAAATGTAATAATTTTATATTATTAATTTGGCAACATTTATCATTTTGCTTCTATACTTTTCAATTTTTCTTGATTTAGCCTTTATATTTTTATTTTGATGATTTGCACCTCTGTTTTTTTATTTTATTAGCAACATTTTTTAATAATTTGATTAATATTGTTAGTTTGCTAACATACAATTATTTTATGTCCAACTTGGATTGATTATATTATAACTTGAAGTGTGTAATTTATATTTTACTATTAGTTGGATGCAAATACAATTTAGTTATACATTTCAGTTTATATCATATTCAATTCGAGCTGGACAAAACAAAATTTAACAATATTAGTCTAATTTTTAGAAAACTATTAAAAAAGAAATTATTATTAAAAAATAGTGTTAAGGTGCAAAAATGTCTCATAAGTATGATCCAATAGTCAATTTTGCCCCAAATTGTTTTTTTCAATAATACTTTATAGTTTCTAAATTGATTCAAATTTGAGCTAGATTAATGGTTTTATCACATCAACAAAAGAAATTTAATTTTCATAATAAAATATTTCACATCAAGCATCTAAGTTAGATTTATCATTACAAAAAAATATCAATTTAGCAATATTGTAGCGATGCCACGCGATGCATTAGCGACAATAAATTATAATGATAAAATAACAACTTTTTTAGCAATGTCATTGCGATACATGACAACAAAATTTCTTAGCGACACCAAGGTGGACTTGAAATTGGTGGCAAATTTAGCAACGCTACTATGACGCTTAGAGCATCACTAAATTTGGTGCTAACATGGTGCTATATTTATAACCAAGGCAATAACCTATTTTATTTTTTTTATTTGCATGATTTGATTATTTGGCATGTTGATGATTCTGAATTAATAGTATTTTGTGATAAAAATCTTGGGGATGCATGTTTGCTAGATTTATGATTAAATTTGGAAAAAATTGAATGTGATTAGTTTGTATGTTCCTTGCTGGAAATGGATGAGCAATGAATACTTAAACTGTCATAACATAATTTATGGAACTTAGTTTTGTATGTTCTTTATTGGGTTTGAAAGCTAAGACATAGGGATATAAGTTTTATTCAGACCACAAAATCCAGATATGTCTGTAATTGTCCAGAAAAATTTATAAAGCTCAGACTTAGAATTTGTCCAAAAAATTCTGGGCAGAATTATTAGTGATCAGTCAGTGTTCATTTTATAATATCTTTTGATACATAACTCATAATTAAGTGATTCAAGTTCAATATTAAAGCTAAGATCCAGATATAAATTTGAAGAAGACCTTATAACTAAATTCAGATTGTAACAAGACCAAAATTAAGGTCCAAAACAAAGAATAATTCAGCTAGTGACAGGGAAACATATGAGTTGTGGAATTAAAAGAGTAAAATGATGAGAACATTGTTATATTACATAAATATTATTTTAATTGAGTTATTATGTGATTATTTTGAGACTTTAAATGCATGAAAAGTGTGAATCTAATTGCTATGAATTTTAATGAGATTGTATAAGCCCTATAACACCTAACTAGAACCAACTTAGGATATGATGATATGGCAAGGGATGAGTATTTCAAAATGAAGTGTTGCTCATTGCTCAGAAAAGATCTTGATAAGCACTATCAGAAAATGACAAAAAGATTCTATTTGCTTGGAGGAGCAAATGATGCCAATCTGAAACAAGCATTCCTAATGTCGTTTCCGGAAAGCATCTCAAATCACATTCAGTTCCAACTCCGTGAAAAGAACATTGACTTAAACTCTCTAAGTCTTGGAGAAATCTATCAGAGAATCTTGTTAGCAGTAGACAAGATATGTGCACAAAAGAAAATGGTCAAAGAACTCATGTCTTTTGAACATGATTCTTCTTGGAAAAATGCATGTAAGAGACCAGATCTCCATAGCAAATGCAAAGATAAAAAGTGTGTTTGTTCCCCTAGAAAGTCAAAAAGATTCCATAAGTGGAGACCTCCTGATGACAGAACAAAGAGGCACAGACGAAAGAAGTTCAAATTCTTCAAACGCAGAAAGAACAGATTCAAAAAAGGAGATAGATGCTACGTATGTGGCAAGAAAGGTCATTTTGCAAAAACCTGTCCAAACAAACCGAAGAAAGCAGCCAAGATCATTCAGAAGATTCATCAAGTCACACAAGTCGACATAGATGATGCAGATGTCGAGTCTTTATTTTCACTGGATGACGAAGCATATTCAAGAGCGCTGTTCGCAGCAGAATTCTCAGATTTAGATTCTGAAATGGATGAGGAATACTTTGAAGAAATTCCTACACAAAATTCCCTTTTCCCAGATCATTTTATCCCACCAGTTTTCACCATTGAACCATTCCCTCTTATCCCAGATAAACCTCCTGATAACTCACCTTCTACAGAACTTACCTTAACCATGTCCAATACACCAACAGTTTATTCAACCCAAACACTTCACCCAATCCCATTAATTCCAGTAACCATCTTTCCTCACAAGTATGCAAAACCAGTTAAGATAATTGCACTCATTGATACAGGTGCTCACAGGTCAATGATGAATCCAGCCATTCTTCCAGAAAGGTATTGGATAGATTATGACCAACATTTTCAAGCAGCAGATGGAAAGATATTCACTACTACCTTAAAAACCAGAAATCCCATCAAGTTACAGATTTTCCCTGAACTTGCAATATGGACTCATGTCCTAGGATCAAATCTTCCTGATAAAGATTTGGTTCTTGGTTTTGATTTATATTACAAGTTAAACAAACTATCCATTCTACCCACTGGAGTTCGTTTCAAAAACCACTTGTTACCATTCACAACTATTCCTTCTCTTTTCACTTTACAGCCTTCTCAGATAAATCCTTCACTTTCACCAGAGCTGGAAAAAGAACTTCAAGAGTTCTGTTGTGCTCTCTCTCACACAGAGTTTGCACAGAAGCATTCTTCACCTCTATGGATGAGATCAGAGTTTTTCATAACTCTCCCATTCAAGAATTCTGAAGACATTAATCCAACAAAAGCTTCTCACCCAGGAATGTCACCAGAAGACATGAAGATGGCAGTAAATGAATGTTCACAACTGATGGCAGAAGGACTGATCCAATTAACAAAGTCCAATTGGGCATGCCAAGCATTTTATGTTAACAAAAGATCTGAACAAGTCAGAGGAAAGTAAAGGCTAGTTATTGATTACAAGCCTTTAAATCAATTTCTCAAAGATGATAAGTATCCTTTACCAAGGATAGATTCCATGTTCCCTTACATGGCCTCTGCAAAAATCTTTTCAAAGTTCGATCTCAAGGCAGGATTTTGGCAACTAGGTATCATACCAGAAGACAGATACAAGACAACATTCTGTATACCAAATCACCACTACGAGTGGACTGTTATGCCATTCGGTCTCAAAGTGGCGCCTTCGTTATTTCAGAAAGCTATGATTAAGATTTATGAGCCTTTGTTGCACACGGCCTTAATTTACATCGATGACATTCTACTGTTCAGCCCAGACATTGATTCCCACAATGAAAAGGTTAAGAAGTTTATTGAGCTTACAAGAGCCCATGGAGTCATGTTAAGCCCAACAAAGATGCAGCTGGCCCAAAAGACAATAGATTTTCTTGGGATGCAATTCTGTAATGGCATGTACAAGCCTCAACCTCATTTGGCCCAGGAACTGTTGAAATTTCCATATGTAAATCTCACAGTAAAGCAAGTACAGCAATTCCTTGGGATTGCCAATTACATCAGGCAGTTCATTCAGAATTACAGTAAGCTGGTAAAACCTCTCTATCAGCTTTTGAAAAAGGAACCACTACCTTGGTCGGCCATTCACTCCAAAGCAGTACAACAAATCAAATCAGTGACTCAGACATTACCTCACTTGCAGATTCCTTCAACAGGAAAAAGATTGCTTCAGACTGATGCGTCTGATGAACATTGGGGCGCAGTACTGTTTGAAATAAATGGAGAACAGAAAGAAGTTTGCGGATATGCCAGTGGTCACTTCAAGGATAGTGAACTGCACTATCACTCTACATTCAAGGAGATTTTGGCAGTAAAATACGGGATAAAAAAGTTTGAATTTCATCTGATAGGACACCATTTCACTGTGGTTATGGACTGTTCATCTTTTCCACGTATGCTTGATTTCAGACAGAAGACTATTCCACACCCACAGCTTTTACGCTGGAAAGAATGGTTTAGCCGATACAGTTTCGACGTTCAGCATATAAAAAGAGATAAGAACTTGATCCCATATTTCTTATCCAGACCTCCACCTTCAATTGATCTCATCTCTTCTTCTTCAGAAATTTCACTGATCTACATGGCTAGTTCAAGTACTCCACCTCAGATACTTCCAGATTTTCCTCCCAATTGTCCAAAGACAGATCTCAAAATGATAAGGAGCTTCGCCCAGAACATGCTGTTCACCTACATGATGTTATTTCAAGACAAGTTAGGACCACCAAAAAAGATTGTTTATTGTCCGGCAGAATTTCCCTGGATAATTGTTTACCGTCTCACTCTAGACTTTATGCATCCAGAACAGTTATGGTACCTATTGTGTCAGTCGACACTATACTTCCATGCAGTGGAAATGAATATAGTCCAGATGTCCATATTCCTTAACAAGAATGAAAACATCCACTCAGCCCAGGCTAAATTCCTAACTTGGTTTCAGCCTCTCAGTTATTGGAAAAGGTTATTCATTGATCTTATCAGACAAAACTCAAGTCCAAGCAGACCTTCACAGAACCTCACAGGAATTTTCATCTTCCATAGATCCTACACTACAATTGCAGGAACTCAAACAATTGTAGCTTTAGCCAGAAGTCAGTTATGGAGATGTGATTTTCACAAAGACCTTGCAAGTGATGAACAAGTCAAGACAGCACTCCTGAAGACACTCAAGCAGGATAACAATTATCACTGTCTTCCACCTATTAGCTTTACAGCTATAGGACCTGACCCATGCAAAGGATTAAAGATGTTTCCTTGGCCTCCTCTCAGAAAGCCAAAGTTAAGACAAGAGGATGAAGATCAGTACATGGAACCAGACTCTCAGGAACTAGAGTACTTTGTGCCATAAGAAAGCGATGTTACAATTCAAAGAACACAAGATCAAGCAGGTTCGAGCTCAAATCCTATTCCAAGGCCCAGTCCAATTCAAAGGCCCAGATCCCTGTTCAACACCAATGAAGATGTGGATGTCAACAGAGCCCATATCCATCCAGAATTTTGGGACCCTCCACTAGAGTCATTCCAACCAAGAAACTGGCCCTCTTTCACGAATGAAGCAGATGATTGGCCAGATCCGGTTCCAGATCTTGAAGATCAAAATATGTCACCATCACATGAGCCTATCCACTAGACATCATGATTCTACCTACTTTGTCGTATTGTAAAAGTGTGATAAGATTTCAACTTTAATTAGTGTGGTTTACTGTTTGTTTACTTTATGTCATGTGACATACTGTTTGTTGTCACGAGTGTATTATTAAAAGAATATTGTGATGTAAGCAGTGATGTCATGTTCCACTGCTTAAGTAGTATAAGAATCTCTTCCCCTAGAGGAGGGAGAGGAGGAGGAAAAATGCAATTAAGTGTGTTTCAATAAAGAAAATGTTTGTGTAAACTTTCTCTCCTCTGATCTATTGAGTTAGCTGTAGCAACAACTAGTAGTCTTCACGATCCGTCAAGTATAGCCATTAGTCAATGAAGATTCATTCAAAGTTCTCCTGAGTTAAGAATCATAATAGGACAGTCCCACCAGTGGCCTAAGAGTGTGCCTTTAGGGATAGTCATACCTTGTTTCTTAACCCATGTCTGCAGAGAATGTATTTCTCATTTCAGAGTCAGTTCTGGTTATTCTGGAACGTTTTATGAGTTATGGTTTATAGGCTGGAAAGACAAGCTGCAGTTGGTAGCTAAGCAGGGATATTAAGGCTTTGCCAAATACCCTGGTGCTTGTCTACAACGCCACGAACCTATAATGTCATAATTTCAGGATAATCAGGGCTTCCTCCCCCCTAGGTTTAGCATGCCAAGTAGGGGAGGAGTATGATGAAATCCATTAATAGTATAATTAATGAAGCTGGTGATGACACTATTATTAAAGCCGGTAATGACACTATTATTGGAGCAGGTGATGACACCATTTGTAACACCTCCTCACCCAAACCGCACGTGCCCAGATGCGGGAGCGCTACTACCTGTCTTCTTTACTTTTTTTTAAATCGCTATATATTATTATTATTTTTTTAATAAATAATGTACACTTTATTTACATAACTTAGTATTTATAAATACCAATACTATTTAACAAACTTTGAAAACTAATTTACAATTTATAGGTATATATAATGCAGAAAACAAAATACAAGCATTCAAAAGTTTCTACCCACTATTTCAAGATTGACTGCTTTAATTTGAATAGAATCACCGCTTGCTTTATCTATCACCTTCTGCTACCTTTCTATATTTGCGCGAAAGGAAACTCCCACGCTAACCTCTAAGCTTGGTGGTGCATATAAATAAGGCAATATACTATATCATGCAACAAAGATTAACATGTATCATTTTATGCATTAAAATGTTTGCATGTTATTTCTATCAACATGCTCCTATTTCATATACAACGTTATTTTGATTTATCTTTAATGGTAAGTTACTTTGTTAATTTATTTATTATTATATCTCAATCTCATATCATCATCATTTTCTTTTTCTTTTCTTTTCTTATTTTTTGACGTATCCTCATTATCTTACCCACATCACTCTAAATTTGGACTGACTGGATACGGGTTATGGATCAGGAGCGCTCCCAGAGATATAGCCACCCTGTCCACCATCTGGCTCAAAAGAGCTTATCAAATCAATGACGCTCTCCAAGCTTAAGCCATATTGATTGAGTATAATTTCATCATAGATGAATAACCAAACCAAGGGCACTCTTCGAGCATAAGTCACCTTGTCTTCATTTTATATATGTTCATCAGAGCTTCTCAAGTCAATGGTACTCTCCGAGTTTAAGCCACATTGATCGATCATCTCAGACCAATGGCGCTCTTCGAGCTTAAGCCATATTGATCGAGGAATATATCATATAGTACGATACCATTCGCCCCTTTAATGACATGTCATCTATCCTGATTCTAGTCCGCAGGTAGAGTAATGGGTTTCTTTATATTTTCACATCAATCATATATCTTTATTTAATTTTTAATTTTACTTCCATCTCATCTAATATACATCACATCATCATAATTCTCAATCTCGACACATCAATATTTTCATGTATCATCATCTCAATTTTCTTGTTTTGCAAACATCTTATCATGCTCATACATACTAGATAACATCTTTTTTTCATTTGTGTAACTAGATACATCAATAGATAATCATATTCATAATTTATTTGAAAACAGAGCATTCACGGTCGTGACTACCAGTTCATGCCGTGATCCAAAGATGTGAACGCTACTGGAATGAATTTCCCAAAAGTATTCATGGTCGTGAATACTGATCCATGCCCGTGAATGAGTTCACGCCCGTGATTCCCAACCATGAACACTTCTGGAATGAATAGTACCATTTCCACACAGAAGTCACAACCGTGATACAATCAGTCACAACCGTGAACCATCAAGTTCATGCCCGTGACTCGATAGTCACGCCCATGACTTTCAGCAGGAAATCTGCATATTCACTTTTCATTCATTCTAATATCACCCAAATCATACCAAATTTCTATTTCATGCATTTCTAAGGTTCTTTACTTAACTTATTACTTTCTAATACATGTAAATGTCTTTATCATACCAAATTTTCTAACATGCATCATTAATTCAATGTCTCACAAGGATCTCATTCATACATGTCTAAACCTATGGTTTCATGCCATAATCATCATTCTTGAAATTCATTTATCTAAAATCATGTTCAACATGCATTATTTCAAACAAAGATAGGCTATTGCCTTAAATTATGCACAAACCTTAATCTTTCTCCTTCACTCTTCTAGATAGCTTTCTCTTTTTCTTTGCTCCTTAGTGTTTGTTCCTTGTCACTTGGAACTCCTACAACATCATAAATCATTATTATCATCTGATTTTCTCAAGACCCTAAACTTTCTCATTCTATCTCCAAACCCTAATTTCTCTATCTTTCCACATAAGTCTTGGATGAGCTCAAAATTCGAACTTCTTTAAGAAAAGATGAAGAAAAAGAAGAGTAAGAACTTACAATTTCACACCAAATTATGGCAAAACACATCATATTTGCCATTTTGTACATACCTTTATGTTTGGATCCTTTCTCTATATATGTTGTCTTGATTGAAGCTCTCCTCCTTCTTAGAGGTTACCTTCTCTTTCTCTTGGTGCTCTTAATGCATCAAATCATCATTTTTACCCTTTATTGGTTTTTAATCACAAAATCACCCTTTTTGGGTCCAAACCCTAAGGTTTCACATCTTTTTTTTTTTTACTTTAAAATCATTCAAAGTCTCACTCTTATGAGCTTCCCTAAGCATATAGTTGGCTTTTATCACCAAAACCCTAACTTAGCCAAAAACCTTATCTTAGCTAAAAAACTCTATAAACATGGAGTAAAATAGGTTTTCACTAGGTTTAGGGAGAAGGAATAAACTTCTCACTTACTGAATCTCCTCTCAAAATCTAGGTGTTTTTCCCTTTGTTTCTAGCTCTATCTCTCTATCTTTTCTCTTCAAATCTTCCTCATTTGGCTTTAATTTTCGATTTTATCTTTCTTTCTTTCAGTTTTTAGCTTGAGGAATGAGTTTTCTTCTTAGATACAATGGGTTTTGTTCAGAAAGTGTAGAACAAAAATGAATAAGATGAAGGAGGATAAGGGTGGTGTGCAAGAAATGAAGAATGGAGAGAGAGAAAAATTCTCCACACACACTAACCATATCTCCCATCTTAAACCTTTCTATATATTTACATCAAGGAATTAGATTTTTCCACATCTCTCCTTAATCCTCAACCACTCATGTTTATAACCAATAGAAATTTAGTCTAAATCAACCTATTTTTGTTCTATTGTCGCACTTATAAAATTCCCATTAAGTCCTCAATTTTTTTTTAAATTTCTTTCAATTAAATCCTTAATTAAAATTTTCCTCTTTTTTTCATTTAAGTCCCCAAAATAAACTTAGATTATTATTATATATTTTCTTTTAATTCAAATTTAGACTCCGATCAATCCGCCGTATCCAATTCTATACACGCCTAAGTCGGGGCCTAAATTAGTAAATGTTACATTTTTTGTTTGTTTTTCAAGAAATAACTTCTCAAAATACTTAATCCAAATTTCTTTTATTTTTTTAAATGATTTCAAAATTGATAAAATAGCCTTATTTGATACATATTAAACTGTATTAAAGAAGGAATTGTTTTAAAACATTTTCAAAAAAATTCCAAGCAAACATTTGTTTATGCCAATCATGCAAATCTTCCAATTCATTTTAAAACTAAAGCATCCATAGTAAACATAAATATTTCCATAAAAACACTTTTTGTTTTACTTAAAAATATTAATCATAGTGTCATTCTAGGGACACCGTTTATAAACTTGAGTTCTCCATATTCTGTTAACTATGATAGTATTTCTTTCAACTCAAAAAGATTCAAAAATTGTTTTTCCGTTCATTCAATAACGAAAAGTAAAAAATCTCAATATTTTAAAAGCTCGCTCAATTTTTGGAAATGAGATTGATTGTATAATAAAAGAAAAAAAATATTTGAGTTCTTTTAAACAAGATGTTTCTGTTTTAAAAATCAAAGAAAACTTCAAAATAAATTTCTACAACAAAAGATTTTAGATTTCTAAAAATAAATTGAAAATGAGATTTGTGCATATCTTCAAAATATTTTTTGGAATAAAAAACAACATATGGTAGACTTACCATATGCAATTGATTTTTTATGAAAACCAAATTCCAACAAAAGCTAGGAATGCTTGTAAAAACTGTTTTGTTGCATTTATGAAATATTTTGTTTTTAATACTATCAATTCAGCTTAATTCAACTTAGTTTATCCTTAAACGCATAAAAGCATAATTCAACTTAACTTATCCTATCAATTCATTTAATACTATTTCATCGCATTTATGATTCAACAAACTCTTCTTACCTTTTCATCCATCATAACTTGTGTCCATTAATACCTCTTTCACCTATTATGACATCATCATTCTATTTAATACATCTTAGGCACATTTATTGCATATCTACAACATACATCAATGTTCATTCAAGGCATATTTGCATTTATAGCACTTTCTATTCAATTTTTTTTATCTCATAACATTAATTACATCATTTGAACGCTGCACTTAGGATACAATTCAATTAACATACATTTACCACACATAACATGCCATATTTTGGAATTTAGATGCATATATGTACATACTTCTAATGGAGCCTCAAAATAAAGCTTGCTTATCCTTTTGGTGGATTCTAACACCACATCTTTCAACCCCTATAACATAGAACATGTTCTTATCACAATCTATAACCTTTAAAGTTAGCTATTAAAGCTAGAAAGATGAAAACCCTAACTTTAAACCTTCTTTTAACCTTAATCTCATATACATCTTACTAATACTTGTTATAACTTTTAAACAACTTAAGAAGGGATCTTTAACTATAAACTCTCAAGATCAAGTCATAATCCTAATCCGTTTGAAATGGGTCTCTACCATAAATGAACTAGACATGTTCAAAGCTAGAAAAACTTGTAAAAATGAAAGAAAATTGCGATTACTTACCTTAAATGAAGGAAACACATATGGAAAAGGGAGATTCTTCTCCTCTCTTCCTCCTATGATTCGTCTCATCTCTTCCGTCTATGGTTCGTCCTTTTCAAGAATACCACTTCTTTTTGCTCATCTTGCACAAGAACTTACTTAACCTTTGATCTTTTTCTTGGTTTTAG
Source organism: Triadica sebifera (assembly GCA_023653625.1). Taxonomy (NCBI): domain Eukaryota; kingdom Viridiplantae; phylum Streptophyta; class Magnoliopsida; order Malpighiales; family Euphorbiaceae; genus Triadica; species Triadica sebifera. The sequence continues at coordinate 30,603,274 of CM042907.1, forward strand.
GACTGAGAATCAAAAGAAAAAAATAAGGATTGGTCTTTGGTATGAGAAATCTTCAAATTCTAGGGTTCCACTTGATTTTGGGTTATGAGAAGAAAGAAACAATGACTTATGCAATTTATAGCTAATGATATTCACGCGTGTGACAACTACTATCACGACCGTGAATCTGCTTAAATCCAAAATTTAATCTTGTGATGGTTCACGGTCGTTAAAGTGTTGTCACGGGTGTGAACCCTGTTGTTGAACCTTGAAGGGTATTTCTATCATTTTGATGCTAACAAATAAAATAGCAATAATGTATTTAACATACTTGTTTTGAAAGTTTATTGAACAAAGTATGGAATATGATAGCAAGAATGGAGAATGGAAGACTAACCTTAAAAAGACAAAAATTGAAAAAATAACATTATTCACGCCCGTGACCTTTTATGTCACACCCGTGATGAAGCTTAGCGCCAACTACCAAATATTTAAAGTTCACGGCCATGAAGAATGATAACAACCGTGAATGATCATATCAGTTACGCCCGTGAAAGAAAGGCACGCCCGTGAGAAAATATGTCAAATTCCTCTAGAGAGCTTCACAGCCAGAGTCACTACTTGGACCACGGCTATGAAGGATGTCTCGTGAAAGAAAAATGTCACGCCTGTGATAAAACATTTCAAATCCTTCTAGAATGCTTCATGGCCGAAGTCACCACTCAAGTCACGAATTAGAAGAACAGTCACGACCGTGACACACATATTCACGACCGTGAAAGAGGAAAGAGAAACATGTCAGACGCGAAATTGAGAGTTGGTGCAATGACTATTTTCTCATTGAATGCAACCAAATGACTATAATTCTCCATGGAAGTATAAATGCAAGTTATTTATGAATTCAGAACAAAAGAATATCAAATACTTTGAATCTCAATCTTGTTGTAGCCATTTGTGCATTTACCACTTTAAAACAAACATTAATTCTCTGTAAAAAATCTTTTTGCTCATTTTTTTTCTGAGCATTATAGATTTGTGAGTGTTTCTCTTTGTAATTTACTACTCAAGTGAGTTTAGGTATATTGGGTTAATAGTAGAACACTTGTAAGGGTTATTTGTGTGAGCCTTTAAAACACAAGAAAATTGGTTTATTGTGTGAACCATTAAAACATAAGGGATTTTCTGGGTTAGGTGTGATCCATTGTTAGAAATACCATAGTTGGGAGTGAGCTTGTAAAACTCCATTGTAACACTTAGTGTATTAGTAAAACTCCCAATTGAAATTGGAGAGAAGAGTATGGTTTGTTAACACCCAAACCTCTATAAAAATTCCTGTGTGATATATTACTATCCCTACTCAACTTAACTTTATTTTTCCGCACTTAAAAGATAAGAAATTTTAATATCCCATTCAACCCCCATTCTTGGTATGATATTTGGACAACACCTGTGACATTTCACTTTCTTGTGTCTTTTCACTGATTTCTCATAACCTTTGATCACATACTTATATCTCTTAATCTGTATTAATTACTAGGTCCTAACTACAAGCATTATGATAAACGATTTTATATATTTTTATTTTGATATAAAATATATATAAAAGAAGATAAAAATTATTTTCTTGATTTCCTAACTAGAGAATTTCTCCAAAATAGGTGAGAGATAATGGTGAGGAAATCCAAAAAAGAGAAAGAAATCCAAAAAGATGAATCTCCAAAATCTCCAAAATTTTCTTTTGCAAAACCCATTAAATCTTGGATAGATTTAATGAAAGAAGAAGCAAAGCAAGCATAATCTTCTGAATGGTCCAAAATGGATCATTCAAAGCCCGACAATTAGAAATCCAAAATTGGATTGAGGCATTAACAAATAGCCCAAAACTCATCAAGTTGTCCAACATCTTCTCCAAAAGATTGGAAGCCCATCCCAAACAAATGAATTCAAAAAGGGCCTAAAATTGTCAAAGACCCGATCAACTTCCAAATCATAAGATAAGTAGACACAATATTGCAAAATCATTTTGATTCAAATCCAAATTGATCCAAAAGACTTACAAAAAATTTTGGATCAAGTTCAAGTCAAAACATATATACTTCCTATCATTGATTTACAAAAAACTGAGAAAAGTGAATTTTCTTCCAAAAATCTCGTACTCAAATTGATTCCAAAATAATTAATTTTTTAAAATTTTCCAAAATCAAAAATTGTTTTATCTCAATTCAAATTAATTTCTTTAAATTATTTTGAAAAATATAGTTACAATTGAAATATATTTTTAAAATCCAAACCCTTACAAGGTTGTTTCCAAATTATTTCCATAAAGTTGATATTTTAAACCATAAGATTTAACAAAACTCTAGCCTTACTATAAAATAATTATGGAATTGATGGGTTCAACTTCCTTCAAGGATTTTCACTTTGATAAAAACCACATTGACCCAATTTATTCCATATGGAAGATTATCCAAACAATGCCTCTAATTAAGATGGGAAAAAGACCTTTACAAACCAAAAGCTTTTCCTCTAAATTTCAAAACAACCATTAACAATTGTTGAACATTTGCTTATTGGGACTACCTAATAAGTTTGGTTCAACATCTTGTTTATCAAAAATTCCAAGAATAGCTATTCTCAACTATTCCATTTTGACCAAAAATTCGATACTTCCAAAATACCATATTGGTTCAACCAACAAAGGTTATACTTTAGAGCAGAATAAAAATCTTGATTCCCTCCATCTTTGAAAGCTTTTCTCTCTTCCAACTACATTATCAAACTCCAAAAGCGGATCCAATCACTAATCCAATGTTTTAGTTTACAAAAAATTTCAAATACTATAGTATGCATATGACTCTTTGACTACCAGTTACAACAAGGAGTCATTATGCTTATCATAAAATTTAAAGTTAAATGGAGTAATTCTTTCATAATTCAACCCAAGATAAAATAAACCATCCATCCAAACAAGGCTATAAGCTCAATGTTTTTCCAAATCCAACACAAAACAAAATGAATGATTGATCTAAAAGGCTTTTGTCCAAACCTAACTAAAGGACAAAAGAAAAATATTTTGCAATAATGGAACAATTATTGCAAAGTAAACCCCAAACTGAAAAAATATTTATCCTCTTAATAAAAAAGAAAAAGAAAAAAGAAAGAGTAATCTAAAATTAATCATATATCTTAAAACAGTTGGAATTAATATAAGAAGAATATGTTTTTGTATGACTTGTGTCCCACTTTCAAAAGAAGACATTTCACTTTCTAAAAGTAAGAATAAGTGCGGACAATTCCAACTTGTGAAGGCACATGATCCTCCAAAGACTTCTAATTGCCGCGTAACTTTTTCAACTTAGAATTCTAAGATTAGAAAATCTTATCTCTCGCTAGATATTTTCTCATTGTAAATTTCTTTCCAAAATTTTATTTTCAAATTGTAATTTTACTTACTTTTCATATATTGCATATTTTTCAAATCAATAAAACTAATTTTCAAATCTTTCCATTTTTTCCCCAAATTTTGCATTTGCATTTGCATTTATTGATAAGATGCTATGCACTTGCAGTTATGGCTGATCTGTGCACCAGAAAATATGTTTGCATTTGCACCCATTTCATCATAGGAGTTTTGTTGTTTCCATTGATGCATCTCCATCTTGTTGCTATTCCCCCTTTCGGATCCCAGGGAGTCTCAAAGAACTTGGTCACTTGTACACAATTCTGGGTACTCATAAAAGCCTGGAAAAGCTGTAATATAGTTTCCCTTTCTATGCTAATTTAGAATTAGTAATAAATGCAATATTTTGATCGATGCATATGCTTATCATATAATTTCCTCATCTGCAAGCAAAAACACCCATGACTGCAAATTCGCAATAATGTACATCTCAAGGAATGTTAAGGTGCTCTTCACGTAGGGTCAAAAATGTAAAAAATCCAAAAAAAAAAAAAATACAGGCAACAAAAATATAGCTTTAAGATATAGTTCAATTAAATATATGATCCATCTGCCTTAATCGGATTAAGAGAAAAAGAAGTTCTTCCGGATTACAAATCCAAGTGATACATGGAGACCTCTAGAATGGCTAAAAATTGTTTAATTTTAAAGGCCTACTACATTTCTCAATCTATTGAGAAGCAAAGGCCTTGCCGAATTCAGCCAGAGTTGTTTCTCACTAAATAAAAAAATCAGCCAGACTCCAATCTGTGCTCCCAAACCCCATTCTGAAGATGAAATGGGGATAAAACATCACAACTACACGAGTAAAATATATCTTACTATATAATCATCAATACAGCGATGCTGAGCATTTTTGTTGCAAACCTACTGCTGAATCTTGAGCACAGGAAAAGCAATAACATCTCGGATGCTAGCAGAGTCGGTCAACAGCATCACCAGCCTGTCAATTCCAAGTCCCTACACAAGACAACTCCTCGTCGTTATGTTTTGTTTGGCATAATATGGATCAAAAAAGGTAAAGGGTACGGTGACTTATTAAGATCACAAATGTCTTTTCGAATGTTGTTAAACATTGACACTTCATCCAAAATCAAAGCTTATAACTTTATTATTATATAGTTGATGCGACTGACAAAATGAGAATTTATAATCTGATGCCACAAAACGAATTTCTAATTTAAATCTAACTACATAATATTGGAAATAAGCAAGAGACTTGGATGACGATTCTTAGCTATTAAAAAATCTTCAAGAAAAATAATAAGCCTGAACAGAGAAACAATTAATGTGAGTATCTCTGTCCTTCTGTGCTATACAATTTTGGTTGACACCTCACATATTAATTGCATTTTGAAATCATCGAGTAATACAGGACATCAAAAGTAAATTGGTCATATTAGGCCTTGCTCTGATCCTATATATAGTTTCAAACAGACCATTACCTTTACATTGTTACAGTAATGTGCTCGAACTTTTTACAAAGTACAGCAGATTGAAATAAATAAAATAATATAATTAATTAAAAATAAATTAGAAATAATTAAATATAATATTATATAATTAAATATTATTATTATTATTATTATTATTAATATTATAATTATAATTTATTATTATTAATATTATAAACTTTGTGCATGAACACACAATATTCTCGTTCCAAAAAACAAAAAGACTTATTATACCCAACAGGTATTTCTTTAGATAAATCATTAAATATATTCAAGATAGTAAGAAATGAGATAATAAGGAAGTTCGGCATAGTTTTACATGATAATAGTTTTTAAAGTTACAGGATCTTTAACAATTTTTAAAAGTTAATAAAAAACAGACCAAATTGTGCAGTGCAATTTACCAAATAAATTTACTATTAATCTCACATTTTGTGAAGGCATCAATAGGGCAAGAAAAATTTTCAATCCTCATGCCAGCAGCATTTTTATTAAAGATCAATAATTTTGGGTTCAACTATGAAAACGATAATTACCATTCCTGAAGCTGGAGGCATTCCATATTCCAAAGCTGTTAAAAAGTCATCATCAAGTTTCACTTCATATGAATCATCCTCTGGTTCATTGTTTTTTCCTTCTGCATGATCTGCTTCTGATGTAGCTGTTCTCTTCTCATTGTGCTGCCTCACCTGCTCTTCCAAGCGTCCTCTCTGACAACATATCAAATTGACAACACTTTCACAAACCTAATTATGTGTTTCATGATGTACCATAAGAAGAGTAGAGAGAGGCAAATAGAGAAAGAGAGAACATTACAGGGCATAAACACTGCATGCTTCAAATTTGGGTACTAGCTGTTATATTGGAGGCAACAAGACAGCATAAAGAAAAGGAAAAGCATAATGCTATGATCATTGCTGCAAATGCATGTCCAAGTTTGCAAAAGCTGACAATTTTTGACTTGACCTAAATTAGCCTGAAAATTTTGACCCAAACCTGACTCGGAGAAAACTCGAAAGCTAACAGCTTGATAATGACCTGAATAATGATTCTAACTTGAAACCTGAACAACGCACCCAAAAAACCCCAAACCCGATCTGAACCCGACACAACCCATGACCCGATTGTTTTTTTTTTCTACAAAATTATTTAGGTGAAATTAACTATATTGTCATAAAAGGAAAATGATCTACAATTTAAGACGAATAAAGAAGAAAAGTAAACCTAATTTTGTAGGATGCATGGAAGGAATACAATTTAAAATGGATGATATGTAAATGTTTTTAACAGACTTATAATTTATAGATTATATTACATAAATATTTATTACTAAAAATAAGCATATTGCATTAATTATTTTATAAAGTATATATCATTACATTTTAAACTTATAAATATAGATATATATCCATATAGATCTATGTTGCTTGGACTCGGGTATGGGTACCCGACACGGGTACATATTTAGAAGTCCGGTTTCTTATTTTTTAAATTTTAGGGTATGTGGGTACGGCTAAAAAGTACCCAAAATTAGAGTACCGGTACGAGAATACGTCTGTATATATATGAAAATATTTTAATTTCTATATATAATAATTTAAGTTAAAAAATAGATTAAATTATAACATTAAATTGTTAAATAAAATAAAATTGGATAAAATATTTAAATTACAAACTTAAATTCTAAAATTCAAATCACAAACAAACAATAAAATAATAATTATAAGTTCATTTAAATTGTAAATCAGCTTAAGTTTGCTATATAATTTATATTAATTTTTGTTATCACCGCAAATCATAGTCTTCAATTGTAGGTCGTTAAGAGATAATTATTATAAATTTACAAACTTTTTCAAGTCCATTTGATCTGTCCTTGTAATTTAAATGAAACTGGGATTATAAAAGTGAAGGATCCGGTAAGAATTTCATACCCATACCAATATCATACCCAAAGGGTACGAGTGCTTCTTCAAAAATGAAGTGTCGGAGTAACATAGATATAGATATATATTAGCAATTTAATACTATAAATATATAATTTAGAAATAATTTAGATATGTTTTATAAATTAAACATGCATACCTAATTGAACTAGTTATTTTAATTAATTGTTCTATGATTATAATATCTAGTATTACGAATTCAAAACTAAACCCAAATAAATAACTAGTATTATCATTATATTTAATATTCATTTATATATATTATAATTATAAAGAATATTATGATTATATAATAATTTATTTATTTTATCTATAACAAACATTGGACTTGGATAAAATAAACTATATATTTTAGTTATTGTCTTAGAGTTTGGCTTGATGGTAAGCTTTCTTTGAGAGCTAGTGAATTGCCTTGGTTTCAAGCCTCCTCACCAATATCTTTTCCTTTTTTTTTTTCTTAATATATCTGATGTCAAAAAGAAAAAAAACAACTAAAAACAAATATTTTTAGACCAAGTTGATACATGAAACATTTTTGTGGATGTTGATCCGAAACGGCTTGAACCCAAACTGATTTGAGAAGTGACCCACCCAATAATGACCCAACCTGTATCTGCCCAAACCTAACCTATTTGACAAGTCTAATTATAACACATCATGACCATGCAACACACATGAGCAAAATGCCACGATCATTGACGCAAATGCATGTCCAAGCTTGTAAAAGGGGATTATAAGACATCAACACCATGCAACACATTATTCTGATCAATAATGCCATCTTTTGGCTGCCAAAGAAGACTAAGGAGCATGAAAGCTAAAAGCCAATGTTTTAGACTCAATAGATAGTTAACACACACCACTTCTTATAATGCTATAGTAAACATGAATACAATTTCTCACAAGAAAATTGAAAAGAAAAATAAAGAAAGAAATTCTGATAAGCCACTATTCTTGAGTAAACTGTGTAGTAAACAAGTCTTCATTCTAGAAGTCTGCTACTTCATTCTACTATTTCCATTATTTGAAAAGTAAGTTTAAGGCATATTGATCTTTTCCATAAAAAGTACTTCCTATTATGCCCAGTAAGATAAGGATTAGGTCTATTCATATGATCACTTCGAACCCAACAATGACATCATTGCCTGACAATGATCATTAGGATCAATCAATTTCTCACTTCTAATGTTCAGGAAAGAGCAACTAATTATTTATGAATTTAATGCCATTTTCTAGCATGGATTGAGCCATTGAAAAAATAAAGATAAGCTCATATCACAACAACCCATCCATGAAAAAAATCATAATAGAAATCAGTTTAACAAGAACACTTCAAACTGTAAAACTGTAATCATTTGACAGCACATCTAATGCTTGTATGGAGAAAAGAAATTTGCACAACCTTGATGTTAACACTTACTTGATCTATTGGATCAGTCAATTCAGAAAATGCATTGGCCAATTCTCGACCACAGATGAAGAGTTCAAATCTCTCAGTCAAGCCTACATCCCTGTTGCTAACAATAATCAGAAAAAGGAAAGTATGAAAACAGACAACTGAAATCAATCATTTCTTTTTCCAACTCAATATGTGATTTTAAATAGATTCTCTCCATATTATATTTATTATTATATAAAGACAAAAACATGACATTTAGATTATAAAGGAAAATGTCCATCTGGTAAAACAATTACATTGGCAGTGTTTGAGTGTGTGTGTATTAAGCATGTGAAAGAAATGTTCAACAAGCACTGCATCTTCACAAAGTCTGCATTTCAATTGTCAAGGGCACTGTAAAATCAGTAAATAGATGATAAAAAAAGAGAAATTATGCAGCAGAGCTGCAAGTGGAAAATGCAGGGCACTTTGGACAGCAAAGTGTTCAACAAAAAGTAAGGTCTAAGAGTTGTAAATTGGTGGAAAAATGAAGATATTGGAGATAATTTAAACAAAGAAAGCATTAAACATCATAATAAATCGAGATGATAAATACACAAAATACACTTTTTTCTTCCCTTCTTTTTTTATTTTTTTTATTTTTTTTAAATTTTCTTAAATAAACATATAGATAAATGTAACATAAACTTCTCTCCAACTCTCTCAATTTTCAGTCTACAAATTCCTACCGTTTTATATATTTATAGACCCCATTAGATTCCAAAGAAAGCTTTGCACAATAAAATAAAGACTTCCAGAGGACATTATAGAATTATCTTCTAGGCTGTAAACTTCTTGTCAGCAATTTAGCAAAAATATCAGCACTTTGTCATTTCCAACAAACAAAATGGAAAGTTAACAAGCACATGCTGCACAATAAAGTTACGAATACGAAATAAGACCAAAAACAATTGCAGTAGAACACCAATTATAGCTGTGTAAAATGTGAAAAGGGGGTAAAAAACTCATAATTTGGCATAGTTGAAGCAGAACACATTCAGTTCTTGGTAAAATTTTTCTACCTCCGATGTGGTTTGGCTAAAGGAGAGATCTCGATTGGATAGTCCAAAACAAATGTCGGCTGCAAAAGCTTTGGTTCTACGACAATTTCAAAAACCTGGAAAAGTTACACTAAACTATGAGTTTCAGGAATGTGTAAAAGAGAGAAGCAAACATCATCAAACAACCAAATGTAGCATTATGGTGAAAGAAACAACCTACAACTAGAATTTAGCTGAGAAATCTACATTCAAGTATATACCATATCTGATAACAGATACCTCATTAAGGAGATGACCAACAGAAGAACATGCTTCGATGGCAGATTTGTCCTTATTTTCAAGACCCCGCCCAAGTGTCTTCAGAATAGCATCCTTAGCAACTGCAAGATCATTATTCAGCACACTGAAATTAATTCCAGTGGCCTCTTTCACAAGATTATGCATGGTTTCTCTCCTCCAAGGCCGCTCTAGACAAATCTCTACCCCCTGTGTTTATGCTTTACACAAGCTTTTAACAGATCTAACAGCATATCACACTTAAATATACAAAGCAAGAAAAAGATAACATCCACAAATTTTTGAAACATTGACACATGTACACATGCTAAATATATTTAGTAGTGTACTTCAACTGCCACATCATCAGTACCTGGTAATCAATATTAAGCTTCCCATGAACAGCCAGAGCACAACGAGTGACAATCTCCTCTGCCATGTTCATCATGCTTTCATAGTCCAAATATGCTTCATACATCTAAGATCAAGACAGTACTAGCATTAATCGGAGCCCACGTAAATAAAAATAAAAGGTTAGCTTAAATTATGCAAAGTTTGGATCAGACGGACATAGACAAGCAATATTAAGAGGTTACCTCTATAGTGGTAAATTCTGGATTGTGACGAGCTGAGATGCCCTCATTTCTGAATATTCGACCAATCTCATATACTTTCTCAAAACCCCCAACCTAATATTATAAAATGCAGATATTGTAGAAGACAATCTAAAGAACAACACAAACTGTAATAACAAGAAGAGAAGAATTGCATACAGAGGAATACTTTTGTTAAATGCTAATGTCTTGGAAAATAGCAAAATCTATCATAAAATGGCTAAAACAACACATCAAAGTTAAAGATCAAAGCTGGAAAAAGACAATTTTTTGTGTGTTCAAATGGTTTAGCTCTCAAAATTCAAGTTCCATAATACCAATATTCCACTTGAACCTGGTCTTGGAGACACTTCTAAACAATTTTGTATAAAGTGGCTGCTGTTGTGCCCCCTATCTGCAACTTTTTGGTTGCAAGCAGGGATTTAGTTCTGCTATGAACCTTTTGCAGTACCATTCTCACCGTATTGGCAGTACCATTCTCACAGTCTTGCACAGTATCAATCATAACTATATCAATTTATAAAGAGTCTGTGTGGATAAAGAGGACACTAAATCCACCAAAACATATAATAGTTATGGGGTGGGGAGTTTCGCACAAACAATATTTTTGAAACAAAAAATTATAATTAAAACTTCACCAGCATTCTCTTTAAGTGAAGCTCAGTTGCAATTCTCAGATAAAGATCTCTTCCAAGCGAATTATGATATGTTATGAATGGCCTAGCTTCTGCTCCACCAGCTGCTCCCTAGAAGATAAAATCAATTAAAATTTCTGTGTTGATATACACATTACAATATTAATGCAAAAGAGTATTGAAATTTAGGCAATTGAAAAGATTAATTTAGGAATGCTAAAGAGAAAAGAATTGTCTACATAACAAATATGTTATTGTCAATCAGTATATTCAACCAAAAAGAATAGGAATTTGGGAAATTTAAAAAATATTCTCTCAACTTCATTTAGACAGACTATGTGACACATCTGCAATTTTTTTGTTAGGAAAAATAAAGAGCACATCTCATCTTTAATTAAATGACCCATCATCTATCTATACATTAAAGCTTAGGGGAATCACTGTAGTATGTACAGTGCATTTCCAACAATGCTCTCCTACTAAAAACACAGAGTAAAATAGTACCATCTTTCAGCTTCTTGTTTTTTCCATAATTGTGCTTAAAAACGTCATAAAAGCTTCCCACTTTAGAGTGAGCACAACATTCCTCCCCCAAAATTTGATAGCTGCGCCACAATGGCAGTCATAGTCCACTTCTGCAGCCGACGAGCCAAATCAGAAGGATGGAGGATTAGATCTGGCCGTGATAGGGAAAGAGAAGAGCTTGAAGCATATCTCTTATCACTACGTTGTAAATAATACATTGTAAGGCCAAGTCTAAAAGAGAAGTGATTAATTGGCTCAGCTCCATCGTTTCAAGTACAATTGACAAAAATACATAAATCTTTTTCTGTTTTTTTCTTTGGAGTAAAATTAATGAATTTGGAAATTTCATTTCAAAATTTTGAACTTCGAGGTTTTGGGTTTTTGGTTTTGTTGCGGAATTTTTTTGACAGATCCAACAAGCTTATGGTATGGAAGCACATAAAATTAGTTGAATTTTGTTCATCTCCTCGCTCTTTTTAACAATATCAGTATTTTTTACATCTATACAAAGAGATGATAAACGGTCTCTGTCCAATGTTTCTTTCAATTTGCAAGAGATTCAAATTTTGAATCATTGCAGCATCTTCCCCTCCATATCATGCAAATATTTATTTCCCTTTTTTCATGGGCAGATCTCTACGGTTTGCATGTATGTTTTTAAGTTTGACTTCTTTATTTTCCCTCTCCTTTGTTTTGGATTATTCCAAGGGTCCTTCTACATAGTCTTCAAACAAGAAGACAAAAAGTTACGTTAAATTTAGTGTATTTAGTGGTTTTTTTACTAGAATTTGCGTTTTTGCCCAAATAATTTTGACCTATGGATGCACGAGTTTGGAGAAAATTGAATCCATTGAGATTTGGTTAGAATTCTCGAGTATAAAAACTGAGTAAATAATTAATGGCCTCTTTTTTTTGGGTGGTTCCGGGGTTAATCTAGCTCCTTCATATTTTTCAAAAATAATTGATCTTTTCCTATCTTTTGGTGGTTTGCTGTGCTGAATGGGAGCTGGCAAATTGCTTAGGCTACAATTTTTGAAGCTTTTTCTTAAGGATTTTGTTGACCAAGTTCCAGTTCGTTTTGGTATATTTTAATCTTTAAAGTGGCTAATATGTTTGTCAATCACTCCACAAAATATATGGATGTGTACTTGTAGGAATGGGATATTATTTTTATTTTGAATTTTTCAATACCTTCAGATGTATAATTTTGTCCATTTCATTAACCTATAGCTTTTTTTCCCTCCCGACAAAACACGAGAGCTACCGATTAATTTTAAAAAAAATGCACTTCATCTCCATGTAGGGGAAAAAGAAAAGCAGAACATAGCCTAAAATTCAAGAACTCTTTTCTACTCAGTAAATATGTTGTTCAGCTACAATGTCATGTAAAACCATGAAATCTGTATATAAATGCCCAGCATTGATTAACAAATTTTAAAAAATAACATATGATGACAGATGCCAGACACACATCAAAATTAATGACCTATGCCCATAAGCTCAAAATCCCACTTTACCAATCCAAAAGTCCAGTCAATCTTTTAACTCACATCTCCACCAATTCTATTTTGACTTTGGCTATGTAACTGGAATGTAGAATTTTAGCAATTATATATGAAATACCTATGATGTAATCTCTTTCATTTGCTCTGCAGCTATTACTTTAATATGCCAATTATAAACAAAAATCAAACTTTGAATTTCCAAAATAAATCACCCAGACATTTGTGCACTGTGATATGATAACAAATACAAGGAAAGATAAGAAACCCCAAAAGCAATGTAAGAAAGTGTCAAACCTGAAGAACAGGAGTTTCAACTTCAACAAAACCTAATGATTCCACTGTATTTCGAATCTCCGAAATGATCTGGCAAAAGTGAGGTACAATAAGGGTAGCATTGTCAATTCAAATAGCTAAACAGTCAAATATATAATAGACACATTTGACAGAAATCCATGAGATGATAATAGTCTACAGAATACATCAAAGCTTCATTAAATGAAAAACAATAGAAGTTTTTAGAAGGCAGGAAACTTTTGATGGATGAGGCTTCACTAAACAAAGGTCTGAGATCACAACTGAGGACCACAATTATTACTTCAGATATAATTATTGTTTCAGTTTATCATAATAAATGCCAGCTCCATAATGGAAAAAATAGGTCCACAAAACAATTATAAGTACCTTTTACTCAAGATATTAATAAAGCAAGCCCAAATAGATGAAATATTCTAAAAATAGCACTTCAACTGTTAATTTATTTTTCCGTGAATAATATGTTAACATGTACAATACAATTACCTTATTCTTGAATATAACTAATATAATGCTCAACTCAACCAAACTAAAGCTCCATCCCAATTAAATTGGGATTTGGGATCCATTTCCTTTAATCTACATAATTAAGTGTTACATTTTCAGAAAGGTAAATTCAGTAAATCCTTCCTAGAACTTCATCCCAATTCTTCACATTAATCTTCAAGAAGGACTAAAGGTGAACATGGTGATCAAGAAACCAAAACAAAAGAAATAACTAATTATACATAAAAATCTTGAAAGCTACAGTTGTGAAAGTCAGATGCAACAAAATTGCCAATTGAGAAGACAAAAGAATACGGCTTAATATGCAGCAATGAAGATGATCCACCTTCGCTCTTTTACGGAACACATCAGCTACTTCAGGATTTGCAATCATATCAACATACCTAAACATTGCAATAGCCATTGTAGAAGATAAAAACAATATAAATAAAAACTATCAAAATATAAAATAGAGACAAGTGGTTGATAAAACTATCTGCGTCTCACTACCTCATTACAACAAACATTTTTTCAAAAAAAAAAAAAGAATATATATGACATATGAGATATCCTCTAAGAGACTTTGGTCACATGTACTCGTCAATAAATGACTGTAGCAGGCCATCTCACTGTCTCATTGTGTCATTGTACAAATCAGACCAATATTTAACAAAAGAACTGAATAATAGAAAATTAACTAACCGTTGGCGGTAACGCTTGTCCACATCAGTTAGACCATGATATTTGTCCGGTAGTGGAAGAAGAGATTTTGTAAGAATAGTAAAAGAATTCACACAGACTGAAAGTTCGCCTAAAGAATAAACAAGAAAAAGAAAATAGAGTTTAACCCAAAGTTCCAAGGATGACAGTAAGATGTTGATAAAATAGCATTGATTTTTTCAGGAAGAATTACTCAATTGCCAATTTCTCCTAAGGCAAACATAAATAACTAAACCAACATTTACATATGGAATACGTAGGTCTCACTGTTAGATATGAGTGGCTGGCAAAGGTGCTGGGTAGCATCCCAAAGGATGGGACTTTTAACCAAATTAAGAATTTCTTACCAAATTCAACACATCCACTCTTAGACACAAATGATTTGTCAAAGGAGAGTTTGACTCCTAGACTATCAAGTGCATTAAGGTAGATTCCAGCGATCCAAGGGTCAATGATGAGAATATCATCACGCAATAGGGCATTTGCCTGGATAGTGAAGAATGCCCCAGATGAGAAGTATCCAAGTGGCTGACCAGTAGAAAAGCACTTTAGCTGCTGGACCTCTCAAAGGGCACTTTGAAGGTCTTAAAGCCCAAGGCTGAGTTTATAATAGCGGTTGCAAAAGACCAGTCAAAGATCACTTGGAGAACCTCAAAGATGAAAATAAGCAGCCACCTCTTTGTAGGTGACTGAAAGTCATATGAGAAGCACTTCCAAGGAGGAAGTAAATGAAAGAGAGGATATATGTAGATAATAAGTCCCATCCATGGGAATAGGGGGAATAATGTGGACAACAAATCATGAGAGGAAGTAAGAAACTCTGATTCATATTGTTTCCAATGGAAGAAAACCTCATAGGTAACCCAAATTAATAGTATGCTGGAGGTTACCTTTCTCTGTGCGTTTCATTGAACCACTAGTGCCCAATATATCACCAATATCAACAAGTGTCTTCAACTGCTGAAACTCATCATTTAAAAGTCGTTCCTGCTCACAGTAAAGCTGTAAGAAAAAGAATTAATAATAATAATAATGGTAATAATAAAAAGCATGCTTCTCTAGAAAAGAATATCAAAGGTAACCTAGGAATAAGAAGGCCCAAAGAAGATATGCCTTATTAAACAAAAAAAATTAAAAGCAAGAACCAATGAAAGATATGTTATAGCAACAAAAAGCTGAAACTATGAACAGAGGATTCATATTTGTAACAGTAATTAACTATCAATTACATCAAGGGTTATCAAAACGCATAATAAGGCATAACCAGCCAAAAATATAGCACGACTAGAAGCTTATTGCAAGTCCAACAAAGAAT
Organism: Triadica sebifera; assembly: GCA_023653625.1. Classification (NCBI taxonomy): domain Eukaryota; kingdom Viridiplantae; phylum Streptophyta; class Magnoliopsida; order Malpighiales; family Euphorbiaceae; genus Triadica; species Triadica sebifera. Next base: position 30,618,937 of record CM042907.1, read on the forward strand.
CAGTAACCATCAAGCTCAACAATGCTACTTGCAAACAACCTTAACTGTTATTCATCATAAAATTTGACTTTGTCCATCATATAAATACATGTGGTCACTACAAAGCACAGAATCAGCTGCTAAACAGAACTAATCAATCCATCATTAAGCTGTTTAAGTCACAGAAGGAAAAAGGAGCTTTGCATGAAAATAATATTTTATGCTCTATTATAATTCTTCTTTAAATGCATTACCGTTTTCATCAAGGTGATAATCTTCATACCAACATACAGCAATTCTATAAAGAACTTTTCATGCTGTTGCAACAGCATGAACAAATCTCTATATAGCAATCTACAAGTCCTTTTGTGCTTCATCTTAATAAGTAGTAACTATGTACTGATAAATTTTATGTTTTCATGTTTGTCTATGAAGTTAAGAATTGCTCAAATATTCATGGGAATATATTAGAAAAGAAAAAACAGCAAGGCAAGTAAAAAGTAAGAAGCCTAGTAACCAATAGACTATTGCCTGCAAATATCCATTAACATGAATATAAACCACACATTTGCAAAAATATACGGCACTTTAAGATGAAAAGATTCATGAAAATCAAGTTGTGAAATCTTAAGAAAGTCTGCATAAAAGAAAAACCTGAATTGTCCCTGAGTCATCTCTTAGTGTCAGGAAAACAAGCTTTCCAAATGCTCTGCGAGCAACAATTCTGCCAGCAATCGACACCTGATTGCTCTCATTTTTCAACTCTTCACCATTGGCTAGATGCTTGTATATCTCTTGCAACTGATTAGCAGTATGAGTCCTGTCCCACTTATAGGCATAGGGCTCAAGGCCTTTGCTCCTTAGTTCTTCAACCTATAGAAAATAGATTTATATGAAATAAAAACTAAGCAAAACCAAATTGAAGGAATAAACTTACGGTCTTGATTTCAAAACAATAAACTTATATCCTAAATAGTTTTTAGCATGAAACCTGAGCATATATCTCAAATGATAATATTCTCTGTTACCAATCACTGAGAGCTCTTGTTCTCTTGTTTTAGATGGAAATGTAACTTCGATTACAGAAATTTTTTTAGCCACATTACTAATTCAAGCCTATAATGCACTAAGACATCTACAAAGCCAATTAGTCCCCCATACAAGATTTTCTTTATCTAAATTAAAAATTTTTTTTGGGTGCAGTTGGCTTCTATGTTTTCCTGTAAAGAAATTGTTGTATTTTTTGTTTCTTTCGCAATAAATACTTATTGACCCCAAGGAAAAAAAGATATAGCAAATAAGCGAACTTGATATTTAAAAAGGCAATAATGATAACCTTATGACTCAACTGTCATTGTTCCTCAAATTTTCTGAGGAAGCAACAAGAGCCTGAATAGAGACACCAATGTACAGTCGTTCCAAAAAGCATAAATAAAATGAAGGCATTGAAAAATCGTCTATTAGTTTTATTTTCCTTAAATACTTAAGTGAATAATTAAGAACATAAAAATAAGAATAATTTGATCACAAAATTAGAATTGAATTACCAGGAGAGTCAGAATGGTCAAACCTTTTGAAGCCGAATGGCGCGAACAGCTTCTCGGTCAGATGTGGAGGAGGAAGAAGAAGAAGAGGACGACCTACGGTTGCGGCCGGCTATCCTTGTTGTGGCGGCGACGGCGAAGGAGGAGGAGGAGGAGGAGCAGCAACAGCGGAAGACTGCCGTAGAATAGGTTAGTTTGGTGGTAGAGGAAGAGGCCAAGTAGAGAAGGTGCCTAAATGGATTACAAGAGAGAGTCCACACTTTGAGTGCCTCCATTTGCTTGGACCCGTTAATGCTTCCTCCTGATTTGGTTATTTTATCCACAGATGAACCGCCTTTCTTAATTCGACCGTAGAAAGAAAATTTAGGGAAAAAACAAAATCTGAAACTATTTTTTTTAACGATACATTTATTTTAACCGTACAACTATTTCGTTTTTTTTAATCCTCTAACATGGGTAAATAAACTAATGCTTAATGCATAAATTAAAAAAAATTACAAAAAAAACAATAAAAAAATTTAATTATAACTCTTAAAAGTGTATTTAAAAAATCGAATTCCACTCAAATTAAAATTTTAGAGTTTTTGAATTACTTAGGGTTTAGGGATCAAATCTTATTTATATGTGTAAAAATAATTTTTATTTTTTTATATATTTTAAAAAATAAATTTTTTTTATTAATGACATAAAATGCATCATAGATACGAGTTTATAATATAATTTATTGAGAAATAAAACAGATAAATTTCCAAAGCAAATTACTAAAATTCAATTATTATATCATTGACTTATATTTATATTGTATTATGGATCCAACTTCTTTCATAATGCAAATTATATTATAGACATGTGTTCACCTTGCATCATAACCCCATATATAAAATGACACTGTATGGTTAAATAATTTACATGTGTGTGATACATTTAAATAAAGTACTTACTATTAAACAATGTGTATATTGTATAACGATTTTTTTATAGTAATTTTCTTCTCCTTCTTGTTTAAAGAAAATATTTTTTTTTTGTATATTCTAAGTATGTTTTAAAAAGAGATTTTTTTTTTCAATTTCATATTTGATTTTTTTAGTATTTTTGAATGTTTTAATAATTGATACCATTGTTTTGAGATGAAAATATTTTGTTTTGATATATTTGTAAAATAAAATAATAGAAAAATAAATATATTTGAACTAAAAATAAACAATATAGAGAATACAAATTGAGTTGTCAAAGTTTAAAAATAATATATTTGGTATAAATGATAAACCTTGTAAGTGATAAATCTGCAAGTTATAAACAATGAATATGCAACTATTAACAATGAAATTGTAAGTGATAAACATGTAAATTATAAATAATAAATTTACAAATTCAAAAGGATAGGTCTTTCAGTTTAACACTACAAAAAAATACCGTTTTAACGACGCCATTTTCTGTCTCTAAAATATGAATTTCCGTCGCTAAAGGTACTTAGTGGAGGACTAGAGACAAAACGAATCTATCTCTATATAGGTGGTAGTTATTTTCATAACAACAAAATATTCGTCCATAGGTAAAGTTAACGACGAGAAATTTCGTCGTTAAAATAATCATTTTATCGCTAATTTCTTAATTTTTTGACGACCAGTGATGCAAATAATGACAGATTAGAGACGAAATTTCCGTCACCATTTTAGTGATGGAATACAATCCATCGCTAGATCAGTTATTTTTTTCTATTTTTAGTGATGGAATACAATCCGTCGCTAACTTTTGTAAATATATAATTTTTTCTTGATTTAACTAATATATCTTGAGAATAACCCTGTTTGCTGAACAATTTGAACTATTTTACTAGTATAGCATTGAATTAGTGCAAATAATATGCATAATAATATAACACAATATAATTGTAAAATATTTGTCAAATTTAGTACATGTTTACTGAACGCAAATTTAAAACATAATTATAATTTGAAAATAGATAAAGTATTTACTTTTGAGAAAAGTCATCCTCATTTACATCATCATCAGCAGCATGATCAACATCATCGATAGCAGGTGAAGCTGTAGTAGACTGTCCTAGAGGAATAATGCCCTGATTACGTAACAATTCCATCATGGTCTACAGCTGAGACTCTAAAGCTATGATATGTCCACCCATTATTTCCTCCATTTTCTGCTCTGCCTCCTCCTCAATATGCTTAATCTTCTGTGCATCATCCATAAATGTGGTGGCAGTGAAACTAGAGCCTACATCGTTTGACATAAATGATGATGCCTTGGAGCTAATGTCGTACAATATTTGCTTTTTTTGGCCTCCTATCTTTTCCACAAATATCTGAGACATGTCAACTTGTGAAGTCTCTGTAGTATCTTCAATATGTTGCAAAGCAAAAGCTAGAAGTGCCTCTACACGGTCCTGAGATGTATGATTGTGTTAAGGTACTGAATAATAAATAAAATAGTAGAAAAATGTGCATGTAACTTGATTATAAATTATTTTCAACATTAAAAATAAAGCATTTGACTAGTTACATAATAAAAGTGATATTAATAGCGATTTCCTTGGAATTGCAATCAATGTACTAATCATATGCTTTCCTTATGTGAGTCTTCTTGAAGATCTCAAACGCATTAGATTGTTGTCCCAATTTTTTAGCCAAAAGAAAAAAAAACTTATTTATGGAAAAAAAATAAAAACTCATACATAAGAACTTCAAGATTGCAATATTGTAAAACTAAATTACAAATTAGATTAAAGATTTGAAGAGCTAAAAATATTACCAAGTTGTGTGAGTGATCTACAGTCGATTTTTGAGCCGCCAATGTGTATAGATGGACTTGTACCCTATCCACGAACCTTGCTGTGTCGGTTCTTACTTGCAGTTTAAGACTTTGCTTTCACTTTTGGAGTGCTCCAATAATTCTTCCAATGTTGGCATATATCATCAGCTACTGGTAATGTTGGCATATATCATCAGTTTAGGGTTTAGGGTTTAGGGTTTAGGGTTTAGGGTTTAGGGTTTAGGGTTTGGGGTTTGGGGTTTCGGGTTTAGGGTTTCGGGTTTAGGGTTTAGGGTTTGGGGTTTAGGGTTTGGGGTTTAGGGTTTGGGGTTTAGGGTTTAGGGTTTCGGGTTTAAGGTTTAGGGTTTGGGGTTTGGGGTTTGGGGTTTGGGGTTTAGGGTTTAGGGTTTGGGGTTTCGGGTTTCGGGTTTAGGGTTTGGGGTTTGGGGTTTAGGGTTTCGGGTTTAGGGTTTCGGGTTTAGGGTTTAGGGTTTCGGGTTTAGGGTTTAGGGTTTAGGGTTTAGGGTTTAGGGTTTAGGGTTTCGGGTTTAGGGTTTAGGGTTTAGGGTTTAGGGTTTAGGGTTTAGGGTTTAGGGTTTAGGGTTTAGGGTTTAGGGTTTAGGGTTTAGGGTTTAGGGTTTAGGGTTTAGGGTTTAGGGTTTAGGGTTTAGGGTTTAGGGTTTAGGGTTTAGGGTTTAGGGTTTAGGGTTTAGGGTTTAGGGTTTAGGGTTTAGGGTTTAGGGTTTAGGGTTTAGGGTTTAGGGTTTAGGGTTTAGGGTTTAGGGTTTAGGGTTTAGGGTTTAGGGTTTAGGGTTTAGGGTTTAGGGTTTAGGGTTTAGGGTTTAGGGTTTAGGGTTTAGGGTTTAGGGTTTAGGGTTTAGGGTTTAGGGTTTAGGGTTTAGGGTTTAGGGTTTAGGGTTTAGGGTTTAGGGTTTAGGGTTTAGGGTTTAGGGTTTAGGGTTTAGGGTTTAGGGTTTAGGGTTTAGGGTTTAGGGTTTAGGGTTTAGGGTTTAGGGTTTAGGGTTTAGGGTTTAGGGTTTAGGGTTTAGGGTTTAGGGTTTAGGGTTTAGGGTTTAGGGTTTAGGGTTTAGGGTTTAGGGTTTAGGGTTTAGGGTTTAGGGTTTAGGGTTTAGGGTTTAGGGTTTAGGGTTTAGGGTTTAGGGTTTAGGGTTTAGGGTTTAGGGTTTAGGGTTTAGGGTTTAGGGTTTAGGGTTTAGGGTTTAGGGTTTAGGGTTTAGGGTTTAGGGTTTAGGGTTTAGGGTTTAGGGTTTAGGGTTTAGGGTTTAGGGTTTAGGGTTTAGGGTTTAGGGTTTAGGGTTTAGGGTTTAGGGTTTAGGGTTTAGGGTTTAGGGTTTAGGGTTTAGGGTTTAGGGTTTAGGGTTTAGGGTTTAGGGTTTAGGGTTTAGGGTTTAGGGTTTAGGGTTTAGGGTTTAGGGTTTAGGGTTTAGGGTTTAGGGTTTAGGGTTTAGGGTTTAGGGTTTAGGGTTTAGGGTTTAGGGTTTAGGGTTTAGGGTTTAGGGTTTAGGGTTTAGGGTTTAGGGTTTAGGGTTTAGGGTTTAGGGTTTAGGGTTTAGGGTTTAGGGTTTAGGGTTTAGGGTTTAGGGTTTAGGGTTTAGGGTTTAGGGTTTAGGGTTTAGGGTTTAGGGTTTAGGGTTTAGGGTTTAGGGTTTAGGGTTTAGGGTTTAGGGTTTAGGGTTTAGGGTTTAGGGTTTAGGGTTTAGGGTTTAGGGTTTAGGGTTTAGGGTTTAGGGTTTAGGGTTTAGGGTTTAGGGTTT